>CAFUXE010001157.1:54793-76358 GCA_903364295.1 Serranus cabrilla
ACACACACACACACACACACACACACAGACTGACTGACTGACTGCTGGCTTCATGTGTCCCGCCTCCTGCTGCACAACATCACTGCTGAACCGTCAGAGGCTTTACTGGAGGGACAGACGAGGACATCAGTGTTACACACACACAGTCTAGTAAATGCTACTCATGACAAATAAGCTGCGGTGTACAACTAAAAGGGATATCCCTGTTTATTAGAAGTAACAACATGTGTAAAGCAGCACCATTCCAGCTTCTTCTATTAACTCGTTATCTGCAGGTGCTGGGAGGTGGATTTTGTTCCCTCGGGACAGAGCCCGGATAGCTTTTTCCCGTCTTGGTGCTAAGCTAAATTAAAGCAATTTCACAGCAGGCATGGATTTATGTTAGAAATACTCACACAGAAATGTCTAAAAACAGAATTTGTGGGTTCTTATGAATGTTTGCACACCCCTGCAGAAGGTTTGTGTGGGGGAACATTTTTGGACGGACCTTGATTTCAGCAGATTTCTGCCTGTGGCTATATGCACTATAAATAGCTGTCGGTTAGTTCACAAAAATGTAAAACTGGCATGGAGATCAAGTGTCCAGAGGATTCATGAACGCCTGGATGCACATGATACATGCCTGCAGCTTCATGCATTGTTATGATGCAGGCAACTTTTATACCTCTGTGAAAGGTGATTTACAACCACCAACATTTTCATAATGAATCTGATGACTAAATGCTAAAACAGCTATTTTAACCATAAACAGCACTAAAACACCGGTGCTAATCCATGTTATCTGTCTGCAGAACATCCAGACTTCCTCATATCAACAGAATGTTTTCTGCATGCACGCTCGTTTATTTCTAACCATTCAATAATTCATGCAGAAACTACTACCCCACATACACATTACACTTCCAAATTTAAATCAGCTCCTGTGAAGTTTCTGCAGACAGGATGTCCAGCTCTGCATTTCCTCACTTACATCCGTGATGACGTTCTTTTTCACTCCGAGCTTTTCTGCTCTGACTTTACAGTTTAAGCTTCAGCAGCTAGTAAACTTCAGCAGAACAAACTTCGGTCTTTTAAGACTTTTTTTATGCTGTGAAATAATGACATCCCATTTATCCAAACACAATGGTTACCTGGTCATTAGGGCCCTTTTTGTCTCCGTTGACAGCCTTGAGGAGGACAGCTTCCTCGTTCTTTGTGTTGGTCTTCATCTCCACCACAATGTCATCTTTGGTGGTCTTCTCTTTGGTGCTGCGGACAGGAAGAAGGGTTGACTCGAGGAATTCCACAAAAACAGGTAAGTGCAGAGGGAGAGTCGCATTCCAAACCTTATTAAGGGATAAAGCTTTATATTTTAATAATTGTCAACAAATCCAACGAAAAGATCACAACCTAGGTAGTATTGGTCAGTTTCTGCATAATTTCACACTTCCTTGATCTGTCTGTGTGACCTAAATCTTTATAAACACGTCAGAAATATTCTTTTACTTTCTGAAAAACTCACGTTCATAAATTACCAATGCAACATTGCTCAGGGCTGAATAGTGTGTTGGGGACTATTTTCAACTGCGGATTAACACATATTTATTGTTTGAGTATCAAGCAAGAAAATTATTGTTGGCTTTGGTCTTTTCATTGGAAAAGTTGACGATTGTGAATGTACTAAAGATTTGATGTCCTAAAAGGTCCTTAAATGTCTGCATTAAAAACCGCCATAACAGTATATATTATTATAATTTTCCATTTTCAGTCCTGATCATGACTAACAAACATTACTTTCTTTTTCAGAATTTTTACCCTTTGAATGCCAGTTTGATTTCAGAACGACACTGTTTTTAATGAAAGAAATCACAAAATTACACAAATGATTTTCTGTAAACTAAATTCTAGGGAAATATGTCCACAGCACAGCAGCAACGGCTCTAGTGGAAATAACATGTATTTATTTACCCCATAGGGCAAACATGGGAACATTTCGTAATCTGGCGGAAAACAAAAAACCTCAAGTTGAAACCAAGGCTCAGAAATGTGGTTTTAATGGGTTTCAATGGGACAGTTTGGTCCTTAAGGATCTGAATTGAACATAAAATAAGAATAACCATCTCACACCCTTGCCAAAATGTATGTTATACGCACAGATAAAGTGATAGCTAGAATGTCCCTAATGAAGCACGAGGATCAAAAAGTGTTTTTCTGTGGACAACATGAGCTGATTTAGAAGAGACCGTACTCACATCTCCTGTTTCCCGGAGCGTCCACAGGGGATCTTCCCCTTCTTGTGCAGGAAGTAGAGAACGCTGCCCAGGATGGCCAGCAGCAGCAGACACAGAATGATCACCACGATGATCACCCCACTGCCCTCGGCTACACACACACACACACACAAACACACACACATGTTAGTGTCAGTCCATCCAGAAACACAACTCATTTCTCCTTTGACAGCAGCGTTGTTTAACGATCAATAAAGTTCCTGTTTATCATCCTCGGCACAAAACAAATCACGTCTGCCTGAGCGTACAGGTGCTTAAAGGGGCCAAATGTACACATACATTTCAGTTACATTTCCATGTGCAGAAACAGGCCTCGGAGTGTTTGATGTCGTGTTTCTGGAGCTTACTAGAGACTAAAAAGTCACAATGTCTTTACTTAGTTTAATCTGTCTCTTGCAGACTTCACAGAAGTGCAGCGCTGAACGACTGGAGCACCGTTTGAAACTGAGGATAAGGAAACATCTGCTCTATACGTACATACGTTCTTCTAATTTTCTTTAAATGTCTTATTGAACAAAGCCCATTTCCTCATGCATGGCAAACATTAAGCTGTGCGTGAAATTATGTTGATTATATTTCTGTTATTAAAGTAGCAGGACTGCAGAAAAATGTCATTTATTTTGCGCAGCATCTGTGACCAATGACTTAATAACTGACTTTCTTTAAATGACTTTATCCATCCAGAATGAAAAGAAGTGTTTTTTTCTTCTTCAACTTTTTAAAAACAAAGAAGCTCCAATTTAACTTCATAGTCCTCTGGTTCAGTTTGTGAAAGGAGCTCCCAACCTTAAAAAAGCATTTTTTTTCCCCCCTGAATGTATCATTTCAAGCCTTGTATAACATCCAAATAAGGAATATAAGTATTCTAATGAGAGGAAGATAATGGAAGTAAAACATTTTAGGGACAAAAAACTGACCCAACGCACCTCCTCTTTAGCAGTTTGTGCAAGTAGTGTAACTAGTGAGCATTCTGGCTTTCAGTAGTTCAACTAGTAAACATTTTTCAGGCTCACTAATTAACTAATAAGGTCAAAAAGGCTTTAACTAGTTAACCAGTGAACATTTGTCTTCAGTAGTTAACTAGCTGAGGAAAATGTGTGTAACGTTAACTAATAAAGTCAAAAGACTAGAAAATTAGTGAGCTTTCTGGCTGATGTGACGGATACAGAATAAATGCTCAAATGTCTTTCCAAAAACACGTAAGAGGAGCTACTAGGTTACTTGCTTGGCCATTAGTGATTTATTACAAACCAGGCTTTGCTTTGCAGTGTGAACGGGAGCAGAAACTAAAGAGTAGCATTCATATTTTTGTGCAGTGGTGTATCGGCCTTGATTAGTAATCACAGTTTAATTTGGCGGCTCAATCTGTTTGCCAGTTTGCTGCCATCAAATTAGCAGCCTGTGTTTGATGATGAAGACAGAATTTCTCAAAAATCTGTGTATTTTTGCGAACACAATACAAATCCTCAGACACATTGCTTTAATTCCACAGTCATGTCATCTCAGCCCAACATTATCACTAACAGCTTTCAGCCTATTTTGGTGTTTTATTTGAATTCCCTGTATTGAATTATCCACAGCAGCCTGCTGGATATGCTGAATCCACACGAGTTCACTTTATGATTCTCGGTGTCATAAAGTGATGCAGTTCATTCTTACAGTAAATCTTCCACTCGTTAAGTGTGTGTAGGAAGCTTCTGCTCAGAGAGACTGTGCAAATGTTTAAACACAGCCCATAATAACCTCAGTAAACAATTAGGAGAGCGACCTAATATTTGTTTTCTGGAAGCGACAGAGGACTCACACACTGCAGATTTGTTTTGACACTGTTTTTTTTAATAGTTGTGGTTCTCCGAAATGTTTTTATTTGCTTGCTGTATTCCCTGCAGGCTGGTGAAGGTTTTAATGACCTGAAGTGACTGCTCAGATAAAGTCAGAAAATTGCTCCATAATAATCCCCCTCTCCATACTTCACTGCAGTTTAACCTGATTTGCAAAAAAAACAACTATAAAACAGAAGACTGTCTGGAAAAAGTCAGTAAAAGAGAGACACTCTCTTATTTTTGTTTGTTTAAATAATTCTGGGATATACAAATAATGTTTTTACCACTGTCGAGCGTTTGGTCCAAGTATCGTTAGTGCTTGAATTTGCTGGTGTTATGATTTTTCTCTCTGTATCAAACAGAATATTTAATATGCCCACAGGCCATCGCAAAGATCTGCCAGCAAACTACAGTCCTGGTATAGAGTCCCTGCATGAAAATCATAAATAATGTACACAGTCCTCCGACTCATTCATTGTCACGGACAGGACTGAAGACTGAAGAGTGGAAGGAAAAGACGAGTCTTTAACGAGAAGAGACGATCTTACCAGGAGAGAAAGGAGCAGCTGAAGTGACTCTGGGAACTGTGAACAAGGAGAACAACACTCAATTACAAATATTCTTCTGGAGGTGTGAGGGGAACAGAGCAGATTGTCCAGACTTGTTTTCTTTCTATGCTTTTACACGCTGTATAAATAGGCGACCCTCGTGCTCATGATTGCATTAATTAAAACTTAATTTTCAAGGAGAACAATCCTTGATATTTTTTACTTTTCTCACTACAGCTCCATCAGACAACCAGAAGATGAATATTGTGCAAACATTCCTCTTACACTGGGAAAATGTTAAAAATTTGCCTTTAAAATGACCTAATTTTTTCCCCAACTAGCATTTTTAAAGCATATTGACAGAGACTCTTACTGGCTTTGACGCTGAACGCCTTGGCTTCGGTGCCCATGTCATTGGAAGCGTTGCACAGGGCGCTGATGTCCGAGGTGACTTTGACGGACACCACGCTGTGGGTCATGTGGTCGATCGCCTTGTTCATCACCTCATGCCAATTCTGTGGAGACACAAACACACAAACAAACACTCCTTACTGATGCATATTTGAGTCTGTACAGTGAGCAGTAACGAGTCCCACATCACTTCCTTCTTCCACAATCCTGCCAGACACTTTAAATAACAATCTGAGCCTGTCAAAAAATTATTCAAATGTATTTATCATATTATCATAAGCACATAAATGTTGTGAAAATATTATTTAGCTGTTTATGCACACAAAAACAGCAGATAAATGTAGGAAATTAAAGTACAATAACTACAGTCCAACCCAAACAGCCATGGTTCCTTTCTTTCACCACATTTTTGGCAGGATTTTAATTCAAAATGTTGCTTTCATCCTTTTCACACACCATCTGTCCAACAAGGGTTGGATATATGAACATTGCAACTATAACCTCCTATAGTTAACATAAGTTAGTGCTGTGAGTTAAACTGGGTACCTGACTGCCGATGATGTTCCAGGAGATGCTGGGCAGCGGGTATCCCTGAGCCTCACAGCTCAGGTTCACCATTCTGCCGGTCGCCTCCTCCAGCTGCATCTCCTGCTCCACTCCCACCAGCTGGGGACCACCTGAACACACACACACACACAGTTTATTTTAGTTGTTGACTTGATTAATTACAAACACGTTTGTCAGGAAAAGTAACCTAATCCAGGGGAGTTCATCGTCGGAGAGTCGATTCGCCCTAAAGGGATAGTAGTTCCTGTTAGGAGAGTCCGTTGCCCCCTTTAATTATTCAATGATTTTAATGATTATTTGTAGTTTATTTCTTTAACTTCTTTTTGTTATTTTCCATACATGTGTGGGAGGTTCCTACTTGGTTGATTGAAATAATTTAATGATTTTAATGATTAGTTTTCTGTTCTTATGTAGTGATTTTAATTTGCCTTTTCAAAAATGTGCTGTCACTGTAAAGCACTTTGAATTGCCTTGTGTATGAATTGTGCTCTATAAATAAACTTAATCCTAATCCAAGTTTAAAATAGTGACATTTAATCAAAATAACTTTATTGTACATGTCTCATGTCAAATTTCGTTGTTTCTCAACGACATTGGGAGGCCATGAATGACCCAAATTCAGTGAAACCTGAAATGCAGGTTGTTTACACAGAGCAGAGAGGAGGGGACAAGAGACATTGTAAAAATGTAAATATCTCAATATGTATTGTATGTTGAGCCCCCTTTATTTCCTATATTGATGACACTTGTGGGCAAATCTATATTAAGTTTCTATTTTATTCCAATTTCAATTAAATAGATTATCAAATAAATTCTACATGCTTTCTTGGTTATAATTTATGGTATTATAACCGTCATACTGCACAAAAACATTTCTGAGTTAAACCTACTTCTAGCCATGAGTGTGCTGTCACAGAGGTGCAGGATTTATACACTGCAGTGAAAATGGGGTGAAATGTGACAGGAGCCTTGAAACGGCTTGTGGTTCAGAGGGTTAAGCAGAAATTCTGTTTTCTATTCACTAATACATTCCAGTCACTTTTCATTTGATGTTGAGCTACTGTCACATTGAACTTGACACTTCCTGCACAGATGCTTCACATTAAAAGCCCTCCAGTGGCTTGACGGGGGAGCGATCCTCCTCTTTCCTGGTACGGTTTGGAAGGAAGAAAATCTAATAACTCTGCAAAACCCCAATTCTTTATTTCAAGCTCTTTAAGATTGATATTATGGCACAAATCCAAAGTTCATCTGACTGACACTTGTACTAACCAGGAGCAGGTGTTTTAAATAACTCGCAGGCAGAAACAGCATCACTGAAGAGGCCATTCATAACAAAAAAAAAGGCCTGCAATAAAAGTATGGCCACAAATCAAAACAACTGCCAGAAATAACAACAGATCCCCCATAAAAAAAAAGGTGCTCATATTCAAAATGTTCTTGTGAAACTGTGACTCTGCAGAATAGAAGAAGCAGGAACCATCAAGATCTATTTGTTTTCTTTGGCCTTTAGTGCATCATGTTAAAAAATAGATTATTCTTTCTCAAAATTGAATAAACCCTTACCTAATAACACACATTTAGTTCTGTGTTTAAGCAGAAGGCTCTAGAAAATCTCAAATTAAATCTCAAGTAAAGAGAAGCTGATGTAGCGGTGTAGGGGAGGACAGACCTTGGACGATGATGTGCACGGAGCCGCTGGTGTGCAGGGCGGGCAGGGAGGGGACGGTCACCTCACAGATGTACTCTCCTGATGTTTCATAGGTGGCGTCCTTTAGGTGCAATGTGTTCCCCTGACCCACTTGCTTCCCATCCTGCACACACACACAGACAGGGAGAATAAGCACACACACACTGGATTGATTTCCATGTAATCTTGTACATCATACATGTTATAGGTTATAAAGAGTGATTGTTTTGTAAATGTGTCCAAATATCGGCAAGACTTAAGACATCCCTGCTACTTTAGTTTGTTTTGACTGTTTATAATTTGAGCTTTCAGCGAGTCCGCACATTCTTACCCGACTCTCTGCTGCCGACAAGATTTCACATCTAATCTCGCCCAATCTGTTTTGATGTGCACATACCTTGTACCAGACAGTGGATGTTTTCAGTGAGGACAGAGCGTTGCAGGTTGCAGTCAAATCTTCTCCTTTGAGCATGAACTCTGAGTCTTTAGGGACCACCACAGCCGGGTCCAAGTCTGAACACAACATATACGCACAAAACAACACACAGGAAACACAATGTTGGGTGAAAATAATCCTGTGCTTAGTCCCTTTCTTTTTACGACTGTGAAAAGATCAAATCGATCTTATGTCTGAGCATTCAGTAGAGAGCTGGATCAGGATGTGGTTAGCTTTAGCTTAGCTTAGCATAAAGGCTGGAGTCAGGGGAAACAAGCTAACTAAATAAGATGTTGCATCTCCCTTTGTCTCCAAGCCTGTTTGTTGTTGTTATATTATGTGTGTTTGTTCTGTTCTGTTCTGTATGTGTAATCGTTCCTCACAGTGCACAGTGAGCTGCATTTCTCCTTTGACATCAGAGTTGCCGTCGTAGTCCAGAGGGCGACACTGGTAGATGCCGCTGTCTTTCCGAGACACTGGTGTCAGCATCAACACATCAGCGTGGTTGCTCTCCAAGTCCACATCCGGCTCCTGCAACAAATACTTTCATTTATAATCAAAATCCATGCTGACATCCTGTGAAAATCATGACAGAAACTGAGATAAGTTCTTTGTTTTTTGTTTTAGTGGGTTTGATTCATCACCTGTTTTCCACCCACAAACTGGTGCATCATGTAATCTGGTGGGTGATCAACAGACTGAAAATCGTGCTTTAGCTGCCGTTTAATAATGACAGTTTTCCCAAACATACATGAATTCATCACTTTCAACTTTGCAAATGAAAAGCTCATGACAGCTGAAAGCTAATTGTCACATGGATGACGTAGGTTAGACGTGTCCTTTAGTAGTTTCGTCCATCTGACCACTTTCCCTCTTCAGATCTGGGGAAAACTGTTACAAAAGGCAGCCACAATTTACACTGGAGTCCATTAGTGAGAGAAACACAAATGGGACGATACAGACAGAGTTTAAACAAATCCTCGATGTTTAACTGTAACATCCAAACCCGCTTACTTTAAAGTAAAAATAAAAGCATACAAAATGTCTGTTACAGTTTGGCCTCACTGCTGTAAAACAAAGTTGTTTTCAGAGATCTAACATAAAGTTAGCACGGACAAATACATTTTCACTGTGTTTTTAAAGATGTATTTATGGCAACAACTCCAGTTTCATGACTAAAACCATGACCCATGAATTTAATCTTTAACAAAAGAGACTCTTTGTTCCAAAGTTGAACTTAACAGAAACATGAGCAGCTGAAGGAAACAATAAAGAGTCCCTCAGGTTTTACCAACCACTGTGTTTTCTGGAGTCTTGGTTTTGACATTGTGTCTGGTTAAATCATTGTCTAGCAGAGTCATTTTGTCACTCAGCAATAAATATGAGTGAAATATTGTAACTATAAAATACACTTAAAAAAACACAATATTCATGTATTGTCTTCACAGCACTTCACTGCTGCCAAACTGCCCAGTTATGAAACGTTAAACTGGCAGTCAGCTGAGTTTCTGTACCGACACACACAATGGATGTGTGTCTGACATGGGAATGAGTCCCCGTCAGCGTGGCCTCCGGTCTCAGACCCCAGCCTGGATCTGCAGGGTCAGATCTGACAGAGCCTCCACAGACCTTGCACACTCATGTCTACATGGGGGCCCTGTGAGCTCTGCATATCAAAAACATTCCCTACATGTCTCCTGCATGTCACCCATTCTCTCTTGGGGACTTTTAGGGTGAGAAAATGCCTCCTATTCTTACTTGTTCTCTGTTGAAAATGAAGGGCGACGGGGGGTTGCCATCACCCTGGCAACGCAGCTCCACAGTATCCCCCTCTTTGACCAAGCCCTGGGGCAACTCCTTCCACAGCTCCACCATGGTGGTGGGGTCTGGACACACACAAAATCAAATTAAGCAGGCTCATTGAGCGAGCTGCCAAAGTCACTTTACAAGGCCATTTCCATAACGCTGACAGCACAGACTGAGTTTGGCTCCGGCTGCCACAGTATCACCAATAAACTGTTTTAAACAATGGAGCAACGGTCACGTAATGTGTCTGTTAAAATGCATTATTGACGTTTACAAGATTTAAAGGGGCATTCCTGCAATTCAATATAAAGACAGATCAAAACAGAATGGTCAACATCAGCTACCCGACTTCTCTAGAATCTCTATGGCTACTGTTTAAAGCTTTGGAAAGTTCCCTACAATCTATTTTATTTTTAAGTAGTTTGAGATGACTATATTGTCATGTTTCAAAACTGAAAAAAGAAAACCTTTGGAAGATCGAAACTCAGTGTTTGAGGGCTTAAAATCTAATTTTAAGGGTTTTCAAGGTTGAAAGATTGAAAGATCTTGTATGTGCATCATTGTTATGTAATGTTTTGATAGACTGGAAGAAAAAATTAAACTGTTCAACACCCACTTTGCAGAGATCTGCAGCCACAGATACGATATTCATTTGTAACTGAAATCCTTAGGGGTGACTGTAACTTTATGTCTCACAGCAGAGGAAGCACTGAGCTGAACTAGTTAAGGTAGGTTGTCTCAATGATGGAAAAGCTTTATTTTAGCTTTATATTCTGGGACAATTACCAGCTGTGTTTTCCATTAAATGTCGCATTCAAGAAAATGCGGGTTAGGGAAGATTTCATCAGCTGGTTTAGAGCGAATACACAAAGCTGCATAAACGTACTTTGATCAGAAGATGGCAGTGTAATATATTACTGATGACAACCTTCACATGATCCAAGTCAAACATAAGTTAGTGAAATGCCAGAAGTATAAAAAGGCTGTGCTTTAACTCACAGTGAACAGTGATGTTGACGCTGTTGGACTCGGTCGTCCTGATGGCTCCTGGGACAAAGAAGCTGACTTCACAGGAGAAACGGGCGTCCTTGTCCTCCTTCACCACCTTGTACTCCATGGTGCTCTGGACGGAGTAGAAGCCGCTGGACTCCAGAGCCACCAGGGTCAACACGTTCACATCTGAGTATTCACAAGGAAACATAGATCAGTAACAAAAAAGCCAAAAGTGATAGTTAAAGCTATTTTAATACATCATTAATAGTATTAGAGAGTGTAGCTGTGTGGTATTCTTGACTTGGATCTCATTGCTTTGGACAAAAGTGTCAGACAAATAAATATATGAAACAAAGGAATCAAGAGTCTTTGCAGCTCTGTGAAACTGAACTTGAACGCTGCAGGGTCATGTGACACTGTGATCCGTCGACTGTTTGTACTTACGTCCTGGTGCAGGCGTCAGCGGCGTGCCGTTCCTGTACCAGGTGATGTTGGGCTTAGGGAAACCATTGCGGGCCTCACATGATGCAACCTGGATGGAGAGTCACATTGACAAATCTTTACTTAGACAAAAATACACTTCAGTAACTATGTTTACTTAAGGTGGTAAGATTATTGTTATGGCTAATCTCTGTGTCTGAGCTGTACCGGACTTACCTTCGATGGCACCTCATTGGTCACAGATATTCCAGTCGGGACACCTTCGATCACAGGAGCATCTGGAGGAGCTGAATCAGGGGAAAAAAAATCACTTTAGTCATTTATAATTTACTATATCCTGAAACAATCTTGTGACTCTGAATCTTCTGTTAAGTGATGTTTCTCTGCCACTTCTACGAGCGTCCTTACCGTACACTCTGAGGTGGGTCTTGCCCTCAGCGTTCCCAGCAGCCAGCCCGTTCACCTGGCAGAAGAATTCCCTCTCGTCGCTGAGCTGGACATCCTGGATGGTGAGTTGAGCTCCCTGGTGGTCTGAAGTCACATTGATGCGGCCGCTGTAGGCCGTGTCGTTGTCCGCAATTTGCTGCATGTCATCGCTGTAGAAGATCCGCATCCGGGAGCTGCTGCCTGCAGCAATCTGCACGGACACACAGTCAGGACACGAGCTTCAATTATCTCAATCAAAAGCAGGATTGATGATTCTATTTGAATTTGACCATACGGTCTGAGTGAAAAAATCTTGATAAGTAACCTTTTAGCTGTTACCAGACAATAAGAATTTTGACCAATTAATACTATCAATTAAGAACTTTATTAAAATGTATTAAAAAAAGGTATTTAAAGAAAGTTTGTTGCATGGTGTAAAGTGTAAATGGGCTTCACAGCCTCTGATTAGTTGGAAGACTCAACTGGAGGCATCATGAACAACAGTTTTCAATACGGAAACATTAATTACAAAAGACATTCAGTGTCAGATTTATCATTATTTATTCTACAAAGACATCACAGTTCAAAGATTGGATTAAAAAGCTTCGATATGATTCAGAGCGCTCTCTAGAATGACACATCAGTTGACTTCTGGACAAAAAAGATGAAAGTAAATCTCTCATGCAGTGTATTTAGAGATATTTAACATTAGCAAATTGTGATGTATCCAGAATTTTTTACTTTTATACTGTTCATTTGGTCAGATAAACTTGCACACTTAGCTCAGCTGGAAAAGCTCAGATTCAGCAATATAGTACACACTAAGCAGTTTATTTTCAGACAACATTAGACATCAAATGTATTCTTTCAACAACTGCATGAGTCATCCTGCTTGCCCAAAAAAGGGCAATATTGATTTTGTGAGTATCAGGTTGTTGTTGCAGCTGTTAACCACCGAGTCCATGTGTGCAAGGCTCTGATCTTGTCAACTGAGGGTTTAAGATTTGGTTAACAAGGGTAATCTCCTGAGAAATAATTATGTAAATAATATTATAAGTAAGCATCCCTACCTTAGTGTGGTAAATTAAAAAAAGAAAAGGAAAAAAGAATGATAATCACACTTGACACCGTCTAGCCTGTCTTTTAAAAGAAGAACATGAAAATGTAAATGACAGTTGGCGGGGCGTAAAACCACTGATGTGTAGCTCTTCACAAATCAAGACTCTGTGGTCTAACAATCGTACGTCTGCAGTGCTTAAAAAGACAAGTCCTTGTAGTCAGTTATTTTATCCATGAATAAAAAATGTTATGCTACAAAATGAAAGTGAGCTCAGGACTCCCTGCACATGACTCAAATTATTGACTCTAAGGGGGCAGCTCCGCTCCATACATGAGCAGTCGGATAGTTTCAGACAGGCGGTGTCAGTTTTCGCAGTGGGTCCAGCAGAACTCACCACAAACCACTGGATCATGAAGAAGCCGGGCTTGTCAGCGTCGGTGAAGCTGTACTGGCAGGGGATCTGAGCCGAGTCACCCAGGTACACCTCCACACCCTCATGCATAGTCACTTCCACCTTGGCCCACGCTGAAAAACACACAGACACGCACATCAATCAACGTCATGCTTTCTGCAGCCACTGTGCAATGTTATTCACATTATTCATGAGCCATTTAAAACAATGAAACGGGTTAACTCAACATAAAAATGGCATTTTTGACCATGAATGTGTTTTCTCTTACTGTAACTCCCTCTAATTGTGACCCTCAACCCTAATGTAATTCTGAGCTGCATTGTGTTTGGCAGACGACTGACTCTCTTCGCAGGCCAACCTGGACCCAGTCTGCCATGTTAGCAGAACAAAGAAGAAAAGGCTTCTTGTCCACATGGCATAATTTTCATCTCTTCTGCCTGGCTGACTGTAACCACAAAACCACATCTTGGCCAGAAAACCAGTTCCCCAGGCATCATCGGGGGAATGCAGGCATGGGTAGGCCAGCCAGTTTGACACTGGGCTGTTGACTCAGACAGCCAAGTGCTTTTTCAGCCATTTTGGTCTTGGCTGCGGTTATATAGAGGCCAACTCACAACAGTGACAAAGACGAACAAGATGGCACAAAAAAAGTCTATTTTCTCAGTTTAATCTGGTATGGAGCTGTCATGCAAGATGGTAATGGATACTTCCCCTCCCCTCCTCTTTACACTGTGGCTGTCACAGTTTAATGTCCAGCTGATTGACTCTGTCATTGTTTGTACCGACTATTTAAGGGTTACATCTTTTCCTGAACTTTCCTGCTTCTGCTTAAAATTGTCTTTTGATTTTTGACGCGTCTCAGCAGGGTTTTGTTCAGAACAGAGACAGCAATAGAGATTTCTGCCTTTGTTCGAATATAATGGGACTACAGTTTGAACTATTATGAAACTAGAATAACAAACTTCCTACATGAAACTACTCCCAACAAGGCTTGTGGATTATCATGAGTAATCGGGTCCTGATTTTTGTAAACATACATTGCTTTTGTGTTTTTCAGATGTATTTCTTTGGAGTTTGGAGAACCTAAAGCAAATAAACACTTATACCAAAACAATCAAGATTGATAAATTAGTGCTACAGATAATAAAAGGGCAAAAAACAAAACAATAGGGGCATCCTTTTAATAGTTTTCAAAAATAAAGGAAAAACAATTAGCAGGGGCTGGACCTCCGTGTCCTCATGTGTGTCTTCAGCGTTGGTTGAAACAGACCAAGCATGAAAACAGCTTTAAGAGTCCAGTTGCCACCCTGCTGCCCCCATTCAGCCGGCTGCTCCCCCCGCCTCAGCACCAATCATTTTCACAACTCATTTTTTTCTTTCCGTCCCTCCCTCCTCTGCTGGGCCGATGCTCAGCCAACCATTCCTTTAAGACAACGGGCACGCCATTGTTCCCCCACCTGGGTGGACCAGATCCTCCCCACACACACACACACACATGCACACTCCACCCACCAGTCAGCCAAAAGATGCTTTTCCATCCCTAAAGTGAAGGTTAAAAGCAGTTCATCATGTTCTGAAGTTGTTGTTTACCGTAACAGGATGATGTGAGACGGCTTTGAGACGAGAAGCAGATTACGGAGGCTGGAGAGCAAAATAATGTCACAGAAGTCAGTGTAAAAAATGTTGTGTCTCTTTGGGGCCGCGCTGCTAACTTTTCAGCTAATCCGATTAGCACTGGGGGGTTGCTGGGGATTTGGCTTCCAAAGCCAACCTGGGACTGGTCTTATCTGTTCCTGTTGTGACTTTATGCTGCATGGACTAAAGCACAAGCACACATGACCCATGATCTGTGGACCCTGACAACCAAAACTGCTCCCTGCCTGCATGTGTGTGTGTGTGTGCATATATTTGTGGCTGTCTACTGTCTGTGTCTGAGTGATACAGAGCTAATTCATTCAGAAAAAAACCCACACACCACTCCAGAATATTTGGACGTGTTGACAGGATCAGGCTTGTGACTCGACAACAAGAGCTCGAATGAGCGACAGAAGGGGGCAGGGAGAGACTTCCCGGTTCAACAAAAGACACAAATACATTTCAAACAGAAGACGGACTTCTCCACAAGACGAAGATTTCTCCACAAAATGTTTTTGCAGCACTATCCCATTATCCAGTCATTATCATGTCACCGTTCAAGTCACAGTAATACAGATTTAATAAAACCATAAAGAAGATCACTTCCAGCTTTGACGGTAAAACCTGAACATATTGTTAGAATTCAAATGTCCGACAGTCTTTGAACTAATCAAAAGCTTCAGTCAGGAAAAATAAGAAAATCTAAGCTTAGAATATTAATATTTTCTTAAAATGACTTCTTAAAAAATGTTTTTGTAAAGTAAAGAAACAAATTCAGCTTGTTTTTTAAATTTTGTATGGCATTAAAACTGTTAAACTTCATAAAATACATTTCTGAATTCACCCTCATTCTAGCCATGATTGTGCCGTGAGGTTCAGGACTTATATACTGCAGTGAGAAATGAGGCCACAGTGAGTTAAATGTAAAAAGGAGAAAAGAAACACCCTAAAACTGCTCGGGGTTCAGAGGGTTAATGCTTGCTTTTGAATGTGCTCAGTTCTTCTCCTTCATCTCTCTCTCTTTGTGATCCAGATATCAGTGTTGCCATCTTGCCAGTAGTCACAGCAGTGCTGGGAATCATTCAAAACTAGTGCCAATTTAATATGTTCTGGTGCCAATATCGAAACGTTTTCAGTACCTAGCATGAAGCAATATAGATACCTCTTCTGCAAAGCCCCGTTGTTCATTAAAAGCCAAAGTTTTCTACTGTTAAATGTTGATGTCTGAACACAAGCAGCTGTACAAGAACTTTGCATAAAAACTTGAATCCCTGAATTGACTAAAGACATTCAATGTCAACTTTGAGGACGAAGCAGATCCCCTGACTATTCCTCTAGCACCACGATCAGGTCAATGTTTCCCTTATCCTGTCCAATATCAACGGCTGGTTGGATTGCCGGATATTTGTGTACAGACGGTCATTGTTCGGAGATGAGGTAACCTCATGACTGTGATGATCTCCTGACATTTGTGGCTTTGAGTGAAATGTCTGACAACCACAGAAATGGAAAGGCAAGAAATTTGGTTCATGTTCCTCAGGATGAGTTGCAATGACTCTGGTAAACTTTATATTGTGTTTCAGGCCATGTCTTGTGCAACAAGATGCTGACTTCTTTGTCACTTTAAAAAAATATAGAAAACAAAAAAACTGCCTCATTTCTGCTCACTTCTGTCTTTCGCTCTTC
Source organism: Serranus cabrilla (assembly GCA_903364295.1). Lineage (NCBI taxonomy): Eukaryota > Metazoa > Chordata > Actinopteri > Perciformes > Serranidae > Serranus > Serranus cabrilla. The sequence continues at coordinate 70,998 of CAFUXE010001157.1, forward strand.
CCTCACCAACATCATCAGGGTTCTGGGTAAAAGAAAATAAAGAAAGGCTGAGTTGTGTTTGATCAGCCTTTCTCAAAATTAAGACCACATTTTCCATAAATACCAACGCTTCCACAGAGAAGCTGAGATGTTGCAGCAGCGCTCCTTCTGTGCAATGAAACTTCCTTCATGTTCTTAAGGAATTCAGCTGATTGCATGACAGATCTCATCTCTGCTGCAAATGTTTTCTTAGGACTGATCTCATGTGTTTAGAGTGATTACTTAATAAGTCTTAAGATGAATAATCTAGGCTGTTCTGTAGCACTCTAACCTCACTGAAATGTTTGTAGAGCAATCACATCATGTTAGAGGGGATACAGAGACAATTAGGAGAATAAAGACACAACAAATCTGTTTCCTGTCCCTCCATTCAATGCAAATAGAGAGACCCAGACAATAACAGACATAATGAGAGGGATACTTTCAGGACTTTGCATACAGTCGCTCATTATCTGCCTAACGCAGAGACAATACCCACAGACGCCAACTACAGTGGTCACCATTATTGGCTTTCCTATTTGATTAAGGCTGTCAGCTTAAGTCTGCAGTAGATCTGCAGCTCCACCACTGATAAGAGTCCAAATCACCTCTGACACAACAAACCCGCCTCATTTACTCACTAATCCTTCACATGCCTGGTGGGCCATGAAATGAGACTGAATGCTTCTGAGAAGTCCCATAATAAGTGATCAGCAAACCCTTAAGTCCAATATACGTCAGGCTGATTTTTGGAAATAAGAGAAAAGAAAAGAAATAAAAACTAGAATAACCGCCTTGCAGCTTTATGCCTCCACCAACCAGCCAAGATGCAGCTGATATCCATGTCTGTCCAGACTCATATGTAGCCATGACAGTAGACAATACTGATATTGCTACATATTATAATAACTGAAGATCTACACAAGCACCACAGTTTCAAGGTGGACAACTGAGATTAATCTCCCCTCATGTTCCCCGTTACGGCAAGAAAAGGATTTTTGCAGACAATTAAGGGGTCACAGTGAAGCTGACCTTCGACCTTAAGATGTCATCTTTTAATTCTATTAGACATGTGTGTGAATTTTGTTATAATTAGTGAACAACTTTTTAAATTATGGCCACAAATGTAGTTTGTGAACAGTGACCTTGACCTTTCACCACAAAAACGTATCACCCTCGAGTTGAATTGCACGATTGTGCCAAATTTGAAGAAATTAATTCATAAAAAGATGCAAAGTATGTATGTAAAGAAGGAGAGACGTATGCATGGAAAACATGATGATTCCAGCCATGGCCGTTTCTGTCTCTATGAAAACATGGAGTCTGCGGTTTGAATATTAAAAGACCATATTCTGCATATGTAATGTCTTACATTTTATTCCACATGTACATTCTGGGAGAGAAAAGCAGCTTTTTTAAAACTACTCAAGAGGAAATATAAGAGGGATCAGTTCAGACTTTTTCAGGGCCTCTCTGAATAAAAGTTGTGTGTGGACTCTGAGGGTCCCTCAGAGAGGAGAGGGTGTAAAAAGCTAGCATGTAAGTGTGGCTGACAGGGAGGAGGATTTCTCAATACACAACCGCGGTGTGGTGTCGAACACCTGGGGGACACTGCGTACCGCCTGACATCAAAGAGTGCAGACACACACTCACACACACACACAGTGAATGCATACCGCCCTACAGTGGAGATGAGAGCTCCTTGTCCTTGTCTGTGCTTTCAGAGGCAGCATCTGGCACAAATCTCCCAGCAGCCTGTTCCCTAAGTGACAGTCAGTAGCAGTGAAAGGTCCGGGATTTATTCTTTCACATATAGAGATAAGGAAGTGCTGCAAATCTCCTCAAAGGCACCACTTTATGCATCAGTGATCCCCCTTTCATGCAGCAGAGCATATCACAGCTCCAGGTCAGGACCTCGCACAGAGCGCTTCATGATCACTGTCGAGGTGGACTCAATCACGGGAAAGGCTATTAGAAATGTGCACTGATACTACCCTTTCATTCTCACCTATTTGCTTTTTATCAGAATTACAACATGCACCGGTGGGACAGATTGGGACAATTGTTTTGCAACTCACAATTAAGTATTTGCACACAAGTCAAGACAAGACCCAAGTCCTAAACTTTGAGTTTCAGGTCATCAGTAAGTCATATTGTTCCCTTACGCCATCTTGATAACAAATATATAAAATGTAAAAAAAATCCTCATGACTGCTTTTCTAAAATGTGTATTTTCTTGTTAAAACAAGTGCAATTAATGATAAAAACAGCGCTGACATTGCACTTTCAGACTCCACTCCGCATCAACGTCTTTGAATTTAATGTGTAAACAAAATGAAATCTATGTTTCGGAGTTTACGCTCACTTAAAGAAATCTGTTGACACTGCACCAGCATCCTAACGCTGAAAAGCCTCTCTGCATACCAGCATCATGGGAATGTTTCTACTGATTTTATGGGTTTTACTCCATCTCCCAACCTCCAACAAACAGTACGCCAACACTGGCTTTTTAAAGAATTGCTAATCATCCCCGCTGGTTAGAAACTTCTTCAGCAGCTGCATTAATTTTTCATCATCACACCCGATGGGTGAGACTTCATTAAAGGAGCAACATGAATGTTTTATTTATGTTTGTATCTGATGTTCAGCAGTGAGTGTGGCTTGTTCCTCTGCATCCACTACCCATCAATGGACCCCCTCCAGAGCTGGTGGGCTCTGGCATGCAGGTTGCTCCGCAGCCACAGGATGGCTAATTAAAGGTCAACAGGCTAAACACTGTGTCTACATCAAGGGGGGGTTTCCTTTAGCTATCAGCAGAACAAAAACTAATTTGGAGACTGAGCCTGTAGTAACACATTTTCCTAAATACTCATTAAGCAGTTGTGCGTACCTCATTGCTGGAAACTCGACCCCACAGCCAAAAACATGGAAATACAACACAGATTTATCATCTAGTTATTCCGAAAACCAAAAATAGACCCCATCCAAGAATAACAACAGTGGATTAATCATTATTTAGTACCGGATAGGGTCTGAATATAGTAACAGTCACTTAAAAAAACTACTACTGGGACTGAGAGCAACTGCAGCCCAACAGTCCAGAAAGACCTCTGACCACAATGCTTTCTACAGGAAACTATGGTTTCTTTTTCATACATGCATAGAAATTCAAGGACAAATTATTGGATTTCCTTTCTTTTTCTAAATGCCTGGACAAAATGCTAACCACCAGTATGGATCACATCCCGTCCTATCAACAACCACATCACATCACAACAACCAAATATCTGCAGCTTTGGGACCATTTATCGATTAATCGAACATTCAACAACACGTAGAGTGATCTCACTTCACTCAAGGTGGACAAAATGACATTTCGAACAAGACAGAATCTGGAAACAGCAGTGATTCCTTCTTCGTCTCATATTAAAGTGTGTGAAAGACGAGACATTAAGGTACGAGGGGCCAGGTATGAGGCCTCAGCTGTTATTCTAACACTATAAATAGGAGACCTTTTTTCCAATCAAACCTCTGACGACAGCACGCTGACTGGCTGCTGTACTCTAACAAAGGCCTTCTTATCCCAGCCCCTGTGGTCATCATCACGGTGCTGAAAATCACTGAAAGCTACAAACTAGGTGCCAAATAAATCAGCCTTCCCTCAACCATCCAGCAGAGAGGGCGGCCCCGAGATAATCACTTCCATTTCAATCTCCAGACACCACAAGCTCTGCTTACTTTGGAATTTTTTAAAAGTCACTGTTATAAGAGTATCTGGCATAATCAGTACTCTTTCTTGGCACTTTTGCTTTTATTGGACAGTTGACAGTGTAGATACAGACAGGAAGTATGCAGAGACTGAGGGTTATGACTTGGAATTAAGATAGTCAGCCAGAATCAAACTGGTTACACGATATGTCCCCAGGAGGATCCTTAAAGTCCGGACTTTTCTTATAACCACCAAATCAACATGATGTATATGAAGAATATTCGCAGGGTTTCTGATAAATGCAAAATAATTCATGTACAAAACTATTCACTCACTGCTATAGGAACCAGATGGGACTGTGACTGAGTAATTGTGGCCCGTAGGACGCAGGAAAATGATCACTTAGCTAAAACACGAAAGCTTTAGAGTTTATGGACAGCAAAGCTCCTGATGCCACATCTGGGTTCGCCTCAGTTCCACTCGCTTCTGTATCTTGACACAAACTTTCACTAGTCCTTTTCAGACTGCCTTTTCAAGCATTGCTTCGTGGCATTAACTGATAGTTATTTGCAAATATGATACAAGAACATGACATCAACATGATGCTGGCCAATCACATTCAGTCTTGTGTGTGTCACATAACTTTGGCCAAAGCCCAGCGAACAAAAGCAACATAATGCTGACTGCAGTTCACTTAACAGCAAAGATTTTCTGAAGTGTATTTTCAAAATAGTACCATTGTATAATCTGATTTTATTTATCTTTCTGCCTGTGATATCTGGGGTCAATCAGTCTTTGAATCACCGTAAATTTGTCTTTCAGAGCGACTACTGTCTTTTCATCATCTCCCCATCACCACCATTACATTCAGGATGTTCTACGACATTTAACTGCGAGTTTACATCATCTAGCTGCAGGCTTTAGTCATTCTGTGGATTTCCTGTGCTATCTACAATCTTACATGGACCTTCACTTAATGAATATACTTAACAATATTGTTAAAACTTTCAGAAAACTATTGGTTTAAAACATTCAAAAAGCTGTCACACAGGGACACTGCAGCAGAAAACAAGCATGAAAGTCTACAAATACAATAAGAAGAATGATTAATTCCTCTGGTATTCATACCCAACCACATAATAATCATTTATGCAAACAGGCTGAATCTATTTAGTGGGAATGTTCTCTGATACACCCTCTCATTGTGCTTGATGAGTCGGCTGGGTTTTTACATAAAAATCGTACACAATTAGCTTTAATGGTGATTGCAAGCTACGCCTCTATCACACACAAACACACACACATAAACACATTTCATCAGAGAAATCACAAACACATCCATATTTACTCTCCTGCATTGTTTTTTGTGTCCGTTTGTATCCGACTGTATTAGCATTCGAGCTGTGCCTGTCCCACAACAAAGCCCTATTTGTGCTCTCCTTCTCCTTTTATCCCATCAACCAGACATGGGGCGAGCTGTCGGGCGAGCATGCCACACCTAATTCACCGGGATCAAAATGGCGAACCCCGGCCCCCTCCTCAAATCCCCCGCTGAGAACCTTAATGCTCTCAAAGAGAATATCGGAGTGATCACAGGTGCACTGCTGTGTTAATGAGGAGGAGAGGCTACTCCC
>CAFUXE010001157.1:81085-108789 GCA_903364295.1 Serranus cabrilla
CTTTTAACAGCGTCCAATATCAGGGCTGAGGGAGTGGGGGAGGATTTGATATTTAAGCATCTCTTTATCCTCTCCCTTTTGAAATGTCAAGTTCAAAGATCCAGACCAGCGGCCTTGATCTGTGAGCTAAGATGACCTAGAGAATTACCCGGCAACTCCTAACAGTCATCGCACGGCAGACACGACCACAGCTTTGAGGCGAGTCGCGAGACGGTACACATGGAGTGTTATTAACTGTGATTATATTAAAGTCTGTAAACAGGCTTTTGATATTTGTTCCCCGTGCTCCATCAGACCTGCTTAATCAAATCAAAGCAGTGTTTTCTCTGTAATGAAAAGCTCATTGTGTGTTTGAGCTTCTTTTTTGTAATTGAATTAAACTTATTAAATTAGGACACTTTCCCAAGCACTTCCTCATACCCCCACAGTGTGATAAGTCCTTTCGCTTTGTGTGATTTTTTTTTAAGAGAGATATGAAAAGGTTTTGATGTCTATAATGAAGAGAAGAGATTGATGTGCTGCTCCACCATTTTTAACAGCATGCCAGTGTCAGTGAATGAAGCACTGCCAGTTCATTTAGAGCCAAACAGAGCCTGATGTCCTGCTGAACTGCAGCCAAACCAGGAAATGCTCTGAAAATATCTGGAATAAGCCAAAGATAGAGCAGCGCCATTATTATGTCTTTCACCTTTATGGTTATGGTGACACTTTATATACTTTAGCAGTATATAAACATTTAATAGCTTACAACACTATTAAAGAAATACAAACAAAACTAAACAAACAGTACGTACTAAAAGCTAGTACACATAAGTGGAGGCTGGAGTATAAATAGATAAAGATAATACTGTAAAAAAAAAAAAAAAAAAATTATTAAAATTATTAAAAATTATAATAAAGTAAGCGTCCTGTTAACCCCCTGAACCTGACAGATCCCTGGTGGTTCATGTGACATTAAAGACTGCATATGCTGTTTACACAGAGCACAGATCTATTTTTTATTTGATCAAGTAATCAATAAATTGAACTTGCATTGCAACTGTTACACTGCAAAAAAAGGATGCCCTGAAACTACTTTAAACATCTTTCAATAGTTTATGTAAGTTATTTTGTGTACATATGAACTCTGATTTCTGAGTTGATACAAAACAACTTTGAGCTTGAGAGATAATCTCTTATTTGTTTTTGAAGCAGGACTGGTTCGCCCACAACAGCAGACAACATCTCTTAAGCTCAGTTTTCATCACAACATTGAGCCTGAGGAGCACATGAGAATCGATTCAGCTCAGCGAGACACGTACAGGACCCATCAGCTAACATTTAGATGATAAGGTGATCAAATGCTCACAGAAAACGCTCACGGCAGATTGAGTCCACTGAACGATGGTGGGTAGCTAGATGGGGAACGTGAAGGCAATATAACCCTGAAAATGCTGAATCAGAGCTGAATAAAGTTGAAAAATTAAGTTTATTCAGTGAAGTTTACAAAGTTATAAAAGGTTGAAGCAAAGTTCCAAAGCAGCAGCTCATTTTCTGGTCCCCTCAGAGAGTCTTCTGAGGTGAGGCTTCATCTATCACGACGGACACGTCAGCACCTTTGACAGCATGACTGCCTCCTATTAAAGGATCACTCCACTGATTTTACACATGAGGATCAGTTTTCTCACTGTGGAGAGAACTACTCAGCCGTGGAAACAGTTGTATAATGTCCTCTGTGGCTCTGGAGGAGCTGAGAAAACCGCCGTTATGGGGAGTGTAGGATCCAGGGTTTAGAAGTCAGGGTATTTCATCCTCTGCTGCTTCGATTTCGACCATGCTTTTATCCCCCCTTTGAAAAAAAATCTCTCGTGCAAGTTACCTAACTTTACAGAAGTTCAGCACTTAATTACTGCAGCACCCATTCATGACAAGTATATTCAATATTTCTCTTACTGTTAATCAATGTAATGAAAAGACCAAACCCAGACATTAACTGATCCTACTAATAACTGTAGCTATAGCCTGATATGGCTTATTCATCTGTCCCACACATCATTTTAACCTAAAAAATATTTATAAAAAAAAAAATAGATTTAATCACTTTCCAAATTCACATGTTAAAACTTTATTTAAAAAGCTGATTTTGGGAACAGGCCTTGTTTGGACTGATGCATTATTTTTTCAGGATCTCTTCTCTCTATAACACCATTTGATAGGAAACCATAGAGAGCCGAGGGAGGCACGTACTATATACAATTTATATTGTTTTAGTGTGAACTATTCCTTTAGCGTAGAGGACGGCATGGTTTAATGTGAAACATGATTTGGTTTTATAGCTGACAGCACGTTTCTCTCACCTCGTGTCACTCACTCCTCTCCAGCACCAGGTCAGGATTAGTGGTGGAAACCTATCCAGTGTAGCTCTCAAAACCTGTCAGAAACCCACTCACACCATACATCATGTGCCGGCTGCTCGCTGATAGTGTGGGGAGGTGAGACAGGAAGTGTATGAAGTTGCCACATTATGTCTTTGCCGCTGGGCAACATGCCGCTTAGTCGTTAAGAATCACTGACCTAAATGACAGTCGCAGCAGGCGGTGAGATATAGAGAACTGGTGGTCTTTAAACTCCACTCAACGACATGACAGATTACAATCTAAATGAATCATATACAGCCAGCGTTGTCTTACTCCTCCACGACTATTTGCCATGTGTTATGTACCCTTTAATAAGCACAAGCAAGGTTTTTTTCAGGCCTGTCGATATCACTGTTCCTGGTCTCTGCTGGGCAGCAGATGCCAAGCTGGCTGGAGGTGGAGGAAGCCCACAGCGACGTGGCTCCTCCTCTCTGCGGGGGGCTTTGCAGAGTCAGAGATCTCTACTCCAGGTTTGCTGCTCCACAATCATACTTGGGTATATTTGGATGTAGTTTTAAAAAAATAGTTTAATTTACTTATCTTTTTAGGCTTAAACGAGCAGACATACCTTAAGGGATCTAAAGAGACACAATCATGCAGGTGATGACTGAGCAGCACTTGAGTCATCATTTATTAAATAGGACTCTGGATGGGGTCTGTTATATCAATATGACTGCATATTAGATACATATGACATATGCTGCAACTTAACCTCCTCTGTCGGGGACTTAAACAAACACTGTGTGGTAGTTACAGGCATGCTTAGGACAGCTTTACGTACTTCGAGGAAAAGCACGCTGAAGAGAAAAGCATATGGCAATGATTGCTAATTCATAATATAGCCGATCTAACTTTAAGAGGTACTTAGTGTTGCCACAAAAGCCTAAAAAAGGAAAAGAAATATGGTATTAAAATAGTTATTTTTGGCTACATCGAGGTCTAAAATGTTGGTTTATTGCAATAAAGTGGTTGAAAATAAACCACAATCTCATTGTCAGGCCGGAAAACTAACAATTGCTCATTAAATATATTGACAGTGTTGCAGTCTAGAGTAGATGCACACAATTTTCAGCTAATTATCCAGGTCAGGGTCACTTTCACAAAAGGGCATGCCCAGACGTCTGTTTCCCCGGCAACCTCATCCTGCTCCTCCGGTCTCCGTGGGTGGTTTCCACGCCAGATGCCCAAACCACCTCGAATGACTCCTGTCTGACACCGGGGTCTGCTTCTGTCACCCACTGATGATGTCAGAGGAACTACAGGGAGACTTTGGCAAAGATCAGATTCATGTTCTCGTCTCCACCTCGAGGGACGCTGGGAGCTTTTGCGGTTGCTCTGTTGTCACAGTTGAGAGGTGCATTTAAGGGAGCGAGAAATCACTTTCCAGCACACAGTCACTAATGGTTTACTTCAAATGTTTAAAGCCACACGAGCAAACCAGCAGAGATACGTCAACTGTATGCAGTGAGTCAACATGAAAGTCATTCTCACTGCTTTATGAGATGTCAAATTTGAGAAAACAACAACAAAAAAGAGGTTGCTAATGAGACAAATTTGGCCACCGATGAGAGGAATTGAAGTCTTCAGGAACTGGATTCAATTTGGCAACTTATGATTGTTATTTGAGGTTTTCCAGCATAGGGGAAACAGCTGATCAGACATGCAGGTTAAATGTTTGCCACATCAGAAGTTGTATCCAACAAGCTTTTCTCTTGCGAATCTTCAAAATGTGCATCGAAATTCGCTGATGGAAACACGACTACTGTGCACTTTGTTTATAGCCTAAACTATCACTAGGTGCTTTCAAACTATTTACCCTGAACCAACTGAAAACTAATGAAATTAAAAGAGCTTACTAGAAACAGACATTATAAGGAAGGTGTTCAAGATGGAAATCTATGGACTACCTCCAGCAAACCTCAGGCCTATCATTACAAACCATCACATACACTGAACATTACATTGAACACATTTTGTATTCAATGTCTGGACAAACGGACGGACTTCAGAAATATCTACAGTGTTCCAGCCAACCTGCACAGACCGTACCAATAAAACCCAAACGTGTTCAGGGGTTTATCTCGGTCACACGAACCATTCTGCCTTTGATAGCACACACACTGATTTTAATTTGTTTGGAGAATATTTCTGGCTGCCATATAGCTAGATAATCCATCATGGTAAGCATGATGTCTTAATTTGGTTTTCGTTCAAGTGTTTTATTATGTTGAATGCTTTCCAGCTACAAAATAATTCCTCACAAACATAGACCAGTTCTGGACCACGTTCTTGTTTTAAAATAAGAGTGAACTTTCAGGTAGATCTTACACTGTATTTTTTCGTATTTGTAAAGAATTCAATTGACACTCTTTGTACATACATACACTCAACAAAGAGGGAGTCACCAAATCGTCTATTAATATTACTGTTGACCTTGATACTCTGCTCTGCTTTTCACATTAACTAAGAGAGTCTTTTGTCCAGTTGTTGGAGTTTATGGGACAGTGTTAGTTTGACGCCTCGACGCGTCTTTATTTCTTAAATCTTGGTTGTAGAAGAAGCCCCACAGGGCAGATTCCAGACCCCAAATTTGAGCTGCAGAGGTAGATCGCATTACAGCTTTCATCAGACACGTCTTCAAAAGACACCGGCAGTGTCTGGCAGCCACTAAATTGCCCCAAAAGTCAACTCTGCACTGTGGCTCTTTAATAAATCCTGTCTGAGACTTGGACATCACCCTTCAGTGTCAGATTCTTATCTGTGAACAAAGCCTGTTATCACGTCCCACGTCAAGATCTGTGACATTTCTCAACAAAGCCCACCACAAGTCACTATGCAAACCCTGTTATTACCAAACATCTACTCAAAAAAATCTCTAGTTATTCCCTCTGCATGCTGTGGAATCCATATTAAAGACTTTCTCAGTTTGAAAAGGACTCATTTGTTTGATCTTTACCCAATTCAAATTCAGCTCATCTCACTTCAGACTGCCAGGCATTTGTCTAAAATTCCTCCCACACGTCTACTCTATGACTTCTGCTGGGTGGAGAGAAACAAAATGCATACAGATTATAAAAATAAAAAGGTTCTCATTTGTATATAAAAGACTTATCTCAATAAATGTATTTTACCCAAATGCCAGTCAGACAGTATGAAAAAGCGAGAGTTTGCGATTTTTTATAAGTTGTATGAAATATTACTACAGTGGTGTAGTGGATGCAAAGCTATTAGATTACTTGCCGAGATCCAGTTATCAGACTTCTGGCCGGTTCCGATCGTAGGATGGATAGTTCCGGTAAATGGCAGGGTCACCAAACTTTAAACGATGTGTACACTTAAAGGTCATCCATTGCACCACAACACAATGGTCCTTGTATACATCAGAAACAATATTACTAGGCAGCTGGTCTGTACGCTGTACCGGCTGCAGCGCCTCGCAATATTACAGCACACTGTCATTGTATTTACTGGCTTTTCCAAGAAGCCAAGCAGTTGGTTTTTAGTGTACACGTTGCAGCTCTGTGACCTTATTAGCTTGTCGGAACCATCTTAGTATAGTATTTAGAATATTCATGTTTGTAGCTTTCAGTAGGTTGTGGAGGTGAACTAATGTCAAAACATGGTTAATCTTATTGGCTTTGATCAGCTAGCAGCTCTAAACTGATTATCTCTGGGTTTTAAACAGTCACCATGGGCTCTGCAAATCTTTACCATTTCCTAACATTTAACTACAGACCAACCAACCAAGTTTGCAGATGAATTGATCATGAAAATTACCAATATTTGTTACCCTAATTGTGTTACAATGATACAGAAAAACAGACTGGAGAAAGTCCAGAGAAATTCCTCCGTCCGATCAACAGTTGCTGCTGGTTTTTCAACGCCAGCTTATTTTCTGCCTCTCTTGGTTCTCCTGAGGGACACTTAAACAAAGAGATGAGCCCTCTGGGGAATCTGCCAAACAAATGCCCCGCAACCACTAACTGAACAACAGCAAAAGACAAAAATAATTAGGCCTGCACTATGAATCAGCTGAGGGGGAGAGTCCCACACAAAGCATGAAATGTGAGTAAAATCTGGCCCTCTACCATTGCACTGGTGGTTGAGCCTCGGGGGCTGGGATAACATTTGCAGACAGCGCACTGACACAAGACTCTGTAATCCTGCTCAGTGCATGATATCATACACAGACATCCCTCATTTCCTTCATACGACTTTTTTTTAAAAAGTACATAAAGTTTAGGGTTTTAACCAAAGGAACAGGGTATTGAGGACTCCTGGTGTGCAGATTTTATGCCTAAAATGAACTGAAAAAATATGAAAATATGAAAAGTTCCAGTCATAACCAGCCAATTTGAAACTATAGCTGGCTGCATGGTTTATAGTAATGAACAGGCTAATCAGAAAAAGACACTGCCAGATGTATTCCATATCCGTGCCATGGCACAGCCCATTAGCACAAGAGGCAAACACCATGAAAGCTGCTCTGGTTAGCCCCGAGGTCCTCATGATTATTCATATGCACATGTACACGCTGAACACGGAGACATCTTTTCACCATCAAAGCCAGACTGGATTTATACTGACTTCATTTTAATTTGACAGATGTGAATGCAAGCTGATGTGACAGGAAACTGACTGGCACAGTGCCAGACTTCACGAGATATTATCTAGCAATGTGATCTGATGGTAAATGAATTCCACGAAAAAATTTAGACTTGTTTTAACAAGCCGTGTTAGCAGTGCATGTGTTAATTCAAACGTTGGGACGGGGTTTAAAATGTAAATAAACTAAAATATGATCATTTGCAAATACTTGTACTTGATAATTGTACAAAAACAACATATTTCATGATCAAACTGATAAATGTTTTGTGGTAAATAGACTCTGAATTCTGAATTTGATGCATTCTGTTTTTATGTACGTCTTTCACACAGCAGGGACAATATTTAAGGTTCAAATCAGATGATGTATATCTCAATGACTCTGGTGATCCTCTGCCACCAGAGGAGTTATGTTATGTCGCCTGGCTACATACATGGCTGTCAAATAATATAATATCATATCCCTACTGTCCACCTGTCTGTTCATCTCAAGACAACTTGAATAGCAAACTAACCATGTTCAAAGCTTTTGACTCAGCCAATTAGTCTATCCTCGCATTTCTTTGACTCTGACCTGGAACACTAGAGTCCTGTATCAAGTGTGTTTGGTTGAAAACAATATGGACTGAAACAAAGAACCTATTTTTGGTGGCTGTCTTTATAAATCACTTTTACCTTCAGGTGTTAACGTAGCCAATGCGCTCTTAGCTCCTTAAATGTCAAGAAAATGATATTTTGCAACACAACCCTGATGATGAGCGGGTTGCCACGCTAAATATATTTTTACATGCCCTAAGGCTTTCTTCAGGTGACACTGACACATTGGAGAGCCGTCTGACATAAACCTTAAGAGTAAAAGAAATCGGAGGACTTGGCATTCCTCGGGACAATGACGTGGTTTTAGGGGAAGCCCTGAGCAAATACTGACGACAAGTCTTTGGCATCTGTATTGTTCCAGGAAGAAACATATCCGTATCCATTACAAGACAACAGACCTAAAGATACAAGTTAAAACCTCTAACACATGACATAGTGCTGTGATCACATTACACACAGACCTAAACGCTTCAGGATTTAAATGTGTGCCTTCCACCCACCAGGTAGTAAAGAGAGTTCGTTATGGACCCTTTTGCATCAAGTCAGCAGCAAGACTGAACTCCAGGTGGAGTTATTCCAGGTTGTTGAAAAGCTTAAACTAAATACATTTCTAAAATGTTATTTTAGTTTTTTATTCCAGCTCGATTTGGACCATACTTAAAAGAAAACATGTATCGTCATTCCAGTCACAGTAGTTTCCAAAGTTTTCTTTAAGATTTCAGTTCAATTGAGCTAAGGTTGATCCATTTATTTTTATTTTAGTTTAACGGGCCGGCTCTCAAACTTGAACATGGAACATTTCCTCTTTGTTTCCACCGTGCACCAAGTTTATAAACTCATCAACTAATTTGAAGAGAAACCAACTAAAGGTGTGAAAATGCCCCGACTCTATGCAGGAAAGAGAAAATTCAGTATCTTAACATCAAACCATTATTTTTATTAGTTTCTACACTATTTTTTTTATAAAATGTACTTGTGTTGCTCACTACAATGGTCTGGGTTGCATCAGCATTTAGAAATGCCAGGTAGAAGAAAAACACATTTAAAGTGTTCTGAAATCAAACTGGTTTTGTTTGGAATCAGGATCTGTTGTCTTTGCTGTTTTGGACACTTTGGACGTACAGTCTTCCAGTTTCTAAGAAAGAAAGGCTTTCCATGTGGGTGGTATGTTATGGAGTGCCAGCTCGGTGTGCCAAAGCTTGATCAACCGATGGAAAGCTGACATGACATTACCTTAGAATTTGAGCACAGATTCATATTAAGTTAAGTTCATCGTGGTTGTAAATTAAACAGACCACGCATGGGGAGCTCTACCACATCACACACATAGTAAGTTAATCCCTCCCTTTATTTGCATACATCTCTTTCCTGTGTGCTCCTACTCTTTCAGTCAGAACTGTTGACAACAACAAGAGCAAAGTAAATATTCCCAGGCTCTGTCCACTGCACTCAGAAAGAAAAAAAGCCAAAAGAGGGGGCATGAGAGAGGTGTGTGAGCAGACACGGGGGGGGGACACGGATCAGAAAAGGCGGGAAGGAAGCAAAGACCATTGTGGTGTACTATTTCTCTGTAACGTGAGCCCCTGCTCGTTGCCCCCACAGCAGAATGTGCCTCGTCCGATGGATTGGGCGTCAGGTGTGTGCAGCTGCTGGTTAAGCTCTGTTTGCCGACCAAAGAGGGAGAGAAGTGGGAAAAGGAGGAAGGAACGGACTCTCAATGAAGGCGATACTGGAGGTTTTTTGTCTCTCCCTCTGGCACTGATGGGACTGCTGCCAAGACTTGGATTGAGGCCCAAGAGAGTGCCATGTGTCCCACAGATGGGTCTTCTAAATATGAAGGGACGTCATGTACAGATGGCCAATTTAGCCTGTGCAGAGTTTAGAGACAAATGGCCAAATCTGCTCAAGACTGAAATCTTACTAATGAATGTCTTATTTTAAAACAAAGGAAAAAGATCTGTCTTATTCCATAAAGACACATACATCCCTAAATACATGCATGGTTTTACACATGCATGCATATAACTAACGTATATTTAGCCTCAATAATGAGTGGCAAAAGATGTTCATGTGGTGCTAATGTTACTACAGAGGAAACAAACTAAATATAACTGCAATAACTGCCTTGCGGCTACAAGCCTCCACAAACCAGCCAAGTTGCTGCCCAGACTGATTTATATATATGTATATATATATGTATGTAGCAATGAAAGCAAACAATGCTTCAAATGTGGATGTTGCTGCAAAGAAGCTACAAATTGTAAAACGTGGATGCTTCACACACATCTTCAACCCAGAAGCTCAGATCTCTACAGTTCAACAGTTTAAAGGTGAGCAGGCAGAATTGATGTCACCTCTTCAGTATCCGACCAAATGCCTCCCCTTCTGTTCCTGAGTTGAATAACGGCCAGCAAAAAGTGCATATTTAGTGCATGAATTTTCGAGTTATGGTTAAAAAACATATTTTGAGGGGTCACAGTGACCTTGACCTTTGACCTCCAAACCCTAATCAGTTAGTGTGATCATTGGGTGACCTGACTGGTTCTTCTAAACTTATCTTTTGATCTTCATTTATAGACCTTTTCTTACCTGCCAAAAGTTATTTACTGCTGTCAAAAATCACAGACGTGCTACATCACAACACACTCCATCATCTCATGACTAAAGGACGAGACGCATCAGGATCTGCCTGGTTCAGCTGAGGTGACAATGACTGATTGATCACATCAGAAGCTCACCTTGTAGCAATAAATAATTTGCATGCTTTTAGTGTGAATATTATTAATTCAAATTGCTGCATGTTTTTTTTTAATGCACTCAACAGTGCTCTGTGTTGGCCTTTTCTGATTCCTGATTCACTGCCTGCTGCCATTGATGGAAAGATTTTACTTTATACTTTCCTACATTTATTAAGTTACTACATATGTTGCAAAATGACATTTTAAAGCCCTACAATGAGCATATACAAATTAACATATTTGTGTACATTAAATTAATTTATCAATTAAGGTCGTGTTCACAGGGTCCAACAAGTCAGCAACTAGTGGAAACTATGTTTAAATTTAATTAGAGTATGCATAGCTGAATGTAAACAGGAATCTTGTTGGAATGTTTATTTTCAGTAGCAAAGTAAACGGCTTAGTGGGAATGCTGTCTGTTTTGGAATAAGGCCAAAAAACTGGATATTTTGTGCAGGTATCCACTGCCTAGTACCGATCAAATGCTGGAGGCCTGTGTCTAAAATTGGGTTTCTCTTGGGAACATAACTTTGAAACTCCAGGCCTGGAGACCCCATGCAGGCAAACTCGGTGTCATCTTTTAAATCTTTTCTGAAAACGCACTTTTATCGTATCACCTTATCTTGACCTTCTACCTTGTCTTTTGTTATATAGTCAGACACCTTATAACCTTGTTCTGAAAGGTGCTATATAAATAATTTAAATATCTTTTTGTGGAAACAAACACAGGTGAACTCTGTGGGAGTGGTTCTCTGAAAGTCATTCTTATCAATATGAAGTTGAAGAGACAAATCAGGTTGTCTGGTTGTCCACAACAAAAGCTTAGAGAAGATTCCTTTCAGTGTAGAGTGTTATTATGGTCTAATGATATGATATGATGATATCATGGGCTATCCAACCTGGGCAAAAACCTACCTCTACATTCATCCCACTGCTTTTACAATACCGTATACAAATAATCAATCCAGTGCAGGCAGTGCAGCCAAAACCAATATTTAGGATTCAAAGAGGCTTTTAAAAAACAACCCTCTCAGCACTCTCCCAGCGCGAATAGAAAAAACTGGGATGTGAAGCCCTGCAGCACCTTTTTTAAAAATAAATACACACTCCAAAAAAATAAGAGTGGGGCTGGAGTCATTGTTCATGTTGCTGATAAAAGTTCAGCTCTCTGGCACTCCTCCATTACAAGGTCTTCACCAGCCGAATGCACATGGATGTTCCTCCCTCTCCTCAGTACTTTCCTGCATTCCTCTTCTTGATTGAGTTTGCTTAAAACAACTGTCTCCAGCTCCCTAAAACTGGTACTATCTTCTTCAGGGCGGACTGCTCACTGGATAGATTTTTCACTTTGTTGAATGATGTGCTTTGAATAGAACACCAGTCAGGGATGTTTTGGGCAGCTCTTCAGCACCAGAAAGGTAGTCAATACTAGAGAAACTCCCTCCCAGAAGGCCAGGGATCAAACTACAGAGGCAGCTGTTGGATATAAAATCCCTCTCAAACACCAACTATCCACTCGCTGCAGAGACACACTACACATGCAAGACAGGGCCCTTGAAAACCCTTCAATTTAGGCTTAAGGGAGGATGTCAGCTCTGCTCCTGCCAGCCAAACAGCTACAGCTTTGATTTTCTACAACATGTCTTGGATCTTCAGAGCATGCATAGGCTTTCCACCAAAGACTGGATCTTCACAGCATGCACAGGCTTTAAACTAAAAGACTGACGCAACAAACACCAAACAACTGCGCTTTTAAGAACAAGGTAAATGCAAGTAGTCTTTGCCAGTTTTGGTCCATTTGCAGCAGCTCAGTGGACAGGTTTAGCACATTTAAGGAGATAAGCTTCAACTTTTCCTTAGAAATCCAAATCTGCTTTGAATCCTGTCGCTGTTTCATAACAAAATCAAGTCTGTTGTGTTGGTGCACGCTTTGATCTATCCTCTCTCCTAAAAACATCCCATTCACATACAACTTATTAGCTTTATGGCAAACTATACATATACTATACAACTTTCAAAGTCATCAGATTGCTGTTGCTGTGGGCTTTTGTCTGCAATTTGAAAAAGACCAATAGGGTAATTATTAGTTGGGCTGGGACAATATGCTTACCTCTTCAATACTATAACGATACTTGGCAGCCATAGACTTTTTCAGTATTTTTCAGTATTTATTTCAGAACAAAAAAACACCAGCTTTTCTTAACCAAGTGTGTAATATTCTAAAGAAAACATGGGACAAAGGAGACAAACCCTGGTCTCTGGTTTTAGGTCTGGTGCTGTAGACAAAAGCTCACAAGCTTGAATAATCAGTGAAAGTAATGAAAAGAGTTAACTCAATAGGATGTGCGGTATTTGATTATTCCCCGTGCTGACATACATGTTAGGTGAATTAGCTTACATATGCCGAACGCTACAGCAAGGCACAATTATAGTGCTGCAGGGATCAAACGGCGCACTCTCTTTAATGAAAACAATGAGCCAATACATTAGATTATATGGCTGTCATGCCGGGCTATCACTCAGGCAAATGCACTAATCCCACATGAACAACTGCAGCCAACAGCTGCACACTTCCTGCTACATCCAGACGAGTTCTGCAGCAGACTGAAGGCATTCTCAGGCGTTCAGCCACAGACAGATGAAGAAGAGGTCAGGGAGACCAGCCATTATTTACACGAGGAGATTGACTCACTGGGATACCTTATGACTCATTTTATAATACTTCACTCTTTTATCTGCAATAAAGCACATTTTCTTATCTGGCTAACAATGAATCATTAATGATGTATTAAGACTCAAAGCCAAACAAAAACTCTTCTTAAATATAATGTATATATAAATATTAAATCTGATTATAGAGTTAGTAAAGGAGAGTAATAGGTCTACAAATTCATTTTCATATTGAAGTGTAATTTCTTCATACAGGCTGACCTTGTGGCCAAGAACAATTTGAATATCTCAATAATAAGATTGGCAGTTTGAGTCATTAAATTAAATGCATCATTCTGAATTTCATTCTAGGATTTATAAGTCTATATAAATCACAAAGAATAATCAACTGAATTGCTTCCCCAAACATCTATGTTGAGGAGCACTACACAACATACTGTGTAAAACTAAGATATGGCTTTAATTATTATGTTTGTTGTCATGGTTTACTGATCTGGCCATTATTTCAATTAACCAAATGTCAAGAGATTGTATAAAATGTCTTCAAAAAGGTCCCCATCCTCAGATTGATAGTTTTATTATTCAAGATATGCAACTGATGGTGATGCATGATGAAACTATTGAGAAAACTAAGAAATTCCCTTATTTGAGGAGGTTTAACATTGCATAGTTTGGACTGTTTGCTTCTATTTCTGTCATTTTGAAAAATGTCAGTTATTTTTTAACAACAACTTCCAGGTCACTAAATACCAAACTAACAGTCCTTCAATTGTCTATTGATTCTCTCTACAAGGAAACTCTAAAAGGTGCAGATTTTCCAAGATGAACTACCACACACACTGGACAAGAATAACCTTGAAACAACTTCAGTCAGAATCAGAAAGCTCTCAATCAAGAAGGAAGACAGTTGTCTCTTCAAGGCTTTACTGGACAGAAGTGGTAAGCCACAATATCCCTCGGCTCTAACAAAAAGTTTGTGGACATCCATTAAGGGAAGCTGCTGAAATGTCTTCACGTCAGAGACACAATGGTCTGTTTGACTGATGTCAAAGCTGTTGTAGATGGTGTCTGTCCAAACGCCATTAAAATGTCAACCTATGCCCAATCACAGAATCCATTGGCTATCGGTCTGACAACGATTTAGCCTCTGGGGGCAACAGACAATACTTCTGTGGTTGTGGTTTAGACAGCAGATATCACGATAAAGGCCAAGACTGCCTCTTCTGTGCGTCTAACAGCACGATTAGTTACTTCTAACGTGAGAATGGAGTTGGAGTTTAGAGACCACATCTACCACCAGACTGCTTCAAGAGTAGCAAGTATTTATTAAGCATCTACCTGATCTAATCTAATTCATGACTGAGTATGCATGGTGCAAAACCACTCTAGCAATTCAATAAATGCATAAACAACATGTTTTTTGTCACTAGAAATAGCTTAATATTTGACACGCTGAGCAAGAGAGTTAGAAGAACGAGGGGGAAGCCATAACAGCTAGGAAGTAGCTCACAGAGCAGAACACTTCACAAGACATTTGGCAATCCAAGTAACCACCATTCGCCGATATAAAAACCCCGGACCAGACTGTGAATCACACATCTAGATATGAAATTGAATTAATGAACGTTAAGTTGCTTCGGTGAGATATTCGCATACTATTTTCACAACTTACCTTCTATCATTAGGGGTAAGCACTTAAATGGCAAAGGATATTTCACACAAAATACAACTACAAGGATTACTTACCTCCTTAAAATGCCCTGAGGAATAAAACCTTGTTTGGTAAATATATATATATATTTAATGATGGCATGAACTGGAAAGCTCTACTTTCTGTTCAGTAAATGTCAGCGTAAAAGCTCTGCCACTGCTCTGATTTACTGCACAACCGCACTGCTCGGACCGCTTGCTCATTCCTGTAACACGACATGCCCATCATACTGATGAACACTGGTCTGCAGATCAATAAGGAGGTCTGTGTACAATGCATCAGCTAAACGACATGTTAGGGTTTCTTGTCAAACTCAGGATGGGTTTATTTCCATGCAGGAGAGACGCTTTTAGCCACAAATTGTATTCGAGTAAGTGCCCTTCAAGGCCCATTAGGGAGGAGGTCAGTTTTGACAGAGCCTGTTTTGGAAGCTCTTTATGAAGGCCGGGGTCTCTATCACCGACCAACCACCTAATCCAAAAACAGACGGCTTTACTCCGTCTCCAGAGGAGGTAGAGGGGAGATGAGGATTAAATAGCGGTAACCCAATTAAGACAAGGCTGATGGAGTAAAAAAACAGGGAATTAAGGGAAAAAGAGGTTTAATGTTGGGACAGAGTGAGTGTTGTCCTGTTGTGAGATGCTACATGGTATCTAAGGAAGGTTTACATTTAATACTGTCTGTAGTTAATCCACCAGTGATCATGATGTCTGCATACAAGAGTAGTGGGGAAAATGGATTCACATAGGATTTATTATCTTTTATTACTTTTGATAGATTAAAAAGATTTCCAAAGTCTTTTTTTGTACTTCCAATTAATTTTCTGTTAACCTGCTAATCTATTATTTGATTAACTGTTTTGGTTCTAATTAGCTGTCAGTGTTAAATGGGTAGCCTCAGTCCTTAAAGGGACTTATCCCTAGTCGGTGTATTACCCACAGTGGATGGCAGTTGGCTCAGTCCCAGTTTGGAGAAATAGGCCAGAATATTGGGAACTGTGCAACTTTAGATTCTCTAATGTCACAAGATAACACAAACAAACTTACCAGTCAAGGCAGCAGCAGACCAGCAACTCCTGTGTTCAGTTCGGTAAAATTACGGTTTTAGTCAAAGGAGTCTGGTGGCTTTGGTGAGAGCATAGAACAGCTTTAGTTACCTCCGTGTAAGAAGGGCTGTCTGACAGAAAGGTAAAACTGTGAAAATATGTGTACATTTACAACTAATATAGACTTTTTAAAAGTCCAAAAAAAACTTTTCCTGCTGCCCCCGTCTACAGCAGTGCAAGTGCTCCCAGACCCCCATAGGTTTGAGATCTGCCCCTAAAATAAACAAACTAATTAGAGCAGAAGCGGGAGAACAGCAAAATTACTGATTTTGTCTATGGAGTCTGGTGGTTTTGACAAAAACATAGAACAGCTTCAGTTTCCCCTGCGTAAAAAAGTTGAAAATATTCAAAATATCATGTACACTTTAACTAATGCAGATTTTGAGGTGGCTAAAATACATTTAGCTGCTGTCCGCGCCCACAGCGGTACACTGCTTAGCCTTAGTGTCAATAGTTGGGCGTGACGACCGCCATCTACTGTGTGTAAAGTACCTCCTAAGACCCCACGTCAAACTAACAAAACGGTCCCGTTAATCCTATGTTTGTACCTGCTGTTAACTTGTCATAAACTACATTTAGAGTCAAAAGTCTGTAAATACATTAATTTATCCAGCAAGGTTCCAGCTCCTCAACTGTGAGGATTTACTGCTATTCTCTGCTTAACATTTCTGAAAATGATATGCATTAGACTATAATGATGTGACCTTGGACGCTAGGAAACCATATAGAGCATTTTTCACCATTTTCATGATAAAAAGAGACAGTAATCTTCATCAATGCATCAACATCCAACTCTTGAACCTTACTCACAATCTAAAGTAATACATTCAGACTGGTTCCAAGTATCCCACTGCTTTGTCCTAAAACCAGCCTCTCTGCTATTATTGTGGGTTTGAACTGATGGATAACATGACAAAGACACAAAAATAACCATGTCCTGCTTTCGAGAACTAAGTTTGGTCCTGTGGTTTGTGGTCCTTTAGATGTTTACAGCTTGTTAAACCTTTAATAACTTACCCAGACCCTGTAGCACAACAGTTTATGACACAAGCCTTTATCATAAAAAAAAACCCGTCACGAGCCAACGCATGCTCAAACGTACACAGCTACGTGTTGGTGTGTTAATTGGTACGTTAATCACGCAGTAATTAATTGCACCTTAAAATATTTTACGACTCCAACATTTTCGACTGGAAATAACTAAAACTAACAGCTGACATGCATGAAAAAGTGTTAATTAGTGGAAATGCACAAAAATTTTACATGCGCTTATTGCACTGTATGTAAATTAGCCTTCAAATTCACTGCGGAAGCTACGAACAACTAATAGGCGAACATAATTAACCAAAAACACAATAATATTCATGAAAACTGCTCTCTTCTAAGTTAAAACTAAAAAAAAATTGTATTTTTGCACATTTAGTCTGAGCATCCAAGTGAGCCACACGTTGTATTCTCATTCAAACTCAACGGCTCAGCCTCCTGCACTAAAAACTTCCCTGCTTAAAAAAATAAATATGGCGTATTTAATGTTAGTTTTTGACTCACCGCTCCAGCTGAGGAGGCACATGTGAAGAAGCAGGAGAAAGTAGAAACCCATGTTGTTGGAAAAGCTGCTCGTCGTATCCAGACCAAAACACTCTGAAGTGGTGCGTCGACTGGAAGTTGAAGCAAGCAGCAGCCCGGAGGAGACTGAGGAGAGGAGGAGGAGGAGGAGGAGGAGGGGAGGGGAGGGAGCTCAATTAAAGTCTCAGTCTGGCGGGGTCCTCCTATTGTGGAGGCTTTATGTGTGCGGTGCTGGTAGAAGCAGCTTATCAGTGTTTTCTTCTGCTACAAACTCCTAATTCACACAGAGATTTTTTTTCTTGGCTAGAAAGTCCTCAAGGTCACGATAACAAGCGCACCTTATCGCTCGCGCACACCTTTTAGCCTAAATCACGTGGCCTGTTGGCTGAATTCAGCTTAACTGGGACACGTTATTTATTTGCATTTTCATAGCGGTTCAAGGCGACAAATCCATTAACACGTGGCCAGGAAATTAAATTTTGAAGTACTGAACTACATTTAGGGGAAATACGCTTATAATGCTTTTTAAGGGGAGCTTAATAGGGTACTATTGTCATATATCTACAGCCAGCAGGGGGTGGAGGAAGTATTAAGATAAGTAAAAGTACTTACAACAATGTATGTGTACTCTATTAAGTAAAAGCCCTGCATTAAAAGGTTACTTCAGTTAAAGTATTTAGGTATTGACAGGAAAATGTAGTTAAAAGTAATAAAACGAGAAACATTTCCAAGGCTGTGACTGTTACATACCATTATACATTCTGGCCACTTTATTAGGTACACTTGTTCAACTGCTCCTTAACACAAATATTGAATTAACAAATTACATGGCAGCAACTCAATGCATTTAGGCCTGTAGACATGGTGAGGACGACCTGCTGAAGTTCAAACTGAGCATCAGAATAGGGAAGAAAGGTGATTTAAGTGACTTTGAACGTGGCATGGTTGTTGAGTATTTCAGAAACTGTAGATCTACCAATCGTCTCTAGGGTTTACAGAGAATTGTCCAAAACAGAAAAAATATCAAGCGAGTGGCAGTTCTCTTGGCCAAAATGAGAGTAGTACTGTATATAATCCATATGTAACTCATACCCATGCATTAATGCAAAAGCAGGATTTTATTGATGTAGTTGGAGCACAATTTGACCAAATTAAATCTAGAACTGGAAGGTTACAGACATAACTAAAATGAGATACAGAAACTTCACTAGTTGCAAAACAAACCGAAACACACACTAAAAAAAACAACTTTACTCTTGTTAGATGCACCAAAACTGGATTTTTCATTCATAGGTTGTTTCTTTTTTATAAACAAAGTTTCGGTTTGATTACTTGCTTTAATTAAAAATGAGTCCACTGCAGACAGAGTGCAGATATACTTAAAGTAAACAGACACAATGCTGACAGTAAAAAAATAAATATTCCTTAAACATTATATTCCTCTTCACATCAGTCAACTTTAGACCGTTTCTAGCTCGCCCACACATTTTCTCCAGGACATATATGGTGTTATTCATATGTGTCTTATTAAAAATAGGACAATATTAATATTAGCATAACTTTCAACACAGGAATACATTGGAAACAACACTAACAGCTGTGATGCAGAGCAAAGGTTACGTACCGTGGACTTCCTCCAGTAAAGTAAGAAGGTCTCTGGTGTTTTCATCAGTGGCAGGAGAGTCACCTTGTCCAACAGCTGCAGCAGAAAAGCTTCCTGGAGTCGCTCACACAGCTGTCCGGTCCCGTCACACATGAGCCTACAGCTGTGGACACGGCACAGGTATTAGACATGGAGACGAACATCTCAGTTACACGACACTTACTGCCTCCTATAGTTTTAGCAGAAGGATCCTTTATGCTGTAAACTCTTAATGGTGACACTTTGATGGACTGAATTTATTTTGCCAAACAAAGGATGAACTGGGTTTGTTACCTGCTGCTACAAACTTACAGCATCAGGCAAGCTTTTATGATCTTTTTACAGATTATCATTCCTTTTTTTAAAACATATTGTTTTACTGCAATAAACATACAAAGACCTACAGAACACACACAAAGTAAGTAAATTAACTGATAAAAGATACATAGATTAATATAAATGTACAGCAAGAAAGGGCTGGATGCAGCAAATTTAGATAATGCAGTATACACACATCCCATTCTACTGTGTTTTTGACATCTTAGGTATCAATAAAGTATATAGAAAGATAGTTTGTTTTAAATAAAAGCAATAACAATAAAATAATAAATAAACTGAAGAAGAAATAAAACAGAAGATAAAAAAAAAGAAGAAAGAAGGTATGTAATATGTATTGACAGATGATTATTCCGATTAGCTGTGCTTTAAATTAATATGAAATTTATTTAATGGAATCGTAAAAAATAATTACATTACATTGAAGACAGCCGTTTGTTATCTTGATGGTATATTTCATATGGATTTATGGAAGTAGTGGTGGATACATTTACTTTTGCACAATTTTGATTTCCTTGTAATTTACATGAGTATTTAAATTTCCCCGCTAATACATTTAATAACTTAAGTAACCAATTCAGAATAAGAGTGCAGAATATACATAATGATGTATTGTTATAGATTTAACGATCCTGCAGTATGTGAGGTCATTACAATTAGTCAACATATGAAAATGAATAGAATAAAAATACAACAACAAAAAAACAAACACTATAGGTATATACAATTATATACAGAACCAGTCAAAAGTTTGGATGCATCTTCTCATTCAGCGGTTTTTCTATATTTTTCAACATTGTAGATTAATATTGAAGTGGCAACATTGAAGAATCTGAAATATAAAACATGTTCTGGTTTGTTTAACACCGTTTTGTTTACTACATAATTCAATGTGTTCCATCATAGTTTTCATGTATTTAATATTAATCTATAATGCAGAAACACTGAATGAGAAGGTGTATCCAAACTTTTGACTGCTACTGTACACAATAAGGATAATAGAAATCAGTACAAACCTCTGCAGTAGTTGTGTGTTCAAGCAGCTTATTATGATTTGGTGACTTTAAGTTGACTTAGTAACTATGACAAGAGAAAAACAAGACAACAACTTAACGAGAGTAGTTTCATTTCACAGAGTAAACGTGTTAAAAAAAGAGCATTTCGTGGTTAAAGCTGCAGCCTCATGATTCAGAGGATATTATACAAAGTGGCCTTTTCTGTTAGTAATCATATGAACCTGCTCATGTGAAAACATCGAATGGTCACAAATTTCCAAAAGCATTTCCGTCGAATACCTCGGGTCCGTTCATGCGAACAGCCTCGACTATTTACATTTGTTTGAAGAACACTTTGGGAAGTCTAGACTTCAGGTCGAGAACCAACATTACTGAGCATTTCTAGTCCGACTCTGTTTCTTGATGTCAAGCTACACAAGCATTAACAATTATATGATTAATACAACAATCAGCCTTTGTCCTCTCAAAATAAACCAGAATGAGTTTCCCGATGAAAGGAGGACAGCAGCAGCTGCACACATGTGTAAAAAGTGTATCTTGCACCTCATATCAGGGAATATTTGCTTTGGATTTGAGCCAAATTCTCGCTCCACTCTGGAGGAAACCGTCTCTCACATGAAATCTATCTAGCCCTTACTTATGAGGCGTGATTCTAGCCAGGCTTCTCCTCAAACTGTCAACTGCTGGCCCACACATTCACTCCTTTGTTAGTGCCAGTAGCTCATTGTTCACTGGCTCTTTCCAACTCATCCTGAGGCCTGAAGCAGACCCTGTTACTGAAAACTCCTACATATTATTAAGCTAAGTAAACCCTCTTGGATCAAACTGAAACAGGGCTGTTTTTTTGACACTATGAAAAGTTTTTAGAGATACAAGGTTCTCACTGGACAGCTACAAACATTTTCACAGTGTAATTTTAGGACCACTTCTTCACTAGAGGATCTAAACTCTTCTCCCACCAACGCCTAAATCTCATTACTGATGTTTTGCTTCTTAGCAGTTTTCCCCTGTTTCCACTTCATTTAGTAGAGCCTGATTCCCTCCCGCCCCAGAGTCATTTCCCTGCTAACTGTACTGCTGTCCTGGGAGGGTGTGGACAGGCATGTGCTACATCCATGACAGATGGTCGGCCGGCCTCTTCTCCACCTCACCTGCCACATACTAGCAGACGAGTTTCTCCAGAACAGCATAACATACCGGAAATTCATGCTCCACCCTAAAGAGAAAAAAATCACACCCACCCTCTGTGCAGGCACCCTGACCAACCCATGTGCACTCATAACTCGACTTTGGCCAAACTTTTTCAAAAAGACTTAAATTAGCAAGATTTATATGCTGATGTCTTTCTTTTTACATGTGTGTATATGTAGAAATAAACTAACTTCCTGTCTTCCTATTAAACAAGGAATTCCTCAGTCGTGGCTGTGTCTGATCCTTTTTTGATTCAGTGATTGCTTATTTCCTATCCCAATACAAGATAGGATTTATTCCCAAATGATTTCTTAAACTTTTTCTGGTCGTAAATGTCATTCGGAAATGAACTAAGATTGGATTTCACAAATAGGACATTTTTGTAATGAGAGGGATGAAATCAATCTCCTCTTAAAGCTCCTTCTCTGATCCATTTCATACCCTCCTGTCTACAAAAGTCAGTACATCAGTCCTTTTTAATTGGGCCTCTGTTTCATATTATCTATCTTCACCTGGTTCAAAAGCACTTTCTAAAACTATATTATACTATGACTACAATCAGAACTATTGTTAGAAAAAAAAAAACTTATACATAACCAGAGTTGGGAGAAGTTTTCAGACATTTTACTTAAATGGGACAAATAATGCAAATGTTCAGGTTCATACTTGTTTTTTGGGTTTCTACTAGAACATGTTTAGATGCTTTAATAATAAAATAACTTATTATTTTTCTCATAGTGTCTGAATAAACCTGTTTTTGAACCTAAAAAAATGCTCTGATTGGTGAGCATGGAAGAAGTTACACCTTTAAAGCCTTTAAACACGTGGTAAATGCTGTGAAGGAGTCCATTTCAACCCAAACCACAATCTTTTCCAAAACCTGACCTGAAGTTGTTTCGGTGCCTAAACCTAATCTGCAAATGAAAACTGAAAAAAAAAGTAACAAAACAGATAACAAGTCACCTAACAGCAGTTTTTGATGAGACACAAACCAGAGTCTCCTGGTCAAAAGTTCTATATTTGACTTATTTATCCCCGACAACCTCCTCCCTGCATGTAAAATGTTTCCCTTCTACTACTACAGCTCCTAAGCAGAAGGATTTCTGTCAGAGAGCCATATCTCCTGTGTGCTCAAGCCGTGGGTGGAGGAGGAAGATGAGGGGTGGTATAATGAGCCTGCATGTCACATAGGAAGGGGGCCAAATCTGAATGGCTTGGAAAAGCATATGTTTTCTGATTGAGTTTGCATCAAAATATACATAATTAAATAAGGAAAGAAGATATTGTTCATCCTATACTTGCTGATTAAAGTAAATACACCTCACATAGATTTTCTTAATGCTACATGTGGTCAGAAACAGCATTGGACTGCTGATATTGCAGTAGAAATCTATATTTGTCTCTTTAAATCTTGGCTCACAGATGTGAAGGTTGGGCCACACAAATATCACTGCTCGCCTTTGGAAATGAAGTCTGTTTTATGTAAGAGTGGAAAGAAAGTCAGAAGCTCGTGTGAAAAAGTCTTTGAAGTGGGCAGAAATCCCAAACCCCATCTGAAATCCCCTTTCCCCTGTAATGGAGAGGAGAGGCAGTAAAAAAAAAAGATGAATCTCTTCTACTGTACTCTTAAATCCCTTCTCCTCACCTTTCTCTCCCGGCTTCCTTTGTTCCTGCAATCTCTGGTGCTGTTTGGCTGCAAAGCAAAGAGAGAGGAGAAATAATGGTTTCACATTTAAGATTGATTGTTAAAGAAACATGCATGATGTGTAAATGTGATCAGACATGACGGGTGTCAGTGGAGATAACGCTCACTCTCCTGTCGACTTAATAAGGTCAAATATCCACAAACAAGTTTCAATCTGTATCTTAAGTTATGACTTTCACCAGAGTCAGTTTTTACTGATGCATGACATTTATTTACACTGCATGTGTTCATATCTTTGTGCATATTCAACTTGCTATGAGATGAAGGATACCAAATACTTGATGTACTGCTTGTAGTTTCAGAAACATCCAGTTTCTTCTCATATTGTATTTAGTCCTTGGGTATATAGAACTGTTTCCCCTGAGATATGATGGTAGCAGCAGTAGTAGTAGTATAAATTCCATTAAGACTAAATATAGTAAGAAAAACTCACTTTTCAGGCTAATGAGCTGACCAACTTTGAAAAATGTCTTCAGATCCGTGCTGGGGCACGTTCAGAGCACACTTCCACCAAAGGAAATTAAAAATTTCAGCCACTCATGAGTTAAGCGCTTAATCATCTAAGCATTTCATCATTTCTCTGTAGCTGGGAGAGGAAGGAGAAGAAGTAGGACTACACAATCTTAAAGGGTTTACTGCACTTCCATAGAGTTTGGGTTCTTGCAGGAAACAGTTAAAATGCAAAGAAATTATGCAGAAACATCCTGACCTTGTATGGATTAAGATCAAAAGCAGTGGACCTGTGAGGCAGGTGACTGAGAGGTAACAGGGAATGGACTCAAATGCAAACAGACAGAAACCGCTTACTGAAGAAGTGAAGAGTCATAAGCTTACAGGTCCAGGTCCAAGTACAGAAGGCTGGAAAGAAAGACAGGAAGCAACACTGAGAACCTGGCAGCTGACGAGGGAAAGTGGAAACAGGTGAGCAGGTGACTGGGACAGGTAGAAAAAGTGTGAGGGCATCTAGTGGAGGGACAGAGAATAACAGTGCAGGGGGACAGCAACAGTCCCTTCATCTCTTTCCTATGTTAGTGGATTTATTTCCACACAATAGAGAAACGAGAAGCGCCCAGAGATCAAAGGACAGACTGAATAAAAAGAATAAAAACAACAACAAAGACAG
The DNA here is from genome assembly GCA_903364295.1 of Serranus cabrilla. Taxonomy (NCBI): domain Eukaryota; kingdom Metazoa; phylum Chordata; class Actinopteri; order Perciformes; family Serranidae; genus Serranus; species Serranus cabrilla. Next base: position 105,487 of record CAFUXE010001157.1, read on the forward strand.
ACATTTTGGCAGGATCGTACACTTCCCATGATAAAATTTGATACTCTGTATTTATAGTATTTGACCCTTCCTGTCTGAGCTTCATGTGTTTTATCAATTGCCTCTGTAACATTATTACCATCATTTCATATCTTGAAATAAAGCTGACACTAAACATGTTTTTGTTCTTACTTTTGGCCACTGCTGCCATGAGCCTTTCTCAGTACATATGAGTGGCTTTGAGCGCTTCTCAGAGTACAAAAGAGATGAAAACTCTTGTCTATGCCAGCGTGCTAGTGCTCATCCATCAAGGCATAAAGAAATCTTTGAAGAAGTCAGAGGACATTGTACTCATCATCGTTGTCCCAGTATTGTAGCCTGAAGTGAGCTCACACGCTGGCTGCTCTGCTCACACAGATTGGGGGCAGAGTGTTTCACCGCAGGGATGCCAGACGAAGTCAAGGACCAATGGTTGAACAGACTCTGTCAGAGGAAGGGGTGAGCATCTAAGGAAGCACGCCATTCACCAATAAATTCATAAATAAATAAAAAATGCTGGGGAGCTTCAAGGGGCCAGTTTGAGAAACAGGGTTATAATAACTTGTTTTTGCTAACCTATAGGGGGAAAAAAAGATTTATGTTTGGATGGATTCTTTTGTGTGTAGAAACAATTTTTTTTTACTGCTTAAGGAGGTATTCAGTCTGAAAATATTATTGCAAAAAAAGTGAAAGCCTGCATGTGTAAAGTCAGAGTTAAAGATAGATAGATGGATGACATTGGCTGCTTTCCTGCTCTGACTTTTCAAATTCAGGGAGCTCCTGCAAAATGCAAGGTGCATCACGACGTGTGTTAAATTGCTGATTGGACAGTGGAAATCCTCCACGTTCTGAGACAGTATAAGGACATTTTTACAATGCGCTGATTAGACAAATGTAATATTCATGGATTTTATGCAGACTGCAGTCCTAAATGTCAAAAAGTCCACTTGCTGCATCCTCATCACTCTCACCGCAGTATCAACAGGGCAACTGAAACCTTTTCAATAAACTCTCTCTTATCAGGCGCGCAGTGTTTCGCTGAGGTCACTTTTCCAAATTGTGCAAGCAAAGCTCATCTCGTAGCTGCACAATGCATCACCAGGAAGACTGTAAAAGTTTGGCCAGAGACAGAACGAGAGAGCAGAGATAAAATCTGCCCAGCAAGGACTTTATATATTACTACGTCCCTTATGTTTACTGCTGTAATGATAACAGACCTTGTGATGTGGAGACCTCATCATTTTTAAATTATATTTTTATTTCTGGAAGTTGGCCGCGACATCAGAGAGAACATCAGTTTCAACTTCATGACGAATAAATCCCACCAAAGTAGTGGATTATTTCACAGTGACTGCAGGCAATCAGTGACCCCCTTCAGAAAGGTTTCCAGTGAGCTGTGTTTGTTTTGCTGTTTCCCTGTTTATTTTGTGCTGCATTATAGTGTACCAAGGAGCTGCAGGTGCACAGAACATCAGAAATCCACATGAATGTAAAGAATGCAGCGATTTGATTATGTTAATTTTGTGATGTAAAGAATTGTGCTTTAACAACTGATAGAAGCATACAGTATCTAAGTAATTCAAGGTAGAAATTATTAACTTGTAAATATGTTTATCACCAAATTCACCTATAACACCTGACAGACTCTGTCTCTGTCTTTTTCCCCCATATGTCTTGTTTTGTTTAAGGTAAAAACAAACATGCTGTTCATAATTCAACAAAAATAATCACATTTTGCATTACTTTTTCACTTCAGCTCACATAACTTAATAGAGCGGAGCCTTGTGCTACTCCCACACACAGCAGATGCTGAATAAATTGAGCACACAGTCTGAATTGTTTCGCAGAAAAACAAAAACAGGAAACCATGTGCCTTCACCTCCTGTTAGCAGAGGTGAAGTGAACTGGAGGCTTACAGGAACAGGAATCATTAGATATACTACCAAGAATTTTCTGATTAGATTATAGTTGGAGCATTGTGCGTCCTGGAGATGTGTGTGTGTGTGCTCGTATGTGTGTGTTTTTGTAAGGCAGAGGGCATAAATGGGTTATGGGACCTCTGGATGTTTTGGGGGATGGGGAAGTGATTGTACCTCCTGCCATTGCTCAGATCCCATGACAGGGTTCGCCCTGAAGGGGACCGTCATGTTACCATTGACCCCTTTGGAGAGATTGTTGCCATGGCCACAAGACACCTTAATGAACTAATGAATCACTCTGGCACACCTCAGCTCAGACAAATCAGTGTCTCGTTGAGGGCACGCAGGGAGGGAGGGAGGGGGCGGGGCCACGACTCCATACAGACACAGTCCGAGGGACCCAGGTGGCCAATTGTTCCCAAATGCAGTGAATCAAAATTTGGTCAGGGTGGCTCTTAATCATCAGCAGACAGCACGCTTCACATCCATTCTTCTCTGATTACATTAACAAAAACGCCCAAGACTGTGCCATCTATTTTATACTCACATAATAGAGAGACTGCAACCACCTTTATGTGCTCTATGCTGCGGTATGCGGGAAGCTTCCAGACTGGATCTGTTTTTCCCAATAATCCATCATCTATCATGTAAATTATTCAGCTCTGCATTCATTAATAATCACACTCCACATGTAAGACAGTTCACCTTTTTTGTTATTTTTTTTTTGCGTGAGATGAAAGGATGGATACCAGGGTGTAGTTAGCCTAGCTTAACATAAAGCCTCATGATGCTCAAAATAAAAATAAACACCTCAAAGCTCATTGATGAACTTAAAGTCTAGAAATCTATGAAAATTTTGAGTTTGAGTTGAGTATGAGTTTTTAGTTGGTTATGACACTGTTTTTCAAAGCGGGGGGAAACTTTGATAGATGTTTTTCAATATACTGAATGTAATGAATAAATACACCTCACAAAGGAGACAAATTTTACTACTTTACTATTAATATTTATATTGAATATTAAGACAAGGAATGTTTAGAACATAAGAAATATTATTATTGTAAATTAATGAATTATTGCATATCTATTTTCATTATGATTAATAATTATATAATAATATATGAAAAATAGATTCCGAAGCTAATGCTAGAAGCTAATGCTAGATGGGGGTCCTCGGCATGGCAAAGTTTGGGACTCCCTGGGTTGTGAAACTGTCTGTTTTTAATACTGATATCTCTATATGACCTACAGAAGCAAACAAGACCATCAGCAAGAACATATTTCGATCTAGTTATTCTTGATGCCTGTCCCTGGGGTCTGATTTACTGCAGAATCAACAAGACAAAAAGCTAAAGGGACAGTGATG
>CAFUXE010001157.1:109870-164938 GCA_903364295.1 Serranus cabrilla
TTCAGAAAAAAAAAAAAGCTGGAGCCTTCAGGCAGCTCTGATAAGGCAGCTTTAAACTCCCCCCTCCTCGGTCACATTATGACAGCAGCCCTTTCAGCTGTTTACAGCTCCGCAGACAAGAAATAAGAGCTTCACTCCTCTTTTCTGGGGCAGTTCTCACAGGCTGAAAACCTGCACTTAAAATTAGAATTTATGAAATGTAAGCAACGTCTTCAGCAGCCCTGGTGACAGACCTTTTAACTTCTCACATACAAATGTGGGCTTCAGTTTCTTGTGTATGTGTTGGAAGGTATGTCGCAGAGTGCTGAGACTGGCCCCTTGAAACTGGCCCCCCGTTACTTGACTGACAACTCCAAGTGCAGAGGCTAACACCATTAACCTTAACCCATTCAATCATCCAATCACATAAAAAAGTCAAGTGTGCAGTTTTCCCAAAGGTGTTAACTATTCGCTGTGCAACATTTTAAAATTAGGGGGTCAATCTCAGGGTAGAAGGTTCCCGTTAAAGCACATGGAAGATGCTGAAACACAGTCGACTTGTTATTCTCTATATTCTCCTTGTTGTTGGTCGCGCTGCAAGCAAACACACACTCTCTTTAACCTCTAATCGGGTTAGCTGACAGATGCTTTTATTGTTGACATTTATTACCAGTGAAACCCCTGTGTTTTGAGCGGTTTTATTGTTATACAGTTTAGTGCTGCAGCAGTGTTTTGTAACCTCTCCTGTGCTCCACAGACAGCCGTGACACAGCAGTGGCCCTACGGCTGCTTTGTTCAGAGGGTTTTTTTTATAGCGGGACGCCTCTTGCAGCTGCCAGTTTTATGTTTTTGCATTGTCTTTGTTGCATTTAGTCGTTAGTTATGAGGAGTGGACAATGCTTTAGCTGTGTTGTGTGTGTTTTTTTAGCTCGGTTTGTTTGTCTGTCAGCATGAGTACAGAAAAACTTCTGGCTGGATTTTAATGAAACACAAACAATAAAGAACCCATTAAGTTTTGGTGGGATCCATAGAAGTTTGATGTCTTTCTATGCAGGTTTAGGTGTGTGAATGTGTGAGCATGTACACCCACATGCATGTTTCTGTATATATTTCTGTATTGCTGTGTTGTGTCTACATATATTTCAGTAAAAATATTAGAAATAAATTGGGGCGCAGCTGAATCATGGGGTGGATAAACATATTGTTTTTTACATTCATTAACATTGCAAGACTGTTGTTGGGCTTCCTGTGGTCCCAGAATATTTAGAAAAATTTGTTCCTGACTGTGAAAACACACAAGTTGGAACTCAGAAAGTAAATATTGCAAATGCAAATATTGTGGTACACATTTCAACGCTCACCCGATCCTTTCCCTTTGCTGAAAACAGCTAGGAAAGTGTTGTTTAAACAATAAAATACAGCACATCTTTTCCACATTTCTACCTTAAGTTCATGAACACTCAGAGGTCAGAAGAACAACTTCCCAACTCAGAAATGGGATCGTTGTTTGGATATACCCCTGACTTTGCTGGAGGTCTGTGTTCTCTGAGTGCCTTTCTCGTTTTATATTCTTTTGTTTTTTAGCTGCCAATTCTCACTAGCAGTCAGCCTTAAAAAAAATAGGGATCTGCAAACTCATTATCCATGGAAATCACAGCCCGGCACCTCATGATTTACATCCAGAACTAATGTTCAGTGCCAAAGCAGGAAGTCATGTCTCCTGTATGTAGCCAGACGGAGAGTAATGGTGAGCGGGTCGTCTGACTCTCAAACAGGAGAGTTTGCTTTGCATCACAAGCATGCAAATGAAAGTTTGCCTTCTCAACGACCACCACATTCTCCCCTGAATCTTAACCACGTGTTTCAGCTGCCTAACCTCAACCTTATCTTAGAATTTAAAAAATGTTTGCACTGGATATAAAGAACATAATTTAGGGTTTCACAGAATAAACTCCTTCTATCCAATTACTAAATCCAGAGTGATGATACTGAGCTCACTGCTGATACATGTACTGTGGTAATCATGTTCCCCCCTGAGGGAAACATGCTGATGTTTCTGCTGACCTGCTGGCCTTCCTGACCCGTCCTCAGGACAAACAATCCACTGGTACAAAAAGAATTAGACTCTCATGGACGGATCGCTGTGAAATTTACTTTACTGACACACATTTATTCACCCCCTATTTTTTCACTCACACTACGAGCTTTCCAGTGATCTCGCCCCCTGAAGACAAAGTGTGAAATGTGAATGCGAGTCTACATTTGCTGGGATCATTCACCCTTTTAGCGCACGCTTTTATTATCTCAGGTTTTTGCTATTTTCTTATTAATTCCATGGATGTTTCCTGGCAAGAAGCTTATTTGCATGGAAGCCAAATGAGAGAAAAACATTCCGATGATTAATTTTCTTTGGCTGATTTAAAGTGTTTTTTTTTGTCTCTCTTTTCATAAAGTTGGAATAATTTTGTTTTCAGACAAAATCCTCTGTTAATTGTGGTTTCATTTTCACTGTGATATGTTTGAAAGAGATTGATTAATAAAGTTTTGAAAAGATGTACACTTTATCCGTCAATAGTAAATCACATTGTCACAATCATTCCATGGAAAGAGGGAAAACATATTTTAATTCCAACTTTATGAGCACCTGTGTATATATACAGTTTTTTCTAATGCATTGAAAGATTAGCTTTTTTTTAAATACCAACTAATGAATTAACGTTAAATGTTAAGTTGCATGTTCAGCTGAAGAGTGTCCCAATTGTTCGTCAGTACCCTGGAAAGATGTTGAGTTTCATCCCTGAAGCCTGGAGACGTTTATTAAAGAGGAGCCTGTGTGAAATGGTTACATATTGTAATTTAAGCCCTGAACTCAGTGGTTCCCAACCCCCTGATAATGAAACATTTGCTACCGGAAATCCAATGATTCAGCAGAAAAAATAGAAATATTATATGTATGTTGATGTTCCTGGCAAGAACTTTATTTATAATATATACAGTTATTTATAAGGAAGCCAAATGAGAGTAAAAAGGTCTGATTATTCATTCTCTTAGGCTGATTTAAAGTGTTTTCTCTTCTCTTTATAGATAATATATATCCATTTCTCCATTGCCTTTTAATTCTGGAAAATCTCTCTAAAGACTGGAACCTGTGTGAAATAGAAAATGGTTACATATTGTAGTATAAGCTTTGACTCAGTAGTTCCTAACCCCGAGGCAATGAATCATTTGCTACCGGTAATCCCATGATTCAGCAGAAAAAAAAACTTAATATTCTTTACATAACTTTACAGGATATTAACGGATATTTTCATGTTAATTGTCTTGAAGTGGATGCAGTCTGTACTGTTTCATCCCCCAAAAAACATACCAAAAAACATTATTATATGGGATAAACTGTCCTTTATCAGCTTTCAGCATTCTTTACTTTATATTAGATAAAGTTTCTGTTTCACTTGATGCTTTTGAGTGCTCTGTTCTCTTTTATTCCTGTTTCTGCCGCATCTGCAGAGTGAACATGCAGCATCATCTGTGTTACAAATGTGTGTGTGCTTTGTTTATTTGCTTGTTTACACCTCAGCTCAGTGCGGGGGCACAGGATGATTTAAAAGGGAAATGGTAACCAGGGGAAACTGGAAATAGCAGTGACCGGCGCTCACCAACAATGGCTGCAGTGAAAGTAACAATAACAGATGGAGGCTTTAGGAGCCTTTTCACTCTTTTTTTTTGCTGAAAAGATGGAAACAAAGGCAATAAATCGGATGTTGGGAAGAAAAGCTTTTCAACAAGGCAGCACAAGCAGTGATGTGATATTTTAAACCTGTCACAGAGGGGGGGCTTCTGCCTGAACAATGTGAGTGTTTTAGCCCTCGAGCTTCAGCGATTCCCTGCAGCTTCTTGTTCTTTCCAGCCGTCAGTTTTGTACCTGCTTAAATTTGTTTCTCCTCTAAGAATATGAAATATTTTATAGCTTCTCTGCTTCAGGAAGCAGCACACCCATCCTCATTATGGATGTGATGCACTGGAGGCTCATGTCCTCTGTGCTGTTTTTTAAGAAGTTGGGTTTGATGACCTCAGGACAGTTCACATTATAGGATTATTTTACTCTCATGTTTTGAGACTTTAAAAGGAAAACACTATTCAATTTAATTCAGTTTTCATAAAGAAATTCAGTGGCTCTCCACCTCAATTACATCCCTGGTAGTGTGGAGGCGGCTTTGAAGAAGCATTTAAACCATCATGAGGAAAATAACATTTACACAATAAATAATTGAACTGTTAAATGAAAAAAATACAATTAGACTATTGGAAAGACTTGGAGAATCTGTGCCAAAGAGCACTGAAGGTCATGTTGGGACAAACTGTCTTAGTACTGTTTGACTTTTCTGTTACTTTTATAGGTAATTCTGTGATATTGGAAGACTTTCTATGCTGGACAACACATCCTCATAGGGAGACGGCAGAGCAGGTTGTTTACCAATGACTGTAAAAGTCAGGCTACAAATAACAGGACAAATAAATGACGCAACTGTGTTGTTTTTGGCCCTAAACCTAACTTAGTAGTGTTTTTCCCCTTAGCCTAACCAAACTATAACTGTTTAAAGGGCATATCGTCTAGTAGGCGAGTCCTGCAGTACTAAGCACCTGCAGATAAATCGACTTGTTTCAGAAAAGATATGAACTGCGTCTCCTGGGTGAAAGTCTGGTGTTTTTTCAATCTTTATACATTATTTATATCACCTCACTTTCTCTTTTGCACTCATCTGAATTACTGCAGACATTAGAAGTCAACTGTAAATATGTGTCATAAAACTGCTGGCACAAACAAGCTATTTGTATTATTTTGGGTGAAGAAGATCTGTCCAGACAGCCTCGTGCTCCTCCTGTGCTGCTGCAGGTTACATGCTAAATGCAGGCTTTAAATAGGTGCCTGAGGTAAAATTATTAATGTTTAAGGAAAGTAAGTACATAAACACACGCATGCATAAAAACTAATTACAACACTTGATCCCAAATGACAGCTTTAGTGTTATACTGATGATGAAAGTGTATCTCTTGTGTATGTGCACCATCAGTGAACGTGCTGCACCTGAGCAGCTGACTGACTCTGCAGGAGGCTGCAGGCTGTTTATTCTGCACTGTGCTGGGTGATTGTATGCAATCAGACGGAGGACAAAATGTGTTCTGATTAATTTTCTCTTGGCCCACACTAAATTGGCCATCTGGCTTACAAGAGCATGCAGTGTGTGTGGGAGTGGGCCTATTGACCCACTTCATTGTTCATTCTTTGGACCCTCAGGGGCCAAATATTACCTATATGTGGGTCAAGGACTCTGTGGGGCGCAGTTGTGTGTGTTTTTACATGTTAATGTGAGTTACGTATATATTAAGGTCTATACAGTGTGCTTTTAATTCTCTATATGTGAATTTAAATATTGATGTGTCTTTGTTTTCTGACTTACATTTATTTGTCCACTGTGATTTGGAAAATGCAATATGATTTCAGCCATGGTGAACCTTTTTTTATTTAATCTGACATGATCAGTTAGGGTTTTATAGCGAGTTACATTCTCTAACTTCGTCTTGTGCAACAACGGCCAAATGCAGGGACAGTGTGCAGCATCCCAGAATATAATCTTGGATTGAAATGTCAACTTTAAGAAGAAGTCCTAGAGAACTGCTGTGCTTTATTTGGCTAAAAACTTCTAAATCACACCATTCCTGCCCATCAGTGATGAGATAAGGTTGTAGAGTTGTGTGTCCTTTAAACTGCTGCAGCTTCTCATGTTCCTGCATTAGTCAGACTCATACACACAGCTGATAGAGCCTCTTTTACATTAACACCCTCAGTGTGGCCTCAGGACATTGTCTTCTAGCTGACATCTACCTGCTTGTACCTACCTGTGGGCCTCAGGTGTTTGCTTTCAGGGCCCTAAACTCTAAACTGGGGTGTACTTCTCAGAGTCAGTGACTCTGGATAATCCACAGACCTTGCCGTGAGCACTGGGACTATCTTTAATAAAAGCAGTTTACAGAGAGGCCTGTGGATTATGCAGAGTAGAGACACTGTTTCTGGAAAGATATGTTGCTGCTGAATATTTAAATGTTATTCCTCAATGCTAAGAGCAAACTAAGCACTAATGCAAACCAAATGCTAATAGAGGCAGAAGTCTCAAATCCTGGACACATAAAACGAAATGAAATGGATGGATGCCACTGAGAGGAGGTGAAAAACAGGTTTTCATTTGTTTGTTGATAATTTGGGTGAGCCAGCCTCTTTAAGTTAGTTTCACTGTCACAAACACATGCTGTGTTATTGCTGAGTCAGTGCTTTATAGCACCTGACCTGGTTTGAACATTAGTGAACTTATGGAGTAAAATAAGTTAATTTTGACATTTTGTTTTACACAGCACATGTACAGCAATATCTTGGGTCAGAGTCCTGTGATTATTGCCCCATCCATCCATCCATCCGTGCTGTAAGTCTGCCAAACAGGGGTCCGCCCCTATCTATATCAATACAAAATCAGACTAATTCTCACTGGATTTGTTACCTCAGAAAAAAATTCTTGTGGCAAGATTAAGGAGAAATAATTTGTTATTAATTTATAAGATTATTATGTCAGAATGAAGAGGGAAAATGTAATTGCAAAGAAATATTTGCCCTTAGGTAATTATCTTTTTGTTTAAAAAAATAATTAAGAATATTTTTTCCATAAAATACCTTAATTGAGAATAACAGGGCAAATATTTTTTCTCAAGTGATTCCATGCTTCTGTAGTTATTTGTTAAGCAAAAAAAAAGAAACTGTTGTCCAACATTCATAAAAGAAGAACATCTCCACGTTTCATTGGATGAACTGTACAGTGAGATTCGTCCTTTTTTCATCATGGAGCCTGACAAAGAAATACTTTGAGGAGCAGAAAAAGACACACAGTCTATTCCAAAATGCTGTTTGATGACTCAAGAAGAAGGTAAAAAATATGAAGGCGCATGGCAAGCTGGTCTACTCTTTACAGTCTGCTTTTTGTGGTTGCTATAGGAACCCGCTGTGCAAACCCCCAGAAAGCCCGAATGTGTGTAATCAGCTCTACAGTGTGGGGGAAGTCCTGCTAGGGTTACTCCCAAAGAGCCGTGTTAAAATAAAGATGAATTCTCTTTTTACTTTCACACTCTGCAGGCCATGAAGATCTCTCTCTCTCCCTCTCTGAGATCTACTCATTCCTCATGCTCTCATTTAACAAGTGGATGTAATCATGTTCCCCTCTTATTAAATATGCATATTTAATTTGGCACTCAGTTCATATTTCAAGAGGTGAAGGAGCGGCTGTCGTGGGACTCCATTTACTAATGAGGAGGGAAAATATCCGAATCTCTTTGCTGCAGGAGTGTGTGTTGTCTGTACAACTCTTATTTTGTTGAATCATTTACTTAAATCATATGCATTTATGCTGATTGGTGGATATGGAGATATGCTGCTGGTCTGGATTGTGAGTCGAGTTGATGGGACAGATTTCAGGTGCTCAGACAGGTTCAGATCTGCTTTGATTCAACTAAACATTGAAGGATGTATTCCTTAAAGGTAAAGTTTGGATTTTTTTTTTAAGTGTGGCTGTATGAGGGAGTCACTCACATTCCTTAGAGTAGATAGGGGTCAGCCTGCCCTCTGTGTGGAGAAGCAGAACACACAGAAGCTAAACAGTGCACTAAACAACTAAACTGAACATATCCTCAGTTCAAACGTTTACTATATTAAGAATGTTTTCATTGCTTTACCTGACCATCAAACAGCCCTTTTCAACAGGGAACTAAAAAACTTACTGTATATCCATTTATGCTCCTTCAAAGCCACCAGACTAAGTAACAGTAGAAACAGTAATTTGACCTTGCAGAACATAGGAGTTGCTGGTTTGTTCTGATCGATCAGAGCTTTGCTATTAATGAGAATCTTGAAGTATTACACTTAGTGCTGCCAGGAATAAATTTGCATCTTTGCATTAATTTTGTATTTAATCGCAATGCATGAAAAAATTAGCATTGTGCTTGTTCTGAACCAAGCAACAACCTCCAATACAAGAGAGCCTTCTACCTTCATTCTGTGTAATGGCCAGCAGGGGGCGACTCACTGGTTGGTCGCTTAAAAATGTCTTGTTTACTGTTCAGCTGGACTAAAAGACACACAGTGAGGAATGTAGTTAGCTTGAACTAGCGTTATCTGATGATATAGCAGCATTCTGGCTCCCAATCTGTTCCCATACAATGGTTGTAAAAAAACAATATGGTGACAGCTGTAAACCAAAAAAACAAAAACAATAAAAACCAGAGTCAACAGACAGTGGACATACTGATGATTATGTCTACTTTTTTTTATACAGCCTTTAGTCTAAACACCCTCTGATCCACCTTTATTGATCTCTTGCAATCTTCTGCATGAGAGCAAATAAGTGCATTTCTTTTACAATCACGTTAGAAATAGTTTCAAACTTCACATACTTCATTGTCCAACTCCGACTTCATCCTTAAACCATTTTAGATTTTTAAGAAAAACACTAAAACCTAAAACAATCTGTATTAAATCAAGCTTTCAAACCAAACTGTTAACACCACCAAATTCAGACTATCCCCAACACTTAATGTCAGCCTCACTGAAAGCTTTCCACTCCGGGCTCAGCCTCTTTCCTCAGAGTCACCTCTTCTATCACGAGCCACTTCCGCTCTTCACCTCTCTTTTAATCAGTCTGTCCCAGATGGAAGCTGCCCTCCGCTTTCATATTCGCTCTCTGAGAGAAAGCTTGTGTATTTCGGACTTACTCAACCGGAGACACCCCCACCACTCTCGCCCTCCCTGCTGCTGCCAGAGTTCCCAGGCAGGCAGAGAAGGTGAGCACAGATAAGAGGTCTTTATCTGGGTCCCAGAGGGACGCTGGGTTAAGTTTAAGGTGAAGGTTTGACATGGCGGCCCGTCTGCTCGCTGTGGCTGGTCCCTCCTTCCCTCTCCACCTCCCGATGTGAGGCTCAGACTCAGTCCCCGATCCCCATGTCCTAGGGCTCATTCTTGACAGCCCCCACTGCTCCATGCTTTAATGAGAAAGATGAAAGAGGTGCAGGCTGGGAGAATACCCAGCCCTCCTTCTTCCCTTCTACCACCCCATTCACTTTGCTCCTCGCCCCGTTTGTTCAGCCCTGCCTCGCTCTCACTGGCCCTGAAGCACTAACTCATCCAAGACTTTTTGCTGGAGTGGGGGAAGTTCTACTGTAATGAATTGGGAGTGAGGCTGGTTTCCATTTTAAATTTTTCAGGTATTATTCCCTCTGATCTTAGGTGCAAATTTCTTCCCATCCTATATTTCTTTGTGTTCTGCCACTGTGGCTCTACTGTAGATATGTTTAAATCATAAAGCCCAAGAAACGCAGCTTAACTGGAATCTCTCCATTCTTCTTTTGTTATAAGTTACAATGGTTATTTTTTTATGTGAATTATAAGATACAAGCTAGACTAAAAAAATACATAAAGTGGAAGAATTCAAGTAAAATGGGTCAAAGAAATTAAGCTTAAATAGGAACATTTTCTGAAACCTGCATGTTTGTAGGATGCCCTGTGGAAACAAGTCATGGCTTAATATCCTACTGTGTGCCTCACTGACATATCACAGTGAGTCCACATCAGACCCAATAGTCCAAAACAGCATCATTAACACAAACTAAATCGTTGGTGTATGCAGCACACTGTTAGGTCACATTAGCCTGACCAAAATAAACTGACTTTATCCTAAGAAAAGTGTGATGATGATGAAAAATAAAGAAAGGAGGATGGATGAAATCTAATTAGTGTGTCAGTGTCCACAGCAAGGCAGGAGCCAGACTGTGTTCACTGTGAGCTATTTAAAGGAAATGCTTCCACCTTGTGGACATTTAGATGTAATGCAGTAAGACAGACGGCTTAATGTTCTGGATTAACTCTGCAATACATCAGAATGGGCTCCAGAAAGCCTGATATTACAGAATGCCTGGTCGTCATGGACTTAGGATGAAAACATTTTTTAAATTGGTTTCAGTGGAGCATTATTGTATTATAGCAGCTGAGGTTAAAAAAAAAAAAATACCATATGCATTAATTCAGCCAAAATGATTGAATACATAAATAACAAGGCAATCAGAGATGGCAGACTTCACCCCACTGATGTACTAATCAGTTAGAGTGCAGCATCCTCTGTAGGCCAGATGATGTATATGCAGCGGAAACACAGACAGACAGACAGACAGACAGCCGTCCAAAACAATACGTAAAAATTAATTAAAAAGGGACAAGATTTTAATTATGAACAGAGAGAAACAGAAAACAAAACAAATCCTGGTTTGGAGGAGTGTTTTATTGAGCACTTTCTGAAAGGCTAAAATACACAGCAGCTGCTAAGTAACAAACTATAAATCCTACTGAACACCTGTAAGACCGGCCTGGTGTTTGTTTGTTTTGACAGGTCAGTGTAACAATGTCTGTGACCTACCCGTACGACTTATTGCTTTGACCATGATTGACACAAAAATCAAATTGAAAGGACATTGATAAAAGTAGCAGTACACGTAACTGGTCCACAAGGACAACAATCAGAACATCGATAAAGAGCTCTAAAGAGAATATTAGAGCTGATTGTAACTTTGCACATTTTCTGTTTTTGGTGATTCCTGTTCATTATTCCAGTCCTTAAAAGCGCTTAGGCTTGTCATGATTGTTCATGTATTTCTGGTAAACCACTCCCAGTGTGGTGAAGAAGTTTCCCATGAAGAGCACCATGTACGAGCAGCCGCACATCGCAACCTGCAGCACAGCGAGAAAATGAATATGGGAAAAAGCGTCAATCACAGGTTATTATGTACCCTAAATCTGAAACTAAAGCTAAAATAAGCAGTGAAAATATTGAAATAAACTAAACTGAAAAAAGATGCTCTGAGGAGTCCTCTACATTAAGAAGAATGATGAAGAAGTGATATGACATTTCATAAGTAAATGAATGAGGAGAACTGAAGCTCTCCGGCCTACAGACCTGCCACTCTTTACACTCTGGGAGCTGAAACATCCGGTAGAGTGTGATGCTGTTGTAGAGCTGCCAGAACTGTAAGAGGAGGAACAGTTAGGAATGCTCTAAAAAGTCAGCTTTGGAGTAAAAAAGTTCAACTTTCTAAACTGAGGCCTTATCTAAACCGATAAGGATAATTCTGAATTCTGCATTGAAAAAGACACATTTTTAGAAAAAAAAACCTGTGTATGTGTGGACTTTCAGGCAGATTGCTTATATTTACATTTTATTAGTTATGGAACTTTAAAATTGACTGAGACAAATATCCACTGTTTCTTTTTAGAGAGGGGCTACTCACATGACCAAAGAACAAGAAAGGAAGGAGAAAGGTCAAGCCTCTCCACATCCAGGACTGGAAACCCTCTGAACACCAGGAGAGAAGAAAACAGAGTCACTGCGCTGAATCCTGTCGCGTTTCACCATAATCAGAGGATATTAATGACCCTTATGAATACCAAAAATTTTTATTCCTCTTACAAAAACACATGACATCAACACTTTGTCAAAGAATCCCTCAAAACTGTACAGTTGAACGAGAGTTTACCGTCATGTTAGAGGCTGAATGCTTATACGCTCACAAAGACAAGACTGTTATTAAGCAGCGTTACTGTTAACAATGTTAAACTACTGTTAGCATACTTAGATCTGTTGATAAGCACTAAATACTATGTTTCCAGAACCCCATTGCACAAACCCACTTAGGCTGAAGTTTCCCTTACATTTTAATCCCATACCGACCAAAGTATTCACTAAATCACTGCCAAAGGTCCTTAGTAAACATTTTCCTTTTGAATTCATGGTGACTGAAGAGAAGGAGGAGGAGATACAAAGATGATTTACATTAGCGAATATAATTTCTTTGAAACTCACCCGTTTTTGTTGACTCCTGTTCATGTTTCTCCTTACTTGCTCTCATGGCAATGTTTTGTGTCTCAACTTTGTCAGTTATTTCTTGCCACATCTTCTTGTGGGCATTTGTTATGGTGAGGATGTGAGTGAAGCATAACCATGGCAGCTGATGTGCACATGTGCTGTATTCTGGCAATAACTACCATGAAAGTCGCAGTCTAAACACTTAGCGAGGAGACGAACTATAGAGGCTTTACACAAAGGCTCCTAAACCCCTGAGCTTAGTGAAAGGACAAACTCCAGGTGGTTTATGCAACAACTGGTACTGAATCAGTCATGAGCCAAAGTATTGGACACATTAAAGACTTGACCTGAAGATGGCGCTAGATGCCAAAAATATTGCAATTGACCCTGATAGGAAAATGAGTGTCTCAATGAAATTTTGTGACAATTATTGAGAAATTTCACTCAAAACCAGAAATGTCAACCTGCCAGTGGCACTACATGAAATCACCAAAGTCATTACGACTCATCATCTGAGGAAAATCAGTGTTCAGTGTTTCAGACTCATTTACAGGTATGAACTGAAAACCTGGCAGTTGGCAATTAGACATTTTCACTCACCGACTGTAACGTCCATGTTGTGTCTTTCTCCCAGTGCTCTGAGTCTGTACAGACAGCCGCTCTGGTAGTAGTACTGCAGAAACTGGACAAAGCCTACTTTGCAGAACAAGAACAGAATAAATAAAAAGAAGTTAACCTCTGTGATATCTGTGTTGGACTCCATAAAGACAAGCTGAAATCAAGGTCTTAGCTTTACAATATCGACATAAAGCAGATTCAGGCTATCATCATATCCTGTGATGAGTGGTCACAAGTAGACATTGCTTCAGTTAAGGAATCACAAGCCAAAAATGCCAGTAACCACTGACCTAAATCATATAGTGTGTTGATTTGTACATTCTGTATATGTTGTTATGTAAGAATGTAGTGTGTAATTGGGACAGAGCTTCATTCTCTTACTTTGGTATAGACAGTATGTTAGGAACTGGTTCCTAAACATCTGGTATAAAACGCCTTCAGGCCTGCAACACAAACACAACATCTAGTTAGAGCGGAGCACAAAGCTTAATGACGTTCAAGGTGAAAAATAGACTTTTTCACACCAAATGTGGATTATATCACTCACCATGTGAGCATGACTCCAGACAGAAAGGTTGACACGTAGTGATGGAAAACCCACCAACCTTTGATCCTGAAACAACATGATGGATTGACACTGAAGCAATCAGGGCTGTATGTACACAAGTACTGCTGAGCCAACAGGACGTTATGATAGGTACGTAGATACACGCTGAATCATCAAACTACACATGTTAAACATATCATGACCCCCAACATATGAAGGAAAGTTATCCCACATTAGAAGACCCAGAGGAAGCATTTATCATCATCATTATAATAAAAACAGTGAGTGTGTGGCAGACCTTGAGCCGTTGTTGATGAGGATGCTCTCCCGAATGGTGAGTGTGCAGTAGTACCACACCAACAGGAAGTTGAACAGGGCATCCAGGGCTCTGAAAATAACAACAAACAGGCATTTAAAGAACACACCTGATACACATCAACTGTCACAGACTACAATGGGATCAATAAAGGACAGAAACAAACATTGGTCAGTATATGGACATTTTGGTAAAGGTTTTAAAAAGACCTCAGTATCCATGTACCAGGAGTTATCCTGCTGACTTAATGACTGCAGAGGAATTAGACTGTGAATTAATCACTGTGTTTGGACATTCCCTTCCCTCTACATTGTTGCATTAAGTGGCATTTTCCTTCACAGGAACTGTTTGTTTTCAGTAAATCCCACATGCACTGTCCTGTTGCTGTAAATAATTCACTCCAGCATCAAATGATAAATCAGAGTGTTTGGAAATCTCACCTGTAGCTGAAGAGAAAGCGACACGTGAAGGAGAACACGAAGAGGATGACCGTGAGGATCAGTTTAAATTTCTCGTATTCATCTTTGTAGGCGAATCTGAAAGGATGACAGGGCGTTAATAATGTCATGCTGACATGACTTTAACCTTTTTAGAAAAACATTTTTTAACTTAAGCAAATAAAGGAAAGTCGATTTGACTTACTTTGATTGTTTGTTGAGGAGTGTTACGTTGACGTTTCCTAAAACAAGACTGAGGTATAACCTGAACAGGGAGACATGTCAGTCAGTCAAAATGCAGACACCTTCAACACTTTGATAACTGTTTTATTTCAAAATGTGAAAAGATTCAAATAAAATGTGGAGCTTCATTTCGTCAGATCTGGATCATAAAACTGCTGTGAGTAGTTATAGAACATTTTCCATGTTTCCAAATTATTATTAAAGTCCTTTCTTCCATCCAAATACACACAACACATCATATGAGAGAAACTCACCCGTTCTTCTTTGGCAGAAAAGCTTCCATCTCAGAGAAAGCATTTGCTCTGTCTTTGATTGAGTCCTCGATTTCAGTGATTGCATCCACATCCTCCGGACTTAATTTGGCTGTGGGGTGATTATCTTTGCATCTAATCATGGGAAAAAAACGTAATGACAACACAGCACAGACTGGCACACATAATAACTTACAGGGAGAGGAAAGGGCATTAAAGCAACCCAGCATGTTGCAACTGCTGCCAGAATAGTCTTACTGCATGGCAGATCAATACTTACTCTTGGAGTGACACAGTGAGCTCCTTCAGTTTCTTCCTCTGACGTGCTATAGCACCGGAGCAGCTGTCCTGCAGTTTGGTCACTTCCTCAAGTTTCTGTTTATATAGACGGTGGGTGTCCTGCAGGTGAAAAAAGGAAGATATGAAGTTGTGTTGTGCAGTGCCAAAGTTTGATTTCTAATTTGTTAGAAAATCTTCAGTGAATCTTCTACAACAATAAAACAGATGCTATAACATTTCTTTTAACTAGCTAAAACAAAAATATGAGAATGAGCCTTTAATGGAGAAGTAGCCTGTGTTTTTTTATTATTATTATTGTTCTTCTTTTGGCATTAGATCATTTTGTAGACAGAGGCCTATTTTCTTACCACAAAGCATGTGACCTAAAATGACAGTCACTGCGCCATTAGCTGTGTTGTAATCGTGATCATGCTTTGAGTTAAGAGGGCCCTGGAGCACTTACTATTTCATAATTCTGTCTAACGAGTCACTCATGTTCCAGAGGCAATGGTGGAACATAACTGTAAAAACAAGTAACTCTAATCTGTATCAGGATAAAGGATTTTTGACATACGGCCCAGGCCTAATGCAAACCAGGGTGGAACATTAATATTTTATTTCACTTGTCCGGTAGGGAAAGTGGGCCAACGATCTTCTCCCCCAAAGTAAATTTTTACTTGACCTTTCACATATTGCTTCATTTATTAGCAGTTATCAAATAATGAAAACTTGAGTTTCGTGCACATCCACAAGTGTTACCCAACTACAACTCCTGTTTCCATGATAACTGAATTGCTCGCTTGCACTTCAGCTCATAAACTTTCTGGACACAGCATTGGAGGTGAGGCCTCATTCATTCATATGAAAGTTTCTCAGTTGTACATGAAGCCAAAAAAGTTCAACTATGCCTCTTTTGCATCTATGGGCCCATGAAGTAAGCACACAAGAGGCTTCCCCTGCAGAGCCATCTACTTCAGGTTTAGTGCATTGCTTACTTGAATGGAAATAAAATGGTTTCATCATACAGCTCCTTCAGAATACCGAAATGTCATTGGACCTAATTAATGAAATTTTGTTAGAGAGAGGAGTCATTTTATGGGGGTTATGACTTTTACAGACATAACAGTATGACAAGAGATATTCAAGTGTATTTTTATTTTTTTTAACCATCAGAGGAAAATAACCATAAATATAAATGGTGATATAAAAAGTAGTGGAAAATGGAGATTTAAGCAAGGTACAAGTACTTGCGAATTTGAAGCTAAACTCAGTACTTGAGTAAATGTAACGTACTTAGTTACATTCCACGACAGAAAGGTACTTGTGCAAATGTTCTGTTACGTCAGCGGTGCTACCTCAAAACAGTGTCGTGCTGGGACAATGTGACAACAGTTCCGGTAGCAGATGTAATCTACTTTAACTTTCACAGACTTTTTGTTTTTCAAAGTACAATTATCTTCATCTGCTGAGGGCGGATCCCGCCGTCACCTCCCACCCTCCTCCGGCTGTTAGCTTACCAGGGCAGGGCACATAGGTGTCAGCTGAGTATGTTGTTTAACGTACCTGAATTTGTTGGTAGTTCTTCTCCAAATCCTCCCATTCGCGTAAACATTCAGTAAAACCCGTCGGACTGGACAACATTTTCTATTCTGACATCAGGAAACCTCCAAGAGTTGAGTAACGTTCAAGCTCCGCTGTGCAACAGTTGCTCCTGTCAGTGTCAATGGAAAACCAACGAAGAAGTGGTACTTCCTGTCATACCCTTCATAATAAAAGCCGTAACCACTTACGTTTTTTATTAGTTTAGTCATTAAAAAACATACAAATGTTGTCCTCCAGACACTACTCAAAGCATTACCACAGACAACACAAACATGGTGTATATAAAAAGTATATATCTCTGTGTATGTTATGGTGATCTAAATTAAATTCAACTCAATGCAGTTTAACAGTCCAATTTAAACGGATTACAATTTCATGCTTTTACTTTTACGGATACATGAAACGTCCGGTTCTCCAACTCTCTAACAATGACGCTCTTTACAAGCCTCCTGCGTACGTCGTGCCAATCTGGTCCAATCAGATGGCCCGTTGGTTCTCATTTCAGCCAACCAGCACCAGGACCTTTAAACACCGCTGGTGTGACTTGAAAATATGCAGCTCGGAGTGCAGCAGCATTATCTCTCATAAACCCCGTTTTATTACCAGGGTTTGGCTATTTATATTCAGATTATTACTTTAATAATAGCCATCTATAACACAAACAAAGCAATTTCAATGACACAGGCTGTTTGTTTGGTTCTCTGCAAGATACATTGCAAGAAAATATACTGTCACTCTTTGGCATGTGGCCTGTATTTTTAGAGCTGGTGTTATGTAACTCTAGACAGGGGGATATCAACTTCAATATTGTTAGCACCCCTGGCAGAGCCACGTGAGGACTGAACTACTACATTTAAATGACACTCAGTTACATTTATAACTAACTGTTCATGAGTACAAAATAAACTCCAAACATAGAAAAATGGAATTTGAATCTGACTTTTTTTTAGGGGGACAGCAACACCATGATTTGCTACTTTACAAATATTGCAAAACCTACATTTGGTTGTTGTATACAAACAAAGATATTGTATATATGTTTGACAATATTTTTATTATGTATAAATGTTGTAATTACTAATTGATCATCTGCAAGCTTTCTGTTAAGATTGGTTTATTTTTATTGGAAAACAATCCTTTAAAATGCAAACCTTGGAAATTGCAATTTTAAATAAAAATGCATTCAAATTCAAATTTGAAGCTAATTATTGGACAATTTAAAAATATTGATGTATGGGTTTCAATTGTTTATCTTCACTGTTTAAATGTTTTCTGCCTTTAATTTTGAAGTTATCCAACCCTTCCTCATTAGGATGTATTTATGGCTTATCTTAATGATACAAGAGGTTTTTAAGAAAAACAATCCAATAACGTACGGAACAACATTAAGTCATTGTGATAGCTGTTGGTTCTTTAATCAAAAATGAGGTTCAGAGATATCAGTGGCTTTTGTTCCCGCGGTGCGAAGCTCCCAGTCAGACAGCTGCTGTAGAAAGCCCGTGTTCGGCCTCATGCTGGGTTTACATTTGAGCATGTGCTTCCAGGCCTCCTGAAAAGTAGGTCCAGGGCTTTGAGAAACACATTTTTCTTGCTCTTTTCCAATTAAGAATAAAAAAACACATTTTCCTACAGTTCTAAGGCACTCTCAGCAGTGCTTACTTATTATATGTTACCAGATCACACAGTGGCACCAGGACTACAATTTCCACCACACACACACACACACTGCATTCTGCACACACTGACACTGAACTGAATGAGCCCCACTTGCCTCCAGTGTGTATTTGAGGTGGTGCATGAGAAAGGCGATGGTGGCAGCACTGCAGCGGCTCCTGCCGTGCCTGGAAACTATCAGGACCCGAGAGCCCATGCTCATGTGTGAACCTAAAGGCACACAATGTCAAAAGCTTTTAAATGCACATTTTGATGCATCCATACAATAAGCTGGTCTTGTTTTGTTGGTTTTAATTACCTGTTACACCCTTAAATATCTTTTAAGTTGAAATGACAAATAACCTTGAATACACACACACTATGTGCTTTTTTCTATTCCTGATTCACCCAATCTAGTGTTGCATTTTTTCACATTTCATTAAAAACAAATTCTTATATCCATTTAAACATTTAGATTTGCCAATATCAAATGAATCACAATCTTTTCATCAGCTGTAGAATAAAGTAAAGCAGACATTCCTGTAAACTGTACTTTCCTCAAACTAAAACTGACAAATCATTTCTGAATGCTGTGAATTATATCACACAGTTTGAGAACTTGGAAATACATCACACATGTAGGTATTTTAGTTGAATTTCTAAGAAGTTCTAACAGCCAATTAAGTAAAGTGCGACTTACCAATAAGGCTACAAATCCCTTCAAAACTTGAATATAAATCAGACATCACTGAGTCGGCCACAGGGATGTTATGGATGGTCTGGTTCCCCTTTACAGATCTAAATTCAAGAGAAATTCAGAACAAATTTTACAGCCTTGACATTCAGATTATTATTCTCTTGATATTTCAGTCTTACTCCAGAGCGTCACTCTGTGAGAAGCTGATGACGGCGCTGATCTTCAGGTTGTTTAGGATGCTGGAGTCCATGCCTTGTTCCTGGTCTCCCATATACAGACGCCCAGCTATGATCTCCACTGGATACGTCTTCAGGTTTTCCAGCTCCTGGCACAGTCCAGAAATATTAATTAATTAACCGTTTATCCTAATGAGGGCTGCCTGGGTGCTGGAGCCAATCCCAGCTCACAGTCCAAAAATATATTCCACTTTATTTTAAGCAGCATATTTAATCAATGAGTTATTGGGGAAAAATCTCTTTCTGTAACACTTTCACATGTTTAAAGGTGTATCGGGTGTGTTCGTCTTACCCTGATGGTGTACATGATTTTCTCAGTCCTTAAAAAAGGGTACAGAGCAGAAAACCTCTGAAAGCCTCCACTCACAATGTGGACTGGACAGAGGCTGACTTTAGCCAAGGCCTGGGCACATTCAGCTGCTCTGCCTGCAACCACAGGCAGAAGCCAAAAGGTAAACATCAGTAAAAGGTTTTCTGCTGCCAGAGCAGTTTACTGGAGTAGTGGAAAAACAGATTTCCTAACATGGTGCCGCAGTGCTTTATGGTTTCTATGAAGAACCACCTTGTCCCTGTAAGCAGTTTGTGTTGCTGTCATAGACCACCACATGCTGCATGCTGTCAACCTCCACAGCCTCTGGCAGCAGGAACATCCCCTCTGAATCCTGCAGAGCCACCCAGAAAGTTTGGATATTAAAAAAAACATAATAATCCTAAAAAACAAAGGAACTAAGAAACTAAGGTGCATTGCAATGGCTGTCCTTCAGTTTGCAGTGATGCACAAAAATGACGACTTAAAGAAAAACATTTGCTTCCCCTAATCAAAAATAAAACAGGTTGAGTATCTTTTAAAAGCTCTTGTCTTGCAAGAGTAGCAAATAATTGTCCGTACACTATTAAGTTTGTATTGACCATTTGCTAATCACAGATTCTGATAGAATTTTAAAATTTATACAGCCATTTACACCTTCTTTTCTTTTTACTAATCTGGCCCAGACTGATGATGGCCATGAGTCCCAAACTGTGGATACAAGGACATCCATACCATTTTGACATTTTTAGCTGTTACGATGTGGCTCGTACTGTAATCTTGGGCATCTCGAGCATCTAGAAACAAGACATTCAATACACAAGTTAAATTCAACAGTTTAAATAAAGGTATAGTTCTATCTATCTATATATCTTGCACTTGTAACGTTTGTGGAGTAATTTTGCAGTGTAGTATAAGTACTTTTTCTTTAGTACTTTGAATACTTTTTTCACCCCTGCATCATACAGCCCCACTTCAAAAAATCCAAACAATCCCTTTAAGCAGCACAATCATGCAAATAAACCTCATATTAAGATTTCACAAAGGCTCAAGTATTGACAACTGAGCTTCACGCCATCTCTTACCAATCAAACAGAGGTAGTTGATCTCTGCCAGCCGTGACACGTGGCTGCACTGGTTGAGGAGATTGTAGAGCTCAAATGGCTCAAACATCATCACTTCAGCCATTCACACAAATATCAATGGGAGTATTTTAAATTAGCTAAAAACATTACGTCTCACAAATAACTTTGTTTTTCAAAGAGAATGGCTGCCGTTTATTTTGGTTGTGTTACTAAGCAACTCAGTGTCTTTCCTCATTGGTGGTTGAAGATGATGCAGACTCTTAAAGTCACAGGCATCCATTTTTGACCAGTGTTTATCAACGCATTTACCATAACCAAAAACTATGATTATCATTCACCACATCAACATTACCCGGTGTGCCACTGGGCGCCCCATATAAAATATTGTTTTTATGAACTGTTCATAAAGTCTGCTGCTCCACAACTTCTACAAAAAACTGCACTTTTTTCTCAAATACATGTATTTGAAAACTTTGATGACTTTGCAGGTTCACACTTTATAAAACCATTAGTAATAAATTGTGAACTGATTATTCAATTAAACTCTAGCAGTTTCTAGTAGTTATTTTACTGTTCCCGGTAAAATATTAATGTGTGAATGTTTATATCTTGTAAACAAATCCATATTAACAAAATAAAAAAAATAAAATATAATATATAAATATAAAATAATGTTTGTCATCAGCATCTTGCAATGTTATAATAGCCATCCAAATATTTTTCATAGAGGGTTTACAAACCAATTCTTACAAAAGTCCATCCGTCTACATAATACAGGTTTTATGTTGGTGGTGAAATTAATAAATAATTACTTATTATGGTGTATAAAATGTTATATTTTCAACAACAAACAGGTAAAACAAGCAGAAGTTAAAGCATTGCTAATTATTAGAAAACATTATCAATGTATTTTTTCAGATGAATGAACTATTTATTTACAAGTCTGGCCCCACCACAGGTGATGAGGCTAAAAGATAAAGTCATGTTTGTTCAAACAGCACTGATAATGTCATATTGTATTCTGGTGAATAGTGATGTCGACCACACTAAAGCTTTTTATTCTGGTTATGAATATATCAGTTACTGTTGCAATAAAAACATAGAGCTAACTAGACAAACGAAACGAACATCCGGACACACACACTTTTGTCCTGCTTCTACATCAGCTTTGGAGAACAACATGTACTCAGTCCCAGCAGAGCCTGAATGAGAGACTGTGTTCTCCGTCCTGCCCAGAGGCACAAATCATGCTGGTTGTCTGGGAGGAAAACAAAGCTTGAGACCCAAGATGCAGGCAGAGAACGAGGCTCCTTCTAAAGCTAGAATAATTTCACAGATTTTATTGCTCATGTGCATCAGTTCCTTCAATTCAGGTATGTCGCATTTTCTACTTTAAAATTATGCACAAGTTTGTCCTAGTTTACATTGACTTTTTGTTTGTTTGTTTGTTAGTCTTATGTTGCAGATATGACTTTACTTATGCAATGTTGCTCAACACCAGTTTGCTGGATGAAACTATCAGAGGTTGCTACCTATCACTAAATTCTGGAAATAAACACTCACATTTTTATTATATTTACATTTATTTACTGAAACAGCTGTTTCTTTTATTATAAGCTGGGGGTTGGAAGGAAATGCAAACAATGTGAGCAAACAGAATGGCAATTATATAGTTGCATAACAATTGCATAAAACGTATTATTATTGCTTTTAACCTAACTTTTGCATCCATTTTTATTCTATTACCATTACGTTTTTATTATTGTGTTTTGAATCTATCTTTATGCTTCTTAAATATAGTTTTTATTCCACTGTGCACTATTCTCATTACCATTTTTAGAGAACTTACATTTATTTTACTACATTTTTTACTACATTCTTATTGACTTATGTGCATTGGCCTCAAAGTATTAAAAAGTTTTTTTTTCTTTTCTGTTGTTTTACTGTTTACACTTATTGTGTCGTATCAATAGCTAGAAGGCCATCTGCAAACACTTTGAACTGCAGTAACCTGTAAAAAAAAAAGAAAAAAAAAGTTGTGATACAACTAAAGGTCGACTGAGTGATATTCAATACAAATAGAAGTAGACAATGTACAGATTTAGACACAGTATGTTATGACCAGAGCTCTGTGATATGCAGTGTTATGCATAATATTGCAACATGTTACATCTGTGAAAACTGACGATTACAGACATGACAAAGGTGGTATTTGTTGTTGGGTTATCGGATTGCATTGGACTGTGTGGGTGCTTCTACAGTCTTGTGCCCACCCTTTGTAAGTAATACAGTAATTGTGCCTACAGGCTGACTCAGAACCAGTGTTTTCAGATGTTCTGGCATTTTCACTTGTGGCTGTGTCTCATCACTGTCCTGCTATTGTTGCGCTTAGCAGCAGAGTCACTGAGTTGCTCTGTTTCTGCAAAGCTAGCATGGCATCTGGATTGCTCCCAGTGTTCTTTTCATGAACTGCCAAGAAGGAAATTTGAACAAACAATCCCCACTTTTGTTGGTTCATGCTGGCCCATCCCAAGGACTGACAGCTGTTCCCATGGTAATGTGGATCTGCCATGCAAACTGGCTCCAGTGTACAGCAGAGATGGGGCGTGATGCCCACACTAGCATTTAGCTAACTACTGTATCACTCACTGTATTTGAAAAAAACAATAAAACTGAAATGTACAGCAAATAATGCCAACTATTTACATCTTGCACGTATACAGCAACTGTTAATAAAGCCATTAGAATGGACAAGGGTGTCCCTAAAAATTACATTCAATAAGGATAATTGCACAGTACACAGTGTACTTATGTGTAGCACCAATATGCAAGAAGTGATATTCCCTCTTTGTAGAAAGGCAGAATGTAAAGTTTCATGCATCTTGCAATCAGCAAGACAACAGAAGACGTCCATTCTTGGAGCCACTCTGTCCACAAGCAGAATGAGCAACATTCATTATATGTATAATATAATAATACCTTTTCTCTACAGGTGGTGTGGTGGCGGTGAATATGACTATCCCCAACACTCTCATTCGAGGTGCAGTAGGTGGGGAGGCCCTGCTGTCAGTCCGCTACAACAGCTTCAGCCTTGACCTGCCGGTCATCAAGTGGCAGCTCAAGAGGGAAAAGTCCGTCACTGTTGTCCAGTCGATTGGAACTGACATCATTGGGACTCTGAGGCCTGAGTATCGCGACCGCATCCTGGTATTTGAGAATGGGACTCTGCTTCTCCACAACCTCAGACTCACTGATGATGGAACCTATGACGTGGAGATCTCCATCACAGATGATACTTTTACAGGAGAGGGCAGCATCACGCTCACTGTGGATGGTGAGTAAACAAGTTCAAGT
Organism: Serranus cabrilla; assembly: GCA_903364295.1. Taxonomy (NCBI): domain Eukaryota; kingdom Metazoa; phylum Chordata; class Actinopteri; order Perciformes; family Serranidae; genus Serranus; species Serranus cabrilla. Next base: position 133,420 of record CAFUXE010001157.1, read on the forward strand.
TTGACTGAGACTGAGTCCAATTTGTGACTGAAGATTTGGTGTTTGATGATTAGACTCTTTCAGGCTCTAGTTGGCAAAATAAACTTTGGTTGCCATTAGTTTCAACATCCAACCAGAGTTGAATGGTATAATGTAAGTCTTTGGAAAACGAACTTTGATTAGCATCATTTTCAGCATCCATGCACAGGTTGAACCATGAATTGCAGTTTGCTCCCTTCGATAGCTCAGTTGGTAGAGCGGAGGACTGTAGGTTGGTAACAGTAGTCATCCTTAGGTCGCTGGTTCAACTCCGGCTCGAAGGAGCAGCTTTTCCTTTGCACCCAGAGTGTTCCTATTCAGGCATGAATGTTATGATGTTGAGCCTTTGCAAATTTCATTTTGTGAGAATTACTTTCAGCATCCATAAATCGTTGAGGGCATCATCATGGTCATCCATTGCAGAGTTTGTCAGCTGATATTAAACAGGTGTCTTGCTCCCTTCGATAGTTCAGTTGGTCATGCGGAGGACTGTAGGTAGGGTTGATGATTGAAGACATCCTGAGGTCGCTGGTTCAACTTAAAGGAGGAACTTTTCATTGATGCCCAATGTGTTCCCATTCAGCAAGAATAGATGTCAATGGACTTTTTAGCTGAGCTGTGTTTCAGCTGATAAAAGAATGATTGTGAAGCATCATCATGGTCCAATGTATTGCTGCTGATATCATCATGAAAGGAGGACTGTAGGTTGATAATAGTAGTCATCCTTTAAATTATTATGTGAGTGTACAAAGAAACTGGAGCATGGACAACCAGAACAGACTCAATCATCCAATCAAAATGTGAAAATAACAAACTATACTAGGCATGGTTTGTGAAAAGTCCTCAGGGTCATCTGGAAAGAATGTTTACTATTCTGTCTGTTTTAATACTGAAAACGACTGTTTCAACTGTTGCCTGTATCCAGAGTCTATATCCAGGCCCTATATCCACATGGAGTCTCTGTCAGTGCTGGAGCTCAGTGAAAACGTCGTCCTCAATTGCTCCCATGACAATGGAACTAGGACTGCATACAGGTGGTTCAAAGGTGGAAAGCCTCTGACCAATGTGACGAGGTTCGTGTTGTCACCTGACCAGAAGCTCTTGACCATAACGCGGGTGCTGATGGTAGATGACGACATCTACAGCTGCGCAGTGGAGAATCCCGTGGGCAATATGACCAGCCTGCCTATCAGACTGACTGTTTACAGTAAGTGATGTGTTTTTAGTCAATGGTACAGTGCGGACAAGAGTTAAACACACCATGTTAGACACAGTGGCATGGATACAAGGTCTGTTATCCACACATATTTGTGAGGAGAACATAAAGTTCTATCAATTCTATCAGATCCAGAAGTTAAGATGATAATTCATTTCAGTTTCTTTCTTTCTGAGAGAATAACCTCCATTTAAAAATTAATTCTGAGAGGAACATGAATGTGTGTATTCACTTAAATGGCAATCCAGCCAAAAGCTGTTGGTTGTATTCACTTTTAACATTCATTAACTGTAGTTTTGCATATCTTACCAGGAAGAAGTTCCCTCTATATCATCCTCTCCACTGGGGGCATCTTCCTCCTCATCACTTTGGTAACAGTGTGTGCCTGCTGGACACCTTCCAAAAAGTATGAACCACAAACAAGCAACCCTGAGTAACACAAAGCTGATTTTAGAAAAACATTACATTAATGCACTGATGTCATTTTATCTTTGTTAGGAAAAAAAAACATCCAGCTCGAAAGCCTCTCTCCAGGGTTTATGACCACTCTGATCACTCACCAATCAATCACACAGGTATGATACTGCTATAGTGAATTAATATTACACTGTCACCATTGTTAATGAAAACTGATTGACTGTAAGAGAAATTGGACCTGTTTGAATGTTTGTGCTTTGCCACAGATGATGGGCTTCCAAAGCGGACAGAGCATAATGGAATAAATGCTGTAACTTCACTTTACATCCTGCAGCAAAAGGTACATAAGAGATAAGATAATCTTTATTTTTCATCATCACTGTGATTTTTATTACAATCTATAACTCACAAAAGGTGGAAAGACTAAAAATCTGAAGCGATATGGTACCTTCTTTAGGCTTGCTATTTATGGCCCGAGGAGTGACTGTAATTGAAGGAATTATTATTGGGCAAAAATGAATTGGCTTTTTGGCAAAGTACCTCAGCAGTGATCCATACAAGGTTAAAACAGAGTGGAAGCCAATGGTGAGCTTTCACATAGACAAACTGAATTAGGCAGGCAGATGTAACATGTGGAGATGAAATAAAACGCCTCTTGGGCCCTAAACCTAAACCTAAATATTTCCATGCTCCGTGCTTTAAAAAACTCCTACAGCTTTAACACAATCACCTTAAACTAGGTCAGTATGTTATTTATAGTTTAGGTATTGAAGTATCTGGGCGTGGCATGGCGGGAGAGTTTTTTTGCACTGCATAAATACCATTTTACAAACTTGGTTTTACTGGATAACTTTCGTCAGAGAATGTATTTAGGCTCAAGTGTTCTGTTTTGCAGGATCCCTCCATGGATGACTCGTCCAGCAACAGTATTGGATCTCCTTCTGAACTGGACAACCCACCATGCTACAACAGCTGCCCTGACTACAACGGTTTTGTCCCCCATTCTAATGGTTCCCCTGCTCGCTCCCCCCACAGGTGTACCTGAAGGCCTGTCAGTTTAAACTTTCTACCTTGCAGCAAGTGGGAGATCAGAGCATCCTACTTTATACTATTTCTCACTCTGGATGGAAACTTCCTGCACCTTCTGCAGAGTTTGTGAAATATCTCCAAATCATTTTCTGGGTTGGACAATAATGTCACTTCTGCCTGTTGATAAGTTGTTATTACAGTAAACTGTAACTTACATATAAGTTGTTTTTACAATTTGAAGCACAGTTTGTAGAGAAATATAAAGGCAGTGAGATTTGAAACAGCTTTCAAGCCTCTATTGGGGATTAGCAGTCTGCATGAAGCTGAGGTGGGGTCGGTAAGATGCAGCTGTCAAATTGTAGCGGGATTCTTCTGTTTTTCTTTATTGTCAATTCAAAATCCTTGTCAAACAAGATGGTGTGTGTTGTTTGTAAATGTTAAGTATGAAGAAATATATACCACAAAGGTTGTTAAAAAAGCAACAGATTCTCACTTCCAAACTTGGTCGGTGCCCTTGAGCGGTTTGGTCAGGAACGGGGTATCAGTTTCAGCTCGTTACATGCATAGTGGCTTTTCAAAATAATCTTACATGTTCAGTGGAAACAGTAAGTTAATGCAACAAAACTGTGGTAACATTGGTGACGTAGAACATGATGTATAACGTGACATATCTATGTACGGAAGTTATTTACAGTCAACACCACTGACACCTGACCTTACTGGAACATCACTCTTCACATTATCTTCATTACTTCATTATCATGGGTTTACACTGGAGTAAATGAGAGGCTGGTGCACCTCATACAGGTGCTAAAGGCTGCATAGTCTATCTGACATTGAGGGGCACTGACCAAGCATGAATATCTGAGGAGCTGGGAGTGAGAACAGGTTGATACTGGTTAATGCTAGTCTTTTACTCTTACAGATCTGTGATGTTTTCTGTAGTGTTTATGAAATACAGCAGTTACTTTGAAATATTTTGTGAAGTAATGTAATATACTATTTTAGTTATAACAGATAACTTAATAGCATTTTCAGTGAGATGATAAGGCCATGTTGGTGGAGGGCATTTTACTTTTATACAAACTTTAATAAAATGTGAAAAACTTGTCAAGTTTCTTGGAATATTACCACTGTGCTCCTTGAGTTTTAATGTTATGATGTTGAGTCTTTGCAAATTGAAATTTGGTTAAGCATCACTTTCTGCATCCATGCAGAGGCTGAACCATTGGGAGCACTTTGCTTCCTTCGATAGCTCAGTTGGTAGAGCGGAGGACTGTAGGCTGATGAAGGTGGACATCCTTAGGTCGCTGGTTCAACTCCGGCTCGAAGGAGCAACTTTTCATTGGTCTGTGTTGGTCAAGGGACATTTAAGCTGATCTGTGTTTCACTGCATCATTTCAGCTGACCAAACAATGGTTGTGAACTGCATTATCGTGATCATCCAATGTGTTGTTGCTGACATGTCAAGCACAAACGTGGTGATTTTGTCATCATGAATGGTATGATGTTGAGGCCTTGCAAAACAAACTTTGATTAGCATAAATCCAGAGGCTGAACCATCACCTGCAGTTTGCTCCCTTCGATAGCTCAGTTAGTCGGGTGGAGGACTGTAGATGTATAACAGTAGTCATCCTTATGTTGCTGGTCCAGCTCCGGCTCAAGGAAAGTTCTTTTCATTGGTTCCCAGTAGAATAAAAGATGAGAAGGGACTTGTTATGATGTTGAGTCTTTGCAAATGAAATTTGGTTAAGCATCACTTTCAGCGTCCATGCAGAGGCTGAACCATTGTCAGGTTCTTGCTCCCTTCGATAGCTCAGTTGGTAGAGCGGAGGACTGTAGGTCGATACTAATAGACATCCTTAGGTCGCTGGTTCAACTCCGGCTCGAAGGAGCAACTTTTCATTGGTCTGTGTTGGTCAAGGGACATTTAAGCTGATCTGTGTTTCACTGCATCGTTTCAGCTGACCAAAGAATGGTTGTGAACTGCATTATCTTGGTCATCCAGTGTGTTTCTGTTGATATGTTGTTGCTGATATCATGTCAAGCACAAACGTGGTGATTTTGTCTTCATGAATGGTACAAAACAAACTTTGATTAGCATCAGATGCTGAACCATTTCAAGTACTTTGCTCCCTTTGATAGCTTAGATACTTGGTGATTTTATTCAAAAGATACAGATCCATCCAGAGGCTGAACCATCACCTGCAGTTTGCTCCCTTCGATAGCTCAGTTAGTCGGGCGGAGGACTGTAGATGTATAACAGTAGTCATCCTTAGGTTGCTGGTCCAACTCTGGCTCAAGGAAAGTTCTTTTCATTAGTTCCCAGTTAGAATAAAAGATGAGAAGGGACTTGTTATGATGTTGAGTCTTTGCAAATGAAATTTGGTTAAGCATCACTCATTCAGCGTCCATGCAGAGGCTGAACCACTGACCGGTTCTTGCTCCCTTCGATAGCTCAGTTGGTAGAGCGGAGGACTGTAGGCTGATACTAATAGACATCCTTAGGTCGCTGGTTCAACTCCTGCTCGAAGGAGCAACTTTTCATTGGTGTTCAAGATGTCAAGGTACATTTAAGCTGGTCTGTGTATAAGTGCATCGTTTCAGCCGATAAAAGAATGGCTGTGAACATCATCATGTTCGTCCGGTGTGTTGTTGCTGAAACCATTTTAGGCATATACTTGATTTTATTCAAAAGATGTAGATCCATGTAGAGGCTGACCCATCTTTTGCAGTTTGCTCCCTTCGATAGCTCAGTTGGCAGAGCGGAGGACTGTAGGTTGGGAATACTAGACATCCTTAGGTCGCTGGTTCAATTCCGGCTCGAAGGAGCACCTTTTCATTGTCATGAAATGTGTTCCCATTCAGAATTTAAAGACTGCCTGCATGGACTTGTTTCCATATCTGTGTGTCATTACTTCATTTAATCTGAGAAAAGAATGATTCTCCAGTGCATCATCATGGTCAGCATAAATTAACTAACTAAAATAATTAAGTTATTGACTTGGCCTTAAGTCCAATCAAACATTGAACAAAATGTATCTATTTTACTCTAAAAGTGACTGTAATTTAATAAAAAAAAAACAACATGAATGACACATGAACAAATTAAACTAATGAATAAGACCATAAACACATAGTGAAAATGTTTACTGAGGTAATAAATCAAATGACTCACATACAAATAGACTTCTTTTTGCAACGGGTGGTGTTGCCCCCTGCTGGACATTAGACAGAATGCAGGCACTTCTCTACTGGCTCAGACCGATGCTTGGTATAACCCTGGTGATGTGCATGTGTGTTAAATATGGAGGAACATTTAATCTGGTATTTTCACTCACCTTTCTGACCGTGACCCCTGTCTCTTGAGTGTGCTGTCCTTCATTTCTACACTGAAAAACATAAATAAATATTTCTTATTTAGTTGAAATAAAAGATCTAAGACTTGTTCTGTGCACAACACAGGCTTATTTTTGTTCTTTAACTTGTTAAAATCTGTGCTAGTAAGCTTCTCCTTTGCCGTGGTAACCCATCCACCTGACAGGTGCGGTGAATCTAGCTGCTGATTAAAGTGTAATCAGTGCACAGGTGTGCCTCAGGGTGGTCACAATAACAGGCCACTTTAAAAAGTGAAGGCAAAACGGAAGCAAAAACAAGTGTTGCAATATATAATATATATATATATGAACACACAGTGATGCATCGTGTTTTTGACAGTTTAATGACATAAGATGTGGTACTGTGACAATAACAAATCATTTACAACAGGGTTACAGCAATCGAAATATTCCATCTCATAAGATGCTCTGATAGTTCTCACCATACATCCTGTATTGCTGGCAAAAGTTTAAGATATACGTCTGTGTGTTGGAGTGCTGGAGACAATGCTGCTTTTAAAAAAAACATGAGATCTACAATAGAGACTTGGAGTTGAGAGATTAGTTTGTAAACGGAGCAAAGCAAAGCCACAGCCTAAACCATAAAGAATAAAATGGACAGTGGGCTCATGCAGGCACATAAACCTAGTTTTACATGTAGGAAAATAGTGTCACCAACACAACTGTTACGCTGAAAAAGTCTTTTCTGCTGATTAGATAAAGGCAAGACTTCATTTCCTTTTCAGGGTAATACCAATACATTTTAATTTATTAGCTACATTAACTACACCACCACTGAAACACACTGTACTAGGGCCTCATAGCACACACAAAGCCAACATTAGAAGGTTATATTGACACTAAGGTATTGAAACATAAGCTTGGCATTAAATTTGCGTGAATGCTTGGTCCTGTGAGTTTGGTTCGGTCCACTTGCCACAGGTTTAGACTGTCCTGACAGCGATGGCATGAAGACAACAAAAACAACAAAAGAAAAGGTGAATACGTTTAAAGCACATTACAGAATTGAAGCGACTGCAACGATAAAGCCAGTTAAAAAGGAAACACGCAGAGGTAGATGCACAATAAATAGGAATGACGAACAGATGTGTAAAGCCGACTACGTGGTTGCAGTAAACGGGGCTGTTACAGAAAGAATCACATGTGAAATGAATTAGCGAATATTCTTAAAACGGAGTGGCACTGGTGTGTTAACACGTTATCAACAGCTGCTGTCGTTTGTGTAGTGGTTCCTCGCTACCTGGCAATTTAAACAAGAATTTAAACAAATGTGCTGTGCGTTACTTTCAGTCAGAAGCTCCTCGACTGTCCGTTCTACTGACAGTTTGCCTTTACTAAACTGGAAGTATTTAGTTTTTTATTACATTACTTTAAATTGGGTTACTTTTCTTCAGATGCTCTTTCATGCCAGTACAGGCCCATTGAAGTTGCTTTATATTGCTAAATATTTGAATATTGTTTCGGCACAGATAAGAGCACATATGGCAGGAGACAAACGTTTAGCAGCAATGAAATACTTGGATTTGGTCTTTTCCATCTTTTGGAATGTCATGTCAATGTTTATATTGACTGAAAAATGTTTCATACTTTTGGAGGGAAAAGTATTTTCTATCTGAATGCTGCACAAATTGTAAGTTAGCCCCTTAGACAGAAGAAGCTGAGTTAAAGTCATGACAGGAAAAACAGTGGTAAAAATGCTCAATGTGTTCTATAATGTTTGCTAATTCAGCATATCTCTAGAAGTAATTATAAGCTCTGACCTCCAGGTGGCAAACCTGCTGTCGGACAGACTTTGGCAGCTTCTGACGATCACATTGTTGGTTTCTCTTCACTCACGTTAATGGCAGAAGGAACAAATCAACACTGGAATTATTCTGTAGGTGCAACTGGAGCAAAGTTAATATCAAAAATAAATCAAAACAAAAAGGAGTGTAAGCCATATACCATACATTAAAAAAAAACATTGGCTTTGTGGAAACTGGGGAATTTTTTTTTCCACTCATGACAGTTTTACCATCAGTCACATCTTTACAACATTAAGACACTAAGTTAAGGATGGAATGGTTGACGTGTTTTTACTGGGAGGTAAAAACAGAAATAGGGGTTGAATAAGAGGATTTAATGATGCTTTCAACTGCCAAAACAAAGGAAACAACAGTGTTTGTACTTCAGTACAATATATACCCAAAATACTTTTGGATTTACTGACTTTTGCCCAATATTCCAAATTATTTAGTACCCATCTTTTAACGTTTAGATACCTTTATTTTGGCAGTTAGCTGCAGGTGGCAGAAAATGATAAAACACTGCAGTTTGTTGTCAGGATGAAGTGAAGTTTCTCTGTGATGGAGGAGATCAATTCTTCAGCACAGAATCGTACGTCTGGTAGACGTACTGAGAAACCTCCGGGGCCCGACACTTAAGAGACAGCTGTGGAAACGGAGAGAGAACACAGAGTTACGATGGGGAGACCGAATCCAGCTGTCGGCCCAACAATACATGCTGAATACTGTACCGTGTAGTTGGGGTTGCCGGGCTGAATGCGGAGCTCAGCCAGGATCCAGATGCCGTTGGTTAGCTTGAGGGACTGATAGAGCATGTCCTGGCCTTCTACGTTCCTCTTGGCGATGGTGTAAATGTTGTTATTCTGCAGCTTCCCTGACACTGTGTCTACAAGACCAGAATTGAACAAATCAAGTAAACAACCACATGAGAACCACAAGAGAAACCACACGAAACACACCCACAAGTGGCCGTAATCACTACTGGAACCGTAATCACTGTCAGCACTAAAACTAATACACACACACACACACGCTAATGCTATCTTAAACACTGGCAAAGGGTTTGTCAGGGAATTGACTGTAAACTAGTGCTATGAGGATTTGAATCATCTATAACAGGAAACCTTTTCTGCTTTTTTCAGTATTCTACAACACTGGGCCTGGTTAAGAATAACCACCACAGGTTGTTAGTCATCCTGCTGCCAGGATGATAGTGAAACAGTTATAGACGAGTTTGAAGTGTCCTTCAGGAATAGAAGAAGAAATGTCCAAAGAAAGGCATGTGGGCGGGGAAAGAACACACAGAGAGAAATGTTGAGGTCTTTGAATGAGCTGTAGCCAGCAAAAGAGCTGCAGCTTATCAGAGTCCAGCACGCCACCATCTACAGGCTTTAGTTTGTGCATTTTTTTACTTAATTCTCTGAACTTTCTTTGCATTTTCTGTTCCGTTTACCTGCTAATTACAAGCAACTGGAGCACACTTTCAATTTACAAGGAAATCTTTTTTTTTACATTATAAGAACACAGGTATGAGCAACTCTGCAATTTAAAAACACCTTCATGAATCTTACAGATACTTTTCTTCAGAACATATTTAAGAATTTAAGGAAACACTTGAAAGAAAATGAGGCCCACTGCTTTGAAACTATATTTACAAACTCGGCCTACCTGCATTTAGGTGGCACTCCTTTATCTGGTACTGCAGCTCGTTCTCATTCGGGATGTCTTTCCAGGTAGCCAGGAACACCTGTCGCTCTGAAGAAGGAAATAAAACAGTTAGTTAATCACTAGTTCTAGGATAGGATGTATATACTGCAGTAAAAAAACAAGGCCACAATGAGTAAAATGTGACGAGAGTAAAAAACACCCTGAATTTGCTCAGGGCTCAGAAGGTTAGAGACTAGACTTTGAGAGACTAGAATGGACATTTTTCACTATTTTCTGACATTTAATAGATCAAATGATTGACAGGTTGATTGTGAAAATAAATAAATAGAATTTTCTGTGTATTTATTCCTGCTTCAATGGTTGTCGAAGATATTTTTTGTGATGCTGTTTTATAAAACACTCATACCCATTTTTCCATCCTCAACAAAGAATATGTTGAGAGGGATGAGTACGCTGAAGTAGAAGACGTCGATGTTGTTCTTCACAGCCACCTGGGTGCAAGTAAATAAAACAAGACACAGCTCTGACGTTAGATAACTTTGGGTATAACAAGAAATATTTCAACATTTGTCACTCATGTCCTGTACAGCTGAGATTTACATCACGTGACAACAGAAAGCTCTCACTTATATCTGATCTGCATGTGCTGCTATTGTTTACTTGAATGTTTGTATATTATTCTTATATCAATTAAATAAAACAAAAATCATTAAATGTGTTTCACTGCTGTTAAAATCTCTGGTGAGTGCTTCTGTACCTGCAGGTTATTGAGTGGGTCCATCTTCATGACTGGCCCGATGGTGTTGAGAGGCAGAGAGACCTCAATAGTCTGACTGGGCATCAGCGGAGTGTGAACGGGCAGAGGACTGGTGGGGATCATCCCAAAACTATAAGCAGGAAACAGCAAAAATCAAACATGGTAACATTCTGTACATAAACTCTGCTGCTGACGTATGAGGTACAACACAACTTCTCCTGTGTCTCTAGCTGTGTTTCCATTAAAGTTGAAGCAAATCCTGAAGCTAAATTGTGAAATGTTGCATTAAAGAAAATGCGAATTAGGGACGTTTCCATCAACTGGTTTGGAGCAAATAAACAAAGCTGCATTGATGTACTTTTGTCAGAAGATGGCAGTGTAATGTATTAGTTTAGGCGAATCTGTCATTAACAGTAGAAGAAGTAGAGATTGAGCAACAGAGAAAAAACATCAACAAAAAAAGAAGTTGCCAATCAGACGACTTTGGTTCCACACGAGAGATAATGAAGGATTACATTTTTCTTTAATGCCAGCTGGTCTTGACTGACAGAGCGGAAACAGCTGATTAGTGATACGAAAAGCGTTTCCATCTCATGTTTAGCACATGAACTTTTTTTCAAAAAAGACGAAAAAACCAAACAAATTTGTATGTGCATTTTCAAAAGTTTGATCGACTTTTGGTGTTTCCGTCGAGCTTTTCTCCTGCAAATCTTCAAAATGTGTTGATGCGAACACAACTGCTGACCTGTTCTTGTTGAACTGCACAGCGAAGTCGGTCATGTGCTGCAGGGCCTTGTTGGTGAAGGACATGTCCATGTACATGTGGCCCTGGCGGCGAGAGAAGGTTCCAGAGATCTCCAGTCCCTTGGCTTTCACTGCAGGCAGCCACACCTGGAAGAAAAAGTACCAGTGCAATCAATTCTCATGTTATTGTGATTTTTTTGGCAATGATAATCTGATATGGTGTTAGCCCTAGGTATTTAATATGCTTTTAAACCACATGTAAGTACACTGCCTGACCATGAACTGCATCTGTAATTTACTGAATGTGTGTTATCCATTAATTGAGTGGGTTGTGAAGCTGTGTGAACTTACTGATTTTGGAGAGATGAAACCTCCGGTTGTGATGGCCATGCCTGTGGAAAGCTCAAACAAGTCGTTGAGGCCGCTGCTGACAGCCTGAGGAGCAGGTGTAGGTGACGGAGCAAAAGTGCTGGGGACAGACGAAGGAATGAAGTTCTGTCCCACCTAAATCAATCGCAACAAAAACACACACACACACAATACAACACACGATGTAAGTAGGCTAAATTTTTAGTATGCATCACTGGCAACTTGACTACAATTTGCTATAAACCTACAAAAAGAAGCACAAAGACAATCTTAAGGCATGCCAAAGGAAGAAACAATAACAAAACAAAAACAATTCAGCAACAGCAGCAAGCAGTTAGCCAAAGCCCTTATGACAGACAGTGTGAACTAGGGACGGGGGTCGAATTCCAAAAAATTGAGACAATGTAGAATAACAAATAAAAACAGAATGCAAAGATTTCCTTTTTGACCTGCATATAATATAATATAGTACAAAGACACGACATTTATATTTGCAAACTAAAACTTTTCTTTGTAAATATAAACTCAATGCTGAATTTGATGCATTCTATTTTTATTTACCTTTCACACACCTTCGCTTTTTATTGGAAAATCTTCTACTGTAAAGCCTGCTTGAAATTATTCTTTGGAATGCAGGTTTACATTAAGTCCTATCCAGACCAACATGAGTGCAAGTTTAAATTGTGGGATGATTTTTGGGGCCAGAAAATAGGCTAAAACATGCAGAACATCTGTGTGGTCTTCTAACTGAAAATACGAGTGCAAGACGGAGAAGACAGGATTAAAAACTTGGTGAAAAGTAGTTAGTTTAAGAGTGCAGTGGTTTTAAAATCAGCGAGCATGCAGCATGCAGACAGGCAGACTTCCAAACAGAAAGGCTTGACTTACTGCTGGACTTCCCCCAACACCTCCGCCCAGGTCTCCCCCCAGCTACAGGAGAGAAGAGAGGCCCCCAAAGACAGCATCCAAATATCACAGACAGACCAAACACACAAAGACAGAGACAGAGACCTTCTTAGCAACCGCAACCCATCAAGAGGAGCCCTCACTTCCTGCACCTCTGCACAGTATGTTAGACATTCAAATAAGACTTCAAAATCTGCAAGAAGATAATCACGTCCAGTTATTCCAGCAGCTTGAAGAAGTGGAAAAGTGACCGTAAACAGAGATAATACAACAAGGTTAAACGGGGCTTTAAATTTGAAAAAAAAAAATGTGTTCATTCATCTGTAAATTCACCAAATGTATTCAGGGTTTTAAAACATTAAGGTGAGGTCAGCAGAAAATATAACATTTTAAATTACAAGCATACTTACATGACATAATATCCCCCGGAAAAAAAGTCATTAAATGCACCATATCCTTGGTATGACAACAAATCAACACAGAACGCTGATTCGGTCTTCGTTCAAATTTAGCCTTTACTTCCACTCTACAGAAAAATGAACGTGTGTGTCTGTGTGTGTGTTTAAGCTCACCAAACTGTCCAGGCCTCCTCCCAAAAGGTCCACTGCACCCATCTGCATGGAGGAGACCTGGGGCACATTGACTGGAGGGCCCAGGTCCAGGTTCAACAGGTCACCCAGAAGGTCACCCTGGCTGGGGATGACGTGTGGCTGGTCCATGGCAGCTGCTGGCCCGCCGCTCACTGGGCTCTCACCTGTATCAATGCTGTCGAAGGAGAAAACGGTAGAAGTGGTAAGGAACAGAAAGCCAAGAGGTTTTAGTTTGGCTAAAAATAGCTCAGAATAAGATCTAAAACTTGGTTTGATATTATGAAGATCTCACTCAAAACAAGGTCAACAACACTAATCTCCAAGGACCAGCAGGTGGTTTTTATCTTGTTTGGAACATTTTGTCATCGCGTGTTACATTGTTGTACTGGGACTAAACCAACTAAACTGCAAACAGGGTTTCAACATTATCAAAGTTCTATTGTGGACATCCACTGACAAACCGAAAGCTTACATTCATGATTTCCTGTCAATAAGCAGAACTGAATCTTTTTAGTATCAATGATTGCCACATTTATGCCACAACTATTTCAGGCCTTACAACAGTACAAGAGTCTAAAGATGACACAGAGATCTAAACTGCTGTTTTATTCAGACACACTTATTTCAGTGTCTGACCTGCTGTGCTGCACAGGAAGGTGTTTCCGGTGGATTCCGTGGCTGCCCTCCACGAAGGCGCTGGGCGGTTTGTGATAGACAGAAGCCAGGGAGCCGATGTGGCAGATGAGCTCGTCCAGTAGGGTGGGCTCGATCAGGTCGGTCTCCTCAGAGATCAGGGGCTTCTCTGACAACACCACCTCCTTGGCGGTCACAGGGTCAGTGGACAGCAGGCGCCAATAAATGTAGCCCCTGTCACGTAGGTCGGGGTTATCAGAGTCCTGTGAGGGGGCAGAGAGTTCAGTACATGGGCTGTAAAATATATTTCTTTATGTAACGTTTATTCAAAGTTGAACACAAAAATGGGAGAGAAATACAAAACAAAACAAAACAAAACCAGGGCTTAATACATCAATTTGTGTGGAAGGCATTGGTGAGTCATGTGGTTAACAACATTGTGGCTCCCATTCCCGGGCCTGCTGAAAAGTCTTTTTCAAAACCGCTTTCCAGTCCATTAGCAAGTTGTAAGCTGTTTGCTTATGCCAATATTAGATCTGTGCAACTTAATGCTGTAGATTTAAATGAATGTCACGCTGTAAGTCGTGGTGAGCGACCACAGACAGGACACAGGACAAAGCAAAAAGAGAAGAATAAAAACATGCTACATTATGCAGCAGTAAATAACTAAATCATGAAACGTGCACTTCTTCAGAATAAAAGATGACACTCACCTGAGTTGCCAGGCTGAGGACCTGCTGCACCAACTCCTGAGTCTCTGATGGCTTCTTCAGGAACAGCTTGACGATGGCCGTCAGCAGAGTGAGCTGGACCTGTAAATCAAAGCACACACTGTCATACTAATATACTTCCAGTGTACAATTTCTCCCAAAGTCCTATTTTATCCGTCCAGTGGGCGGTAGAAACAAGCAGAGTAAGAAATAGCCAAACAGGACGGTGTGTGGGGGGTATTCACGATGTTAAGGGTTGTAATGAAGCTGCTTCCGAATAAAAACATGTGGGTAAAAACACAGCTGATAACAACTGTTACAGAAACAAAATGCATTCAGAGATCTATGCAATCAAAACCTCAAAAACACTTGACCTGCATGACAAATGTGGGTGGCAAAATATTTGTATACTAATCCCTCAACGCATTTCAAGTGCACCTCAGTTAGCAGGGAGTAAAATGAATGGACCCACCTGGGTGCTCTCATCATGGAAGCCCTCGAGGAAACTCTCCAGCAACTCGTCGGCGTTGTCGATCCTCTCGGCATACTCGCCAACAATCCAGATCATGGCAGCACGAGCGTCAGGCTCATCCAGAGAGTCCAGGTTCTCACACAGTGTGGCGATGATGCTCTCATACCTGAAGGACAGCAGCATGTCAATGGTCACAATGAAACTATACAAGCAGCATACTGACTAACCCTAACCTCCAAAGCAACATACTTGTTGGGGTACTTGCGGAAGATGTCCCTGATGACCACAATGGCCTCCTGGACCACGTAGTTGACCTTGGTCTGGATCAGGTCCAGCAGGGTGCTGACACAGCGCTCAGCTGATTGCTGGAGATGAACAAGACGAAAGAAACGTCATCAACAATTTTCAGTAACAGATTAAAGATTACTGGAGCATTAATATGTTAGAAATAAGACTTTTCTTGAACATTACAGTGAACATACTTGACTGAATTTGTCTATCCCTGATAAATATCTTTTAAATTCCTCACACAAGCATAAACTGAACATGGAAAATGAATTGTGGCTCTCGTGCAATAATTTTTTTTTCATTTGCAGTTGAATTAGCTGTTCAATAAGCACACGTGGATGAGACAGGCAAACTATCACCAAGGAAAAAACTATCAAAGAGACAAAAGAGATCAATTATGAATGTATCAATATTTTACTCAGATTCATGAGTGAGCTATTGTCAAGGACAAGTCTGTAGTGATTTCTTGTGCATTGACAATATCATTCCTTACCTCCACTTTGATGGCACAGCGCCCGATGGCTCGCACAGCCTTGCGCACAAAGTCAACATCCACCTCCGTAGCATACTCCTTCAGCTCAGCCAGCACCTGGAAGTGACAGAGAAGTGAAATATAACGATCCTTTCCAAAATGATCCTTTCAACAACATTCCCATGTAGTTTCCTTAAAGGTACCTGGGCAATGTTGGCCTGGGAGGCCAAGCGGATCATGATGTCCAGTTTCTCCAGCTTCACGTAGATGGGGTCATTGTACTTGACAAAGAACACCTTGATCTCCTGCTTCAGGATCTCAGGCCTGCACACAAAGCAACACATTTCACATTAGGATCCAAAACAAACAGGAATTTGGTTGTATTGGCCTGAATATATGACAATGTTTTACTTTTTTAGGTGGCAACAATTTCTAGTGGGCTGTAGTTCTACTTGTAAAGTAACTGTTGAAGGGGTGGTGATTTTATTTTTTTACTTGTAAAATGTTTACAATGGCATATATGCCACATTTTTTTCAAATATACCTTAGGTCTTAATTTGGAAAAGGACATTGCAAATCACAGCATATCATAGGCAGCAGGATCATGGGAGTTCACTGCAGAAAATATACAAGCTCCTGCTGGTCACACACCTTTTCTGCACGATGAGGTTGATGTTCCTCAGAGCCACGTACTGGACCTCAGGCTCTCCGGAGAGTAAGGTGACCAGCGGCGGGGATAACTTCTTCAGCAAGGTGTTGTAGTAGTCTGAGTCCTTGGGCAGCAGCTCCAAGAACTTCATCAGCACCTTGACAGCTGACAGCACCACTGCTGAGTTGGCGTGAGACAGTCGGGGAGTGACGCGCTCACAGATGCTTTAAAACGAAAGGAAAGGTTGGAGTGAGTCAGAGAAGTGATTCGATATATAATAGGATGATGAGAGATGTGTAGGGACTGTGTTGGTCATATATTTGGCTTTGACACTGATTTAAGTTTTATTCTTCTTTAGTATCACAAATTGAACACAGGAAATTCAATATGAGGGTCAATCAGCACAGGCCTACATTCCATACTTTAGTCAGAGTGACTGTTACCTTTGGGCCTCGCGCTCATCTTTGGGGTTGTAGTTGGACAGGCAGTCCAGGATGAAGATCTGTCCCCACTCGGTGCACTCGTTGAGGGCGGTCAGCAGCTTGTTGATGTTCTGAGGGTTGAGGTCCAGCAGGTTGCTGTTGGGGTGAGACTCGCTGATCTCCGACAGGGCAGCAACTGCGTTGGCCACAACCTAAAGGACGGAGTCAATCAACATGTATTGAAAGGTTGTGGGCATTATTTTTTATCACTTACATCACACAAATAATGGTGCAATTGCTTTAGTACTACAGTGCAGACTGCATAAGGTAAAATGTGTATCCAGCATCAGCATAGAGTTTTGAGAAATAATTGTTATAATAAAGGCCGAGATGAAGAGACACGTACCATGGGGTTTGAGTCAGCAATGAGATCCCTCAGGGAGTCCAGGAAGCCCTGGTCCTCCACCATCTGAGCATTGATGTCATGAAGTTTAGCCACGCAAACAGCCGCGGTCTTCCTCACATACGGGTCCTCATCTTTCAGGCACTTCCTCAGCGGCTCACACAGGTACTCTGTGATTTTGTCCACCCGGATGCAGCCCATGGTGCGGACAGCAAGAGCCCGGATCAGAGGGTTGGGGTCCTCACAGTCCTGGAAGGCGAGACAAGAAAATCAGTTGTGGTAGCTTTAGCAAATTAGCTTTCACTGATGCACTTTCTCACTGTGAAAAAAATGAAATTCCAAAACGTATTTATATAATTTCCCCACAGGTGATATGAGGTGATATACTTTGATTGTTGTCCTGATCGACCAGCAACAGAATATGAAAATAACAGAATAACAAAATATTTTTTTCCAAGCGGACAAATAATGTATAGAACATTATTATTTAAAATAAGAAAAACATAATGAAAATGATCTGTTAACAGTCATACAGTTTAGATGCCCTGGCTGTGTTATATGCAGTTAAAAAACTGAACAAGTTCTTTATGGGCCTTGCCTTGACAAAGCTGTTGACAGCCATGATGGCCATGTCCGGCTGGCTCTTGGCGTAGTTCATTAAGTAGAGGTACACCAGCTTCTTCAGCTCCAGGTTGTCGGTCTGCATGCAGTTCACCACATCTGGGAACAAAGAACTGACAGCAAAGCAAGATGACTCAGCCAGAGTTTACAGGGCTTTCAAGTTTGTTTTTTTCATATTGCATTCACATTGTGGATAATGTGATACAAAAGTCACCCTAAAGGCCAATATATACTAGTGTGTGTGTGTGCATGGGGAGTGGTGCATTGTCAACAGCAGATAAACTTCTTTTCCAGACTTGATTTCCAAATGGCCAGATGTGCAGAAGTGTGACACTGGGCGAAACATCCGAGTGCTCCAAAAACGGTTTCATCCACATTCCTTGCATTCCTACATCCACGACCATCTGTGTTCACTTAGCTTTTCACTTTTAAGAACAATGTTTCCGCTTTATACATTCTGCAGCGGTGGCTCACTGCTGCAAAATTGTTGGTTTTGAAGGGCGCCTTGTTTCTGTGTGTTTCAGTGACTTTCTTTTGTTTTGGGCAAATTACATATCTGCATTTCTGATGAGCAGGTTTTGCTTCTCTGCAGATGCCACAATACTTCACTCAGAATGGTATTTTGACAAATATTGCGCCTCCTGTAATTTGGCTTCTGCAATCGTCTACATTGCAATTTTGATTAAATTTGGATAACTTGTGCAACTGTTGTTTGGCCTTTGATTTGCTGTTCATACTGCAGCCAATTGATAACTCATATACACATTGACAGCTCTCTAAGAGTTTAACTTTATATTTAAATACCTGACATCCTTGCCAACAGTCATGGCAGCAATGACCTTCTTCACGGCCTCTTTTCTCTTTTCCTTCTTCTCATTGTTCAGCTCTGCCTTCAGTTCAAAGATCTCCCCTGTAAGATGAATCACACCGAGTGTTGGAAATGCAGCACACTTTGAATTGTCAGGCATTGTCAAAAAAGAGAACTGCTGACTTCACTTCCTTCCTTACTCACCTTTTTTGTTTGTCGTGAAATATTTGGAGTCCGTCATGATTGTGGTCTTTTAAATCTGTAAAGAAGAAATACAAATTAATTATGAGCAAAATCTGCATTCATGATTCTCGTTAACCATCCCCAATTTCCCTTTTCACATGCACTTTTGTTTTATTGTCTCTTCCTACCTGATCTGGTTTTTGATTATGTGGTGCAGTGATGATCAAACAACACACCAACTCAGCAATTTTCAGCTATCTCATTTATCTGTGCGCCTCCAATGTTATCTTATTTGACTGAAATTGCTTTGTAAGAAACATTTAGATTTAGACTAGATTTGAATGCTGTGC
This sequence comes from Serranus cabrilla, assembly GCA_903364295.1. Lineage (NCBI taxonomy): Eukaryota > Metazoa > Chordata > Actinopteri > Perciformes > Serranidae > Serranus > Serranus cabrilla. Next base: position 152,327 of record CAFUXE010001157.1, read on the forward strand.
AGGAAAGTGGACAACAATAGTGGTATTTTGCTTTTCTTGTATATGCATTAATATGGAAATATAGATGACATGTGCATTTGCATGTCATTCCTCCCTGTATACTGTATTTTCTACTACTTTTTAAATGATTCATTAGATCTCAAGGTTGCAGAACATTTTTATAACAACTCAAACACATCTTTAGTGTTTTAGCTTCTTACTAAAATGCTAAATTACGGGGGAAATACATTATGTGGTTATGCCTTCCTCCTTAACCAGATGCATAACATGAAAAACAAAGCCATGTTATCTCCTCTGGCCAACATCTGCAGTGGAATGGACAGCACTGCAGAGCTCAGTGACGTTCAAAGTGCCACTATCACAGGATATATCTTTCCCACAAATCCAATTTCTCACTCAGTCAGCATAAAAGTGTCTTTATTGCCAATTAGCAATGTCTAGGAGCAACAACAGCTTGCCCCATGAAGCGGTTGGCCACACGAGCTTGCAGACCAGGACCGCCAAGTGCAAAGCGTATCATTTCACAGCCCCAGTTGCAACACTCACAAGCAAGTTCCAAACTGTCTCAGGAAGCAAGGTCACCCCCGTTTACTGGCAGCTTCATGACATGGATCTCCATAGTGGAGAAGAGGCACACAATCCTATGATCACATGGAGTGGGGGTAAAGCTAACACTTGACTGTGAAGCAGCAAAAGGTGTCATATCTGTAGATATGAGTCAGGCTTCAATATCTGGCAGTATGACAACCCATTTTGTGTTTGGCAGATGCTGGGAGTTTCCTTCCTGCCCAGATGCACAATGACAACTCTAAAGTTTGGGTGACATGGAGTAATATTCAGGGGTTTCATAGTCTGGGCTAAGTTCCAAAGAAGGGAAACCTGAAAGCTACAAGAGCATATTATGATATTTTAGACAAGAGGTTGCTTCCAACTTTTTGGCAAAAGTTTAGAGAGTGGCCCTGCCTGTTTCAACATGACAATGGCTGGCTCACAAGCTTAGGTCTTTAAAATAAGAAACAATATTTCCAGTTTGGTGTGGAAGAAACTGACTTGCCTGCACAGAGCCCTGACCTCAACCCCATCCAAGGCTTGATCACCCACTATCAGTTACCCAACCCTTGAATGTAGTCCCAAGAAGTGGGTTGCAAATTGATCATTTACCTAAGCACTATATACAATTCTGTGCTACTTGTATTTCGCTTAAGCATTTTACTTCTATGCTAATTTATACTTCTTTTGGACCACATCACTGAGGAATATATTGTACATTTTACTCCACAACATGTATTTGATGAAAGTACTTTCAAATTATTAATACAAAAGAGATCAACTGTAACCTTAGTAATGCTCACACATTAATGCATCAATAATTAGAATGCAGCGATATGTAACCTTCTCAAATGGACCACTGAGCATACTTTTATGAGTATTTGTACACTGTGGTATTGCTACTTTAACACCAGTTAAATATCTTGAGTACATCATCCACCACTAGGGTCCACACATTTCTGTCAATGTCACGTTAGGTTATCTTAATACTAGGTTATTAATATTTGTACGTTTGATCTCGTGCATGAACGACAAACACAACATAGAAATTTACAGTACAATGGGATGTCTGTAGGATGCTATACAGACACGTTCAATAATAACCTACACAGATATGTTCAAAGTTAGCATCATGTCTGACAATTTTGGTTTATGTATGTTTTATCACAGCTAGCTTACGTTACACAATACTGTAATACATATTGTCATTAAGTGAACGGAAGTTAGCTAACATAAACGTAACGTTAATTGAGCTAACGTTAAATAAAACTAGCCACGTCTCAAAATCAAAACATCCGTTTCTTTCATATTAAGTTATGTGCTGTTCCTATATATTCACTTGTTTAATCATAGCTCAGGCTAAATGTGGTCGTGACATGTCCGATGTGTTGGGCGTAATAACGTTTGACCTCTCCCAACGTCCAGATAGCTACAATTAACTCGAAACACAGCAATTTCACTTTGCTAACGTTAGCTTGCTGCATGCTAACATTAAATGCAGCAGTTTAATGATTGGCGCTAACGCTATCTATGGACTAGCAATGCTAGCTAGCTAATCACGACAAGCTAACATTACAAACCCAGTCTAGTATTTTGTAACCCGCATCAGAAAGCGTTCCCCAGTCGGGTGTGACCTATAATGTTAAAAGATTAAATCTGACATCAAAACAGAGAAGTGAACAGCGGCCCAGTTTCCATTGCTGCTGACAGGGAGCTATGTTAACGTTAACGGAGGTTATATGATGAGCCGCAAAACTGACGGATCGCCATGAAACCAAACAGCAAAATAGCAATAACGTTATAGACATGTTGAAATTTAAAATATCTCAGATACCTGGTTAGGTGTAAATCAGCTGAAAAATGTTACTGTGGGTGCAAGACGCAAGTTGGTCCCTTGCCTGGTTGGAGGAAGATGGAGAATCGGGATTGTGGTGGTGCGTTCACTGTCATCGGAAACTGGAATACTTCCCTCTTGAGTTATCGATCAATTGACAATAAAATTAATCGTTAGTTGCAGCCCTATACATCTATCATCATATTTTGTATTAATCAGAATCCGCAAAGTAACAAAAGTTATCAACATGTAGTGGAGTAAGTAGTACAATATTGGCTTCACGTTATGGGGTATGGACATTAAACGTAGCATAAATTAAAACACTCAAGTACAAGTAACTCAGTATTGTACTTAAATAGAGTACTTGAAATAATGTACTTAGCTGAAGTCCAAGATCCTTTGTCACATATTGCAGTACAGTAGCTCATATACAACTTACACAGCCCTTAACTGCATATACAAAACATGTAGTGTAAGCACAATTTTGTATGACATTTGACTGCCAATGGCTATAATCACAATGGAAAAAATACACAAATAGAGGATATAGGTCACATAAAAAAATATAAGATTTCTGCAACCATAATTTCGATGTGAGAAATAACGAATCAAAAAAAATACACTAAAAAAAAAAGTATTTTATTTTATGTTACATCCATTTTCACAAGCCGAGATCTCTATAAATTAGAAATTTCTCAAACCTGAGACAAACAGTGACTGTACAAAGAATACAATGCATGGTGATACTGAGTAGGCATATTGGCTTTGTTACTTATTAATAACCATATAAATCTATATGTACCTCCTAATATGTTAGCCGTCTTTACAAAAAAACGGTTTGTTCTCTGACATTTCTCAGTACATCATAGTCCAATGTTTTCAGCAAAACACAGTAAACTTGAAATCTTTTAAACTGAAATTGTCGCTAATATTCTCCTAAGTAGGTTTAAGCCATTTGGCTGTTTTCATGTATTGGACTGATTGACAGTTCCTCATGGATGTTTTCACACCTATGCAGAGGATTCCTGGTGGAGTTGGGAAGTGGTGCTGACGAGATCTCTGGGAAGAGTTTCACGGGCCTCTTGCATCTTTCTTCTGGCCCTCTGGAAGGCCTCTGACAGAGAAAACAATAGTAATCAACTATATGTAATGAACTCAAATTGTTAGTGATATAAAAAATGTGCTAATTGATATTTGTCTTGTCATTTCACACAAAGGTCTAAAAGTGCTTCCGTTTATTTTGTTTTTAACTTAATATTTTGGCTCCACTGGCCATGACACTCTCCCACACATCCCCCAGTCCCTTTTACTAGCTTAATATCTTTAAAGCAGAAATACATCAACAGCCCTCAACAATACTTTTCCACTTTCCAAAAAGTGCATCTTATGTTATCCGTTGCCTTGATTTCATCCATGAGGGTAATATGTGACAGATTATAACCCAGCTATTCCTTTTAAACTTTGGAATTACCTTTAAAGGGGCAATATATCCCATAAAATGTACATTTGCACTCGCAGCTCACACCTTGTCACTGACTGTTTTTTGGCCTTAACATGACTTGTATAACTTCATGGGTGCTGTATTTGGCAGATTGCAGCCCAACAAGTCCACAGTTGCCCACTTGATTTAAACTGCTCGTAAAGCCTCCTGATCCTGCTGAACTACTGTAATTCTGAGTGAAAGTCTTTACCCAGGATGGTGCACACAGCTCCTTGCTGATTAAATCCTCCAAGCTGGTCAAAAACTTTCTGCCTCCTCTTCTTCATCATGGTGGCATCAACAAAAGCCCTGAAACATAAACCAAATGGAAACAGGAAACATTAGTGTGGTATATTATAACAACAAATCAATGTATTTCACTGAGATGAACAATCATCTCTAACACATTCATGGTGTACTTACCGGGCTTGCTGGATGCAATGAAGATTGAAGGTGACACTTCCTGTGGTTTCAGTGCAAAAGCCAAAGCGACTCAGCCTCTCTCCCTGCAGCCACATATAGAAATATAAAAGAAGAAAAACCCTCAGTTATTGACATGATAATCAAACAAATATCTACCTTCGTCTCAAGACAGCTCCCATAGTAGTTTGAGCCTACCTTGAAGGTCCCTGGTATTCTGACATAGCTGTGGTCTTCAAGCTCTGGAGAGCCTCCGATAAAGAAGCGCCTCAGAGCAGAGACTGTCCCCGTCTGAAGGGGTCTCCATGTATGGCATGTTATTGTATGTTTACCTGAGACACACAAGGATAGACACACAAAATGTAAAATATAAGCAAATATATGTTCAAAAAAATCAAGTATTTCAAAAATAATTAGCTCTTATCTTTTGAGGTAGTTTCTCTTATAAGAAACTTAGTCACAATATTGAAAAGCTTTCTCAATGTATTTCCCATGAAATCATGGGAATGGAGAATTAGTGATTCCGTTCGACACATTCATTTCTAATCCCAACAGTAATTTTTTTAATGAAAAGCAGATTTTATAAATGTTGACTAGAAGATAAATTCCAATAAATGTTTGCTACCACCCTGACTTTAACACAACCACTTTGCAGTCTGCATAGTTTACCCGACGTGGCAGGAAAAAGCAGATAGCCATAGCCTTCAGTTCGATATCGCTGCCAGGAGTCCAGAGAAAGAACCTTGAAGTAAACCACTGGCCACTGGAGAATTGACTCTAAAATGAGGAGAAACATCATGTGTCATGTGTCAGTTAAATATCTTAGATGTACTGCATCATTAAAACAAAGAAAATCACCTCTCACCTCACATCTAACTAATGAATAAAACACAATATTCCATGTCTGACACTAACCCTCACTCTCTTTTTCACTCATGTAGAAAGCCTCAAAGCTGAAGGGGAAACTGAAGAAAGCAACATTTTCCTGTTGGCAGAGAAAATATTGAGGTTAACAAATTTAACAAATTGAAGCAGCCACACTCTGAATCTGCTCAGTCAGTTTCTTGTACAGTATACACACCTTCCCTAATGTTTTGGTCCTGCAGGTCTGCGTAACTCCTGAGTGAGACTGAAATGGCAAACTGGACCAATCTAAACAAACAAGAAAAACATAAGCTGAGGTTGTAAATTAAATGTGGTTAAATATAAAATATAGATAAGTATCACAATGTAAATGGTGTTGTAAACTTACTGTTGGGAAGTTCCATGAAGAAGTGGATGTATAAGTTATCATATTCAAAGCCTTTGGCTGAGACTGGGTAAAGATAAGAAGGAGATTTAAATGACAAAGATAAGAATTTTAGAACATTTAAATAGCAGTGATGACCAAAGCTATCCAACTTACCGATCTCTCCATTCATCACGTAACGCAGAATACCTAGAGGGGGCTAAGAGGGAGACTTATAGTTAATGCAAAAGGCTTCACCTAACAGACCACCATAAAGGTGTCGGTCAGCTCGTTTTAAGGTTCTATATATGACATCCAGAACCACTATATGTCGCTATCAGACCACAACAAATGGGCTGCTTGCTGCTTCAAAATCTTGTTAATAGAAGTCCAGTGTCAATATCAGATCAAGTATTTCAGTTATGTTCAAGCAAAGACATCAAGCACATTGGTTCCAGCTTCTTAAATGTGAGGATTTGCTGCTTTCTGAGGTAATTTGTAGAGTTACCTAATATCCCCAACTCACAGAAATGGGAGACAGAGGAACAAACGGAGTGACAGTGAAACTCTACCAGGCAAAGGAAAACAACCTCGCTGACAGAGAAGAATCCTGTTTCCACTTTAAATATGTAACCTTAGCCTCTGGAAAGCTTTAAATTGCACTGATCTGTATTTTCACATCAAACTAAAGCTGCAAGGATAGTTTGTCAAATGGCTTACCATTTCAAAGTCCTGCCCAACAAGGCTGTTGAGGTACTCCTTGTGCCGTAGATACAGCTGGAGAGAGAAAAAGCAGATGTGTACATATGATAAGACATGCTGTTTGACTCCATATATGGAAATGAAAATTAAAACTATACTATTAAATTCTGCTCCAACTCTAATGGAGACATAATGGAGATTGACTCACGTCTTTGTACATATTCTGCTCCCTCTCCTTTTCCTCTGGTTGCATGACTGTGCATTCATTCTCCACAGTGAGCCGCCAAACTTCTCTCTTCTCCCCCCCTGTTACAATCCTACACAACAACACACACACCAGACTGGTTTATTATTTAATTTGTCCATAACACATGTATTCCCTTTATCCTTATAATGAACTAGTTTTCTTGCAGGTCATACAGTTGTTTTAAAAAATGTTGACATGACATCATCAGTACTGGAGTATTCAGTCATGTTGTGAACTTGCCTGTAAGGCTCTTTGCCTTTGTTGAAGTCAGGTTTTACAATGACTATTCCACTCCCATCTGTTTTTATGGTTACCAGCAAATATTCATTGTTTTGTATGCCCAGCCTGAGAAAACAAACAGAGAAAATCACAAAGGAACCACACAAAATCAACGCGTCAGTTTTAATAAATGCTGTCAATGAAAAAGCAAACAGTTCCTTCATTTAGTCAATTTCTGAGCTGCAACACGTACCTCCTAAGAGGCAGAATCAACTTTTCAGTAATTATACAGATTGCAGGTTTACACTAGGTGGAAACTGAGCAGTGTTCTGCATTGCTGCTAATCTAAATCCCCACATGTGTCAATAAAGAGTGAACTTAATGGAAACAGGGTTATACCTTCCAGGGGGGCCCAGGTCTGCCATGATATGCATAGTCTGCATGGCATTATTCACCACATGTCTGCTCTTCACAAATTCCTCTGTGGGCTCCCAGTTGACGATCTTTGACTTAGGGATACTAGAATCCCTGCAAAACACGCCACACCATCCAATCACAAGACTGTGGCAAATATAAATGATTACAAATAACTGTCTTTAGGGTTAACAAGCATCATTTGGATGTAAGTTTCTTAACATTTGTGACTCAATACGGATATTTTCTTCCAGAGTAATGTGCAACAAACTACACTTTAATGCATGTACTGTATCCTCCACAGACAGAAAGTCACAAGGGGTGACTCTAATCACTTCATTTCCACAACTGACAAACAGAATTTCCCAATGGAAGACAATAGATTCATTGTAATAGGTGAGCTGGTGCTTGACCTACATGGTGCGTCTCTCCTGCCGTCTGTGTCTCAGGCTGGCCATCCTTTCTGCCAGGAATGTGGGGCTGGATTTGGTTGTGGTCAATATGTCAGTGGAGTGCTGCTTTCAGGGTCAAAAAACAACAAGCTACTTACAAACACAGTAACACACAAGAATTGAAGCATCCTCCTGCACTGACAGCACTCGCACTGGAGGTGTGGAGAGAAGTCTGGTTCACCAAGATGTCAAACAGGTTAAACTTATGATAAGAAATATCAAACATATCACAAATCTTAAGATCCTGTTAACATGAAAAAACAACATGATCAGATGTTAAGCATTTTGAACAGCACTGACCTGTATGAAAGGTGCTCTATAAATATGACTGACTGATTGTAGGATGCAGCAAACTTACCAGTTGGTGCATTGGAAGGCAGCTGGTGTAGCGGTCATGATCTGTGTACGTGAAAATTCTGCGATTACGTCGGCCCTTGGACTTATTCAGGGCTCTGACTTCAGTGAGGTACTGACGGTCCAGAGGGGTCTGACATGCTGACTCAGTCTGGAACAGCTCAAACTCATACTGTGAATACAGACAGAGATAAATGATGGTGAGGTGGTTTGGTAAAATAATCAGCTATATTAACTTTAACTCTTGACCTTTAAGTTGTTTAAATTTGTATCACTTCGAAGCTTTGAAGTTAATTATTATATTTTGCCTTGGGTTAACAAATCAACTAAAAAGTGACTTTTCATGCAAAAAAGGCAGAAAATGCAAACAATAGTTAGTTGTGGCCCGACTAAACACTTAAAAGTGCTACCTGACTGAAGAGTTTCTCCTGCCAGCCCACCAACAGCTCCTCTTCGTTATCACCTGGTGACAGCATAACAGAGTTTTCAGGTAATTAAAATATGCTTTGAATTAATATCCACCCTAAACCATGTATGCATGGTTAAATACAAGTTTTATGGTATATACTACTTTCTGAGGCCTGCAGAAAAAGCAAAGACCTGTACCTGTCTGGCCTTGTGAGGTGAGAGTTTCCAGTTCAATGTCTCCTCTTTCTTGCTGGGAGAGAACTTGCTGCTGGAGGTGCTGAGAGAGGGCTGCTGTCGATGTCACCCTCTCTATACGCACCCTGAGGTGGGGAAACAAATAGATACCGTGTTGAAATAACGTTTCCTTACTGAAAGAATAAACCTCCACCTTTACCAGCTGCAACATTAAAGTGATGTTGACATTAATGCATGGCAACATAATTCTGTAAATCTGCTGTCCATCTCTTTGAGATTAGGTGAGTTACCTAGCCTCAGGCAGCTGAACAACAATACTCTTTTTGTTTAGTTGATGTACTAAAGTTTATGTACTGTATGTATATGTACATTAAGTGATAAATGTAGAAGCGTAAAGTATAATATTTGCTTCAGTGTAGTGAAGTCAACGTATGAGGAAGTAAGTAAAGTACAAGTCTGAATACTTATTCCAGCACTAATGGTCTGTAAACTTGGACTGCTGTTGACTTGGACACCCTTGTACCCTGCACCCTGTTAATCTAAATTAGACTTCACCCAGTTGAATACATTACAGAAGCAGACTCTTACAGTAAACTAACACTGTGAATCCCCCCAACGCCTCCGATTGCAGTTAGCACGTTTTCGTTTTATAGCTAAGCTAAATGTAACGTTGCCATACTAACCTTATTTTCAAGTTTTTGACTGCATCCCGAGATCGATACACAGCCTCTCCAGTATCTGTGTTCCAATTGTCTGCCATTAAATTAATATAAAAAAGTAAACATCCGAAAAAGCGCTACTGGACTGATGGTAGCTATGCTAGCACATTTCAACAGCTTGAGTTAGCACAGAGCTACGTTACGTTTTTGTATTTTTCCGCAACAACACGAAATGTATTCACTAATCGCTTGATGCGTTTGCTAATGTAAGCAACAAAAGAGTCAGTAAATAAATTAGTATGTTGTAGCGTTAAGTAACTAACAGTTACAACAACAACAGCTAACAGCACGACAAATGGATAGTTGTCGTTTCCATAGAGATAAGGGGTAGTTCTTCTCTTGTTTAGTTTTTTTGGCGGTTAACAAACCAGCTTACACAAGCATTACTGCCACCCACTGGACCGGGGTACAAAGCATTAAAGTCACATCAATAAAAATGCCTGTGCCATTTAACGAAGAATGAATGCATTTTATCTATTTCAATGGATAAAACATGATAAAATGCTCTCCCAGGGGGCCTTACAGTGGACAAAATGTGGTGAAGTGCATTCCAGGGGGTTATATTTCACTATAAATGTATGACAACTTTTTATGAGCTGGTGCCCCACCGCATATAGCAGATGCCCTTTTAATTATTTCGCCCCTGCCCCTCAAACATCCTGAGTCCGCCAGTGCGCTTAGAATAGACTATATAAATAAGATACATACATTTCTTTCAGCCACTGTTTGAATGAGCTCTGTCTGAAGTTTCTACATTTAGCAGCAGGTGGGGATAATGGTGCGGTATGGTAGCAATCTACAATCAAATGAAAAACGAAGAAGAAGACGGGGGAGGAGGATCCAGTCGCCGACATCTCCAGACCAATCAGACCGGCTGGCGGGTCCTGAGGTGTTGTTGTGGAGCTGCCCTGTCAAACTTTTAAAACATTATAACGTTACTGTGTTGATACAGCATGGCGTCCTTTGTGACAGAAGTGCTTGCCAGCTCTGGCAAGCTGGAGAAAGAGGACCTGTCCAGTAAAATCAGCAAAATGTCGCGAAAAGTGGAAGATACGAAGGTAATCCACTAGCTAGCATAGCATTAGCCACGTTGAGCTAAGTAAAGTTTGAACCAGTTAGCAGTTAGCGCTAACACTAAAAGACACGAAACTTTTGTGATCATTTGACCAGCGTTAGTTTGATTTCACGTTGTTCCTTGAAATAAAATGCAGCTGCAAATATTCATTAGCCCCACCATTTGCGAATACACAGCGGAGCAGCTAGTTTAATTAAGTGCATTTTCGCTAGCAAGTGTATTAGCTAGGTGTGTTTGCATCTGACGTGGCTTTCTTATATTCAGTAAAACTATAGCGGTGTCGTTTTCTGTTTCGATGTTGAAATGTTTTTGATGTGTTATGTGGGACTAAGATTAATTTACAGAAATAAAAAAATATTGTAAGAAATAATAACGTAGACAGAAGTTATACCTTCATGTTAATTATTCTCATTTTATTTGGTAAATGTTTAATCCATAAGTATCAAATTGTTTGAATGAGATTTAACATAATATTCACCAGTTTAACAACATGGATTGATGTTACAAACAAGAGAGTCACCAGGACTTTTTTTATTAGAATTTTTTGTATTCTTTATGGATTTGTATTGAAAAGTGCATCTGGGTATCCATAAATGACTGCCGAGACAGGAGCGTGACAAAAACTGTAAAACAAATTAACAAAGAAAACCCCCTAAAACTGCTTGGGGTGCACAGGGTTAATGACTGTGCAAAAATGTGTGCTCTGGGTGTAGATCAAAATGTCAATATTGTTACAGTTTGTCCATGAACTCTGTTTTCTTCATGTTTATTTGATAGGAAGAAGTATGTGACATGATAAACAAGAGGTACAGTGACTTCCTCCCCAGTCTCCAAGGATCTGAGGAGCTCATGGTGCAGGTTGATGAGGTCTCCAAAGAAATGGATGTCCTTAAAAACTGCATTGAGACTGAGGTATGTGTGAAACTATTCATAGATCCCCTGAGGTTGATTGACAGGAGTGCCAAAGATTTGAACTGTGTGTGTGTCTGTTGACAAAGGTGCAGCAGAATATCCACGTGGCGGTGGCTGAGTATGCAAAGCTGAAGCAGCAGCTGGAGAAAAATACTATCATCATAACAATGCTTGGACACCTAAAAGAGGTACAAGAAGCATGGCCATTTGTCAAGTAAAATATAGTGTAGTATTAAATAAATAGTGTCTGGGAGTTTTCCACTGGGCCCCCATAGTCAGTTTATTGATCTTACTTTTAATGCTTTCTCTAATAAGCTCAAAGTAACAGTTATTATAAATCACAGAGAAAATGGTATATTGAGCATCCATAATTGTATGTATAAATGTTTCTGTGACTGTCCTATTGTCTGTGTGACTCAGTTTCACAGTGCAATGGAGGAGTTCAACAAAGCTTTACTGGACAAGAAGTATGTTGATGCAGCCAACCAGCTGGAAAGGGTAAGAGCTGCTTACATCATGTCCACTCAACCTTACCTCCACTCTGGGCAAATAATTAAAAAACTGACATTATGACATGCTAACTGAGGTCATTTATTCTGAAAGTAAACTAAAGAGCATATCTCACCTTACAAACAAGAAATCATCCTCAGTTGCTGTCATTTTTATTATTTCCAGGCGCGGGCTAGTGTGGATTCACTGAAGGGCTGGAAGACTTCCCAGCTGCCACTGCTCAGCGCTCTGAGCTCTGAGCTGACAGTGCAGAGAGAAAACTTAATTTACCATCTCGGAGATGAATGGAAGCGCCTCGTCATCTGGAGATTACCTTCCTCAAAAGGTAAGACTGTTCTCAGAAGTTTTAACTTTTTGCTGGTAAAAGTAGTTTCATCAAACAAAATAAGCTAAACTTTTAAAATACAACAGTGTCTTAAAGGTACAGGACATTTAACTTAGAATTGTTTCTCTTATGTACAGTATCTTCATGTAGGTTTTCATATGATCATTCAGAGGATTTGCAGGATGCAAACCAACACTCACTGGCTCTCACCTTTCACTCAATGACTGCATTTATTACAGTAATAGTCTCAAAATGTCAAAGAACAGCTATCTTTCTCAACCAGGTTGTACAAAGTTGATGCAGAATAGAGCCTTTTTCTTTTTACATGTACAGCAAACCTATCTCAGTGTGAGGCATTAGTTACTGTTGATACTGTTGGATGTGTGTCACCAGAGCCTGCAGGTCTGAAGTCCTTCCTGAAGGTGGAGCTGAACCTGAGTCATGCGTGCAACAAGGACGATGAAGCGAAACCACCGGCTCTGCTGCGCCGCGTCCTGCAAGCTCTGGCCGTCCAGGGAGACCTTCAGCACAAGATCAAGCTCTTCAGTAAGAGCGAGCAACACTGCTCA
>CAFUXE010001157.1:164986-258022 GCA_903364295.1 Serranus cabrilla
GTCATCAGTTTGTAAAGTTCCAGACTCTTTATTTCTGTTAGCGGTCCGACCCCTGAGCAGTTTCAGGGTGTCTTTTGCTCCTGTCAAATTCAACTCACTTAATTAACTTAATTTTTCACTGCAATATACAAGTCTTGCACCTCTGTGGGAACATCACAATCATAGCTAGAAGTAGGGAGAGCTACTTTAGGATAGTATAACACTATAATAATGCCAAAATCATAAAAAGAAGATAAAATGTAAGTTGAATTGGATCTGATTTGGAAAAAATATGTTCAACTATTTACCTTTTTGCAACTTCTCTTGTCCTTTCCTCTCTGCTCTGTGTAAACAACCTGCAGTTCAGTCCAAGTTACTGACTTTTTAATATCTAAAATAATGTTTACCTACCAAGTTAATACACCAATGTCACTCTGAAGCGCAATATGTCTGAGGTGAGACTCTCCTCACTGCTGGTTTCTGCTGCTGTTGTTCAGGTCAGGTGCTGCTGAAGACCATGTTGAAGCCGCTGGTGATGTACCCGTCCCTGTCGGTGAGGGTGACGGAGCAGCAGGAGGAGGGAACCATCCTGGCCTTACAGTGTTTGAAGGAGAGCGAGGAAGAGAGATCCTCTCCTTCACAGGTCTACAGCAAACTGCTCCTGGTGCTCAGGACACTGCACTCACACCTGCTAGGTACAGTACAGCCGAGCCAAAGTAGAATCTATATATCAGGCTTTAAGTAACTTAACGTCACTGTGTTTTATTTTACTTTTATTTTTCAGATGTGTCCATTGGTGATAAAAAGCTCTCGGCCATCTTGGGGGAGCTTATTTGGGAGGAAATCTCTCAGTGCATCATCCACGAGTGTCTACTCTACTCCATCCCCACCAACAGCAGTCAGCTGGAGAAATACAACACTGTATGGGCCCAACAGCAGTTTCTTTCATTTAATGATATTATACAGAAAAAATAGATTTTTACTGAATGTATTTTGTGTTGTACGTGTTTAAGGTGATCAAGGAGACAGAGGAGTTTGAGAAGTCTTTGAAGGAGATGGAGTTTCTGCAGGGTGATTCCACAGACCTGCTCAAATATGCCAGGGATGTCAACTGTCACTTTGCCAGCAAGAAGTGCAAGGATGTCATCGTGGCAGCCCGAAAACTCATGACCTCCAAGATGCATAACACCGTCAAAGTATGTCTGAGCTGCGGCTGAGTGTGTGGATGTAGAACTGGAGACTTCTGTTTCAGCTTTACATGAAATATTCCACCAAATCTGCAGATACCTTTGGTTTGTTTTATCTAATTTCTTAATTTTTTCCCAATCTTCCTCTTAAAGATCACACCAGACTACAAGCTGCGTCTTCCCAAGCTTCCTGCTCCAGCATCAGAGGTGAAGGTGAAGCAGGACACCACAAAGGACCAGATGACAATGGAGAACTCAAAGCAGCTTTCTGCGTGGAGCCTGTGTCTTCCCGCCTGCCGCATCAGTGAGTCAGTGCAGCAGCTGATGGAGCTGGCACTCAACACTCTGTGTGAAGCTGTTGGAAGCTCAACACAATGGTATGTTACAGAGACTGAGCCGTCCTTTGTTAGTGTTTCTAAACAGAACTCCCCAGACAGAAATGTCACATGCTGTAGAGTTTTAGCCTGGGTTATGATTATTTAGTAACCTTTTAATAAATGTACATACACAATACAGACACTCAAGAAAATCAACAGTTCTTGTATATAGATTGATTGATCTTAATTCTGCGCCCACTGTACCAAGTGAGGGAAATCTGCCCGTAGTGAAACAGGAGCACAAACACACCTGCAGTCTCCATCAGTGAACGTAGATGGGGTTAATAAGTTGTCAGTCAGTGTAAGATCTCATGAATCTTTCTGCTGTTGTTTTTCTCAGTGCATTACAACTCTTCTTCACTGTGAGAAACGTCTTCCAGCTGTTCTACGATGTCGTCCCAACGTACCACAAGTAAGGCCGCTTTCATCACAAAACTTAGAGCAGATCAACATGTTTCCCGTAAGGTGTAAATGGTTTCCTCCTTTTTCTCTGCTGCTCCATGAAGAGAGAACCTGCTCAAGTTCCCTCACCTGGCTGCCATCCAGCACAACAACTGCATGTACCTGGCCCACCACCTGCTCACCCTGGGCCACCATTTCAGAACTCACCTGCCACAGCCGCTCAGCGAAGGTGTTGCAACATTTGTTGACATGGTGCCGGGATTCAGGAAACTGGGTAAAAAAAATAGTTCCACAACTGTCAGCCACATTGCCACATTATTTGACTCAAAAGTCACAATTCTGATATTTCTTGTAGCAGTACATCAGGCCAAAATGTATGAAATATCAACATCTAATCTCCAGAATGCCTTGAAATTTACAGAGCACCCTTCTGTCTTTTCCCTCCAGGCGCCCAGTGCTTCTTGGCGCAGATGAACGTCCAGAGAGCTGAACTGTTGGAGAGACTTTCCACTGCTCACAATTTCTGCAACCTTGATGATGAAGACAACTACATAGCAGCCAGCAAAGCAGTGAGACAGGTGAGAGCAAAGGCCTTGAAAATAAAATGTAATCTTCATTGCATACAATCCAACTTTCAGGCAGTTTGTATATTTCACATTCCTGCTTTGCTTCTCACTCATACAGCGATTCCTCTGTTAACTTGATTGCAGGTCATTCACCAGTTGAAGCAGTTGGGCACCGTTTGGCAGGATGTCCTACCAGTCGGCATCTATTGTAAAGCCATGGGCAACCTGCTCAACACAGCCATCACAGAAGTCATTGCCAAAATCATGATGCTGGAGGTTTGTCTTTTGTTTTGATTGCAGACCCTTTAGGAGGAAGTATTTAGATGCTTTACTACTGTAAATATACTTGCACAACACAGTAAACTCACTCTATTACAAGTAAAAGTCATTCATTGAAGGTGTTGAGCAAAACCTCTGAAATTGCTCTTTGACTGAAATTGCAACCGGGTGAAGCTCGTACAGTAAACTCTCAAATAAAAGCTGGTTTTCCATTAATGACAAAGTCAGTGGCCGTGCACAAACAAATGAATGGTAGTCTCTAATAAAGGCTATGTTAAAAAAAATAAAAAACACAGAGGAAGGTTGAATTACCTGAACTGTAATAGCTAAGATGACAAATTCAGCATGATTTACTTTTCCTCAGCACTAATTCCATGAGTAGTTGATGGTTCTGTTAGCTCTGTTTTGGATGCACTCCTGGGTTAAAAACAACAAACCAAATTAGTTAAGTTCAAACACAGAAATGCCTTAATCTCTTGGATATTATTATGTACTCCACAACGTTATTGATTTTAATTCTCACTTTAACCATCTACAGGATATTTCCTCTGAGGACGGGGAACACCTCCACACTCTGTGCCAAACCATCATCGAGGAAGGCCCGCTGGTCTTCATCCCTCTGGCCGAGGAGAACAAGAACAGGAAGTATCAGGAGGAAGTGCCTCTGTACGTGAGGAAGTGGAGTACCTTCAAGGAGCTGGTCATCGTGCTGCGGGCCAACCTGCAGGAGATAGTCGACAGGTAACAAGGACACATGATGATGAACAATACATAGGTTATTGTTAATGTGTGAGTGGCTGATTGTCTGTGATTCCTCTTCAGGTGGGCCGACAGTAAAGGTCCGCTGGCGTTGGAGTTCTCCAGTTCAGAGGTGAAGAATCTGATCCGGGCCTTGTTTCAGAACACAGAGAGGAGAGCTGTAGCTCTGACCAAAATAAAATAGATACTTGGAGCAAAAAGAAAGAAACTATAGCACTTTTTCCTCTGAGGAAAATATGATTTTTGTCTGTATTCATTTCCATTTTCTGTTGCATTAAATGTATACATAAACATGTGTAACAGAGACGTACAGTGGTTGCCCTGTGTCATGGAGGTGCTGTGTCAGTATAAGCTGGTTGTAATCAATCTGGGATATGTTCCTTCTGCAATTAGTCCAGCAGAGATTACATGAAGGCTTCTTTACGTCAGCAGACTCATCAGTCATATAGCTTCGGGGGTTTACCACGACAAAGACGGCTGAGGTTGCGTAACCAGCGGCCCGCCATCTGTTGACACGTTTTGTCCTGTCCAGGGTTAACTTTGGTGCACATTGTTAATCGAACTTCATCTCAGCTTTTCTGTACTGATGTCATTTCAGGAGAGAGACTTTGTTTGAACCTAAACATCCATTTATTCTGACAAAAACAACCCAGATGTTGCATCTAAAACCATTCAACCCATGTATTTATTATTTGTTCAAATAAACCAAAATACTCAACTTTTCAAACAATTTCCAAACTTTTTTTTTATGAGTAGTATGATGATCTTGATGGCGAGCATTTCACCTCGACAATACACAAGGCTGAGTGTGTTCTAGGAAGAAACTACCTTTGTTCTGCTGTGGCGTAATCATAGCCAGAACTTGTAGAGTTTTGTGGGTCAGTTCCTCAAAAGACATGCAGACCTCTTGTATCTCATAATAAGGGAAACAATAGACTGCAGAGCAATGTGTGCTCCATTCCCTCTTTTCATCTGCTACAGCTATATATTGCTGGAAGATGTGTTGGGAAGTTTTTTTTTCATAGTTTGTAGTTGGGACCGTTAACTGCCCCTGTTTTAAGGCTGATGGAGTTGTTCAAAGCTTCATTCATAACATTGACATTTGAGTTTTAAATCCACATTAAAATGCTGCGCAGCTTCTTTTTTTCAATCTGTTTAAACCCAGTATTTCTGCAGATAATATACTTATATACTATATTATACTACTTGTGGAATTAGGTTCCAGTGGTGGCTGTGTAAAATGGTTTCTTGTGTAATCCAAACATTTCCAATAACTCTGGCATGTAGTAAAAAAAGATTCAAAATTCATCAAAAAAAATATTTCTTCTTTAGTGCTGCTGCACGAAAAGGGGGCACACTAACCTTTATTTGTGTCAGTTTAGCTGCAATCTCAATGCAAACAAAATAAAATAGTTACAGCTTGACCAGAAAATTAAAAATGCGTCTTTTGATTCACCACGTGGTGTTAAAAACAATACAGGATAATTGAGTAGAAGAGAGTGTTCTTTCACATTTTAATACTTTGTTTTCCTTAATTGCCACATTGTCCATGGAGCTGCAGCAGCCACAACATGCAGTGTGTTGCTCTGTGAGTGACACCGGGGGGGAGGAGACAAACAGCTGGACAGCCACACCGCTGTAGCAGCTCTTCCCTCCACGCCGTCTCCATCTGATCAAACCTGATGACCCCAACAAGTTCTGGCAGCAGCTGTTTTCATCCTAAAGCTATGCTCTACCAAGGTATGTAAATAATTTATTTTCTTTGTGTAATGACCTATTCAGCCCAAAGTTAAGTGGTAAAAATGTCCAATCTCAACTTTGCCTCATAAGTTGTTGCAGCAATTTTTGGTGTGAACTGTGACATTTTTGACTACCGGAGAATTAATAGAAATTGTCAAAATTTCCTCCAGAATATGACATTAGGACATCAAGACCATAGATAAATCAATGCTGTAACTGGGTATCAACAACTTTTGACAATTTGGATATTTCCGCTGAGAAACACCCTTGTCACTATAAAGAGAAAGGTTAGAAATACTCTGAAGTTTCATGAGGCTGTGATTATCCCAGAGATCACAACAGGTCATTTTTTAGTGATGTTAAGTTTTTTAAAAAATGCTCTCACTGCAATAAATTGGCTTATATGTGGACTAACATCATATAGTTTTGGCCCAGACTGTATGGGATTAGCATAAAGTGTGCATATCTGCAAAGGGAAGACTTGTGGGCACCCATAGAACCCATAACACTCAGATGTATTGTGGTCAATGGATGTCTTTAGTCTCCTAGTTTCACGTGTTATGAATATCTTCACTGTGGCTCTCAGACTGAACCTGCTACAGCCTCTGAAAGACAGAGTCCAACTAAGGACACCGGCGTCCTCAAGAGGTTAAATAATTAAAGGAGGATGGTAGAAAGTTTTCTTCTATATGTCAGGAAATTCAAAAACCGAAAGAAATCACAGCACCTGCACATAACTCCAGGTACTAGCAGCTAAAAAAACACTAGACTGTTTCTCTTTTATCTGCCTGTTTGAGAGGATAGATTTCATTTTGTGTTGTTGTGACACAATAATCACATCACTGTGTAAACATTTTCACCAGAGACAAGAACATTTACCACAGTTCCCATCTGGACAATACTTTCTCTAAGCCTTCTGGCAAAGACAGCCAGTAATCTTTTCAAATCCATCGTGCTCCTTGGTGTTTCTGCGATTAATTTTGAGGATTACTGATAATCCCTACATGTGTAATAAATTATAGCTGTGACTGAGACGCTGGTCAGTCCACTTCAGACTGATGAGACCACATGTTATACTGGAGGGGAAGTACAGGAACATTTGCTTTTGGCACGTCATCATACAGCATCGCAGCCCGGGCTGATCTATAGACGCGTCTGGAGGGATTTGTTCTTGGAAGAGCAGCAGCAGATACATAAAGGGAAGGAACAATAATAATAAGATGTTAAATACTGTACATGTTGCATTTAAAGGACATTCTCAAAACCCAGTAAAGTTATTTTACTTTAGTACAAATTTTAGATACCTGTACTTTACTTGGTATTTCCTTTTTATATTAATTTACACATTTTATTTATCTAACAGCTCAAGTTACTTTGCAATTAATAATTCTTATATTATATATATATCCCGGGGTATCTATATCTCTTCAATGATAGTAAAACACCAAAAATGGCTGCAGTATGTTACAGTTAAGTGTTTGGTATTAGTACTTTTACTTCCTATAAAGCATCTGAACACCATCTCCATCGCTATCTTTTAAATTATTATCACTGTGTTGCCATTTAACACATATATTTGGCTTTGTGTTATCAAATCAGAAGCAGAACCTGAAGGGGATTCAACACGGTGAGGACCTGAGCGATGATCTCCACTGTGACGTACAGCAGAGAAACGCTACAAAACGTTCAGTGCAACAGTCACATCAAGAGCTCCGCAAGGGTCGAGCCTCGCAGGAACACCATTCCCCCGACACAGGCGCTCACTGCCAAACACCTGCTGGCATACCTGCCCCGACCACAGTCGGAATCAATCTGTTACACTCCTTACACCTGCAAGGTAAAGCCTCACACATGATATGTCCCACTGAACTCAGATGTGTCCTTTTGTTATTTAGCCTGACAACTTTTTACCCCTCAAGAACTAAAAACAAAATGGTCAAAAATCACTCAAAAATACCAATAATTTCACAGTGAGACCTTGAAAAAACACCCTAGAAAAATCTAGATTTCTGCAAGACTTGCATTTTTCGGGAATAGGATGGCAACCTTTTTATTTGGTTATCTTTGGAAAATGGGAATGCCAGTTTTTCCCTTTTCGAAATTTTGCTCAACTTTGGAGCATTATCTACCCGAACACATCACTTGTATTCAGAGCCACATTTCTCTGCCACATTCTGAACGAGTTAATATAACTGTTTTCCTTTCTTTCAGGCTACAGCTAAATCCGCTGTTTCTTCCATGATGACCACAGAAAAAGCTTCTCTCATCCACAACTTGAACTATGCAAAGTGCTCATCACTCCCACCGTCCCAGGAGGCTTCTCCCTCCCAGACTCCCTGCAGCCAGTCCTCTCATGCTTTGGCTTGGGTCGAGGAGGAGGCCCCCCAGCCGCACATTATCCACACAGCTCCTCTAGAACCTATAGAGGAGGTGCCGAAGCCTCCGCGTTCGCATCGCAACAGACACCTCAAGCGTTTCAGCTCCAGGTGGCAATCGAGAGGCTCCACCAGCAGCAGCAACCTTCCTGCCTCTGCAATCGAGAAGCTGCGTGTTGCAAAGAGCAACAAGAAGCGCTGTAAGCTGCTGGGTGAAGAGCACTCGTCGCATGTCTCCGCCAGCAATCAGCGTCAACGTTACGTCACCAAGGATGGCAAGTGCAGAGTCAATCTGGGACCTATTGAAGACAAGAGTCGCTTCATCTCAGATATTTTCACCACATTAGTGGACCTCAAGTGTCGCTGGTTCCTTCTCGTCTTTACTATGTGCTACATTCTCACATGGGTGGCCTTTGGTTTGATCTACTTCTTCGGTGCCTGGTTGCGTGATGACATCACACATGTTCACGACCCACTATGGGCGCCATGTTTTCAAAATGTGGACAGTTTCCTGTCAGCCCTGCTGCTGTCATTAGAGAGCCAGAGGACGATTGGCTACGGCTCCAGGATGGTGACAGCTAACTGTCCTGAGGGTACGGTGCTCCTGATGGTCCAGTCCATCCTTGGCTCCATTATTGATGCTCTGATGGTGGGCTGCATGTTTGTTAAAATCTCCCGGCCGCAGCAGAGGGCCCAGACGTTGATCTTCAGCAAGCACTGCGTCATATGTCAGCGTGACGAGAAGCTGTGCCTGCTCTTCCGCATTGGTGATCTGAGAGCAAGCCACATGGTGGATGCTAAGATCCGAGCCAAGCTGATCAAATCCAGGCAGACCAAGGAGGGCGAGTTCATCCCACTGGAGCAGTCGGAAATCAACCTGGGCTACGACACAGGGGGGGACAGGCTGCTGCTGGTGGAACCCCAAACCATCACCCACGTCATCAATGAAAGCAGCCCTTTCTGGGAGGTGGGGTCTGAGCGTTTGAAGAGGGAGACGTTTGAGATCATTGTCATCCTCGAGGGCATCGTGGAAGCCTCGGGTTTGTACAAGTGTTTTTTCTTTTGTGTGCTAACTAAGGTCATGATCCCAGCAGTGCAGCTACATTTCAAAACTTTCTTTTCTGTCCTTAAAGAAGAGTTGTCAAGTGATCAAATGGTGAATTTGGTAGATTGGATGGAAAGACCATGGCCTCCTCCTTGATCTTCATGATTCACCTTTGTTCCATCTACTCTGACTCACTTTGATCCCTTATATTGTGTGCTTGTACTACCAAACATAAAACACTCCTTGATATAAATAACATTATCTAATGTTTTTTACTGGTATCTAAAGAAAAACAGTCTAAAACCAAGATCTTAGAATATCCTTTATTTAAAGCTACAATCTGCTCTTATTGGCTAATTCAAGGTACAGAACACTAACAGTTGATGATGCTCGCTGTTCTTATTGTGTCTTACAAATGTTCTTATTGATTGAATATGTTAACAAAGTATAGATGAAAGGCCTGTTCTGAATTAACTTGCAAGATCTTTTTCAGATAAAGTGACATTTTTACACACTTACCCTCTGATGCTTCGGTGTGTTGCAGGCATGACATGCCAGGCGAGGACATCCTACACAGAGGACGAGGTCCTCTGGGGCCACCGATTTGAGTCGTGCATTTCCTTGGAGAAAGGGGCGTTTCGTGTGGACTACAGTGCATTTGATAAAACCTTCGAAGTCCAAATGTCCCTCCTCAGCGCAGAAGAAAGAAGCACACTCACAGAACAAGAACTCAGGTTTTAGAAAATGTGAGCTCACTGAACAGTTCTTGTTTCTGTACATTAACATATAAAGAGAAATTGTGATATTACCTGATCATCTCAGGGTAGCCATAATTTCTATTATTCTGTTCTAATACCTTCTTTGTTTTACTTACAATCTATGTGATATTAAAAAATGTTTTATGTTGTGTGTTAAGAAATAAACATTCTGAAAGTCGTCTTACATTTCTGGGCAATTGAAAACAAACATCCCTCAAATGCTTTTTCTGGACCTTCCAAGAGGTTAAACTTGAAGGCATTCAAATTCAACAGACAACTGATTTAGGCTATGCAAAAATAAAACTGAAACAAAAAAATCTGTTTGCAAAGAGAGCTACTCATTCTTGAGTTCTTGACACAACAGTTTTTCATTAGAGATTTGCATCTATTATTTATATTTTGTTTTATTTTTCTAACCCTAATGCTCTCCCTCTGAATACAGTTTATTGGAATAAAATGGAATTCATATATACAACACTTTTTCAAGTGCCCACAAGTTTGGCAATGTTTTAAATGACTCATGTAGAAAAAAGTCATTTTGACAGATGTATCACAATTTGAAGCTTCATTTTGGTAACTTTTTTGGACGGAAACTTTCATAACCTATGAATGATCTGTCGGAGAGTTTAAATCCGACGATAATACCTGATTTCACAATTTATTACCACGATAAACGGTTTATTTTTGGCGATTTTTAAAAAGGAGAACATAATCTTCAAAACCGGCGTGTTACTCCAGCCCGATAGATGGCGATACTGCACGAGACCGTCGAACGCCTGAAATCCAAAGAAGAAGAAGCGTCAGAACAGCAGCATGATGGGATATGAGAGTCCTCCGGCGGCGCGCTGCCGCCATGTCACCTAGAGAGAAACGTTTAGCGATTCTCTCTGCTTTAGGCATAGTTAGTCTTGCTCTTTATTATATTCCTACTTTTCTTTGGGCGACTTTAATTCTTGCTATTTGTTGTATTGTGTGTTACTATCTCAGCGGAGAACCGCTTCCCGCCAGGTTAGGCCTCAATCCGCGGGCTGGGCTGAACGTCCCAGCCGTGCTCCGGCGCTGGTTGTGGGGTTGGGGGGTGACCGGCGTGTCGGTGGCCGCACGGGGGAGAACGAAGAGCGGCAGGAACAAAACCGAGCCCCGGGAGGCAGAGGGACACTTCAGAGAAAGACTCGTTGAACCTGGGATTTATCGGAGGGAAGCCTTAGAAAGTGACTCATTTCTATTCAGCCCTCGGGATCTCCTCATGGGGAGTTACATCGGGAAACCCGAAAGTCCAACCGCCGACCCCGGGAGGCCGAGAGCGGGGAGAAATCCCCGAGAGCAGTTGCGGGAAAAACTGTCCAGACCCAACCATGCTGTCTGTACACCAAACAGGAGGTTGTCATTTGCTGGGTACGTTCATAATCAAACCACGCTGCTATCAGCGATTAGCTCTTAGTCCGTTAGGAGTTCAATTTCTTGGCGGGTTTTAACGTTAATTATTAACTCTTAAGACTCACCTTAATCTGATGGATATGTAATAGAGGTAGACGTTTCTAAAATAAAATAAAAAGAAATGCTGTCAACAAAATTAACCATTATAATGAGTGGAAACCTGGCTTCAGTTTATATAAAATACTTTACAATTGGACAGTGAATATACTCAGTTGTTTGGTTTCATTCATCATATATATATTCATTCATTTATTAAATAAAACATATCAGACTTACGAGGATAGACTTCCATCGTTGTCCCTGGTGTTTGTTTACATACTACCAGCTCCCTATCTGACACGAAGAAAAATTTTTAAATACTAAAAAACTAAAACTAGAAAGTGGTATGGAAGCCAAATCAACTTGTGAGATAAACAACAGAAAATCTATCATGTGATGTAAAGTTAAAAAAAAATCTCTAAAGCCATTCTACTGAAAACTTTATCAAAAATAATCATAGTTTCTCAAAATGAGACTTTCTCAGAAACATGACTTAGCTTCTTAATTATTTTTTATTTTGAGATACTAAATGTTCATTGTTTTGAGATAAGACATTTTTGCTATACTGTACTGCAAGTATGAAATTGCCTAAGGCTACTGTTATTACATACAGACATAAACAACTGAAAATTTCAGCATATTGTAATAATGCCCCATCGTTGACCTCAGCAGTCGGCACATTACTCTATGATTTGGTCTTGTAGCCCTCTAACTCAAACCTTAGAAGAATCACTTAAATGTATTTTTAATGTGTTATCCAGCTCGAGATCGTAGCCTCAAAGAACCTTTTGGTGATTTCAAAGATGTCTGCCCTGGAGTGATGAAATGTTTACTCGGGGCTAAAACAGCTTTTGGATCCAATATTTTATAGACTATGCTGACATAGTCCTGACATAGATAGCATGGTGCTGAAGAAGAGCAGCGTACAACATGTAGAAATAACCTAAAATTAAAATGTTTGTTTTAGTCCAGGCAAACCTTCAATCATTCCTGGCAGACAGTAGCTGTGTGTGGGATCACAAAAACATCCTGTAAGATGCAACCAGCTGCTGAATAACATGACGTTTGGACTTTTCTTACCAGTATACGCGTTATTGGATGCAGGTAAAATGTCTCGTGTATCATATGTACTCTTGCATCATAATATTTTCTCCCCTCAGGGAGCCGCTGGGCACAGGCAGGTTCACCATCACCCCCCAGCGTCACTACCCCCTGCAGCAGCCGGGTGTCTCATCAGTGGGAGTCTTACCTCCTGTCAAGTGGGATGGCTTCAGGAAGAAAAACATCCTCAGCCCTCGTAACTCCCAGGCGGTCCTCAGCCCAGTCACTGTGAAGATTGCCCGGCCTGACCACCACAGCTCCCCCAGGTCTCTTGACATTCATACCAACACTTCGTCTGCCGTCAAACCAGTGTTTTTTTTAGTCTGATACAACTCTGGTGGTTGTTCATGTTTTTTTGTTCCACTAAATTATAAGTGTTTAATATTTTGTCCGACGTTTAATGCTCAGTAAATCCCAGATTTGTGATTTATATTTTGTTCTGACTTTGCTGTTTGAATGCTTTTTTGTCACCTCTTTATTTTTAGCTTGGACCATCTGAGTTGTGCAGGCCTCCCCAGGGCCCCTGTGGACCCCTGCTCCAGAGAAAGTGTCCTCAAGGTGTTGAAGGAGAGCCGAAAGAGAGAAGTGGAGGATGAGGACAGAAGCTTTGCAACTGAACAGAAAAGCAAAAGAAGGTACAACGTGAAAGGAGACTGGTGCTTGCAAGTCTCTCCACTGTCGCTGATTGCCTTCTTCCAGGATTAGTAACATTAGCCTGTTTAGCAAATGTGCTGAGAAGTATCATATGACTGCCTTATGTATTTGTCTCTTGAACCTTACCTTGCACATTGTAGCCATCCCTTGCGAGCCTCCCGCATCACTTCCCTTGACCTTGGACGGCATCACTAGATTGCTTGTTAATCCAGGAGGGTACACTGAAGAGATGTCACAGGGTAAAATGGCGTCACACTGTAACTGGAGCCTTGATATTGGAGGGTTACACCAAATACAGATAGAAATAAAGGGATGGCTTCTTCCAGGTGATCATAAGGAGCGCTCGGACTGACAAAACCAAGGTGTGCTGTGATCATGTGGCACCTATTGAGCCTTTTTTAACCCATGCAGACCAGATTTCACTGCATGCGTTTCACCACAATGATAAAAAGCCATTTGACTCTGTGCCATCTCCTCTTTTCACCCTTTTTGATCTAAATACCAGGTGGAAATCTTAATGTCCAGGATATTTTTTGTTTCAACACCCTTTCATTTAATTTTTATTTCCCAAGGCGCAATGACAGCGGTGGAAGTGCACACTCTGCTTTTGAACGTCTTCTGCCCAATGGGACGCCATCACAGCTGGTCCCTAAGTGAGTTTAACTTTTCTAAATGATGACGGTCAGATCCTGTTTTTGAAATTTACTAACAGCATTCAAGTATAGTGTGGCTGTCTAAATGTAGTTGGAAATAATTTCTCTTCCTTCCTCCAGGCCAGGAAGCTTGAAAAGAGGGATGACCTCACTGGCGGAGGATTCCCTCATGAAGAGGTCTCGCACCTCCTCCATCAGCTCTGGCAGCGGGGTCCATGCTCCAAGAGGGACGCCAGGCAGCAGGAGAAACCCTATCCAGAGCTCCTATAGCTCTTCCCTTGGCCTCAGCCAGGTAACACTTACCTGCCACATTAAAGTACAAATGTCTCTGCACAGATAAAGTGGAATTGTCACGCTTAAAATTAATGTTTTTACCACCACAGTGGAAGAAGCGGTCGGCACCCAGCCCCCCTCTGTCCAGCCCCGGATCATCTCGCTCTCAGACTCCAGAGGGAGCCTCCAAAAAAGCCAGGTATGTCTCTGCTGGGTTCCTGCTTGTCATCCACATTTAATCTGATAGTACAGTTTGTAATTTTTGGGTTTTGTTACCAGAGAGGACGATGGGCAGTCTCCCAGCTCAGCATCCTCGGTGAGGTCAGACCAGGCAGCCTCCGACAAGGCACCTGTTACGTGTAAGTATCATTTCTCTCCAGTGACTTGCTCTGGTTTCAAAGTGCAGCTCTGTGCATGTGATGGGTTTATACATATATATATATTTCTTCTATCCTATTCTTGTATCATATTTTCCAATGTGGAGATAACCTGTGTGAGGCATCTTTACTCTGAACCTGATTACCTGCACTATCCCTGTGTTAAGCTGTTGACGTAAGATGGTACATAAATGGAAAGGCTGATGTCTGCGCTGTTAGTCACACTTTGTCTGCTGTGAGATCAATATGATGCACTGATCTGACGTGATATTAATTCATATACCTCAACTGGTATGTTGGTGGTCTCCTTTTTACAAATTTTAAGTCTTTACAGCTTGGAACTTTGGAATTTTACAGTGCAATATATTTTCTGTTTTTTTGTAAATATACACTCTGAAGTCAAAAGTGCATTCTGTTTTTACTTCTGTTTTACCAAGTATCCAAACTTATATGGAATTGATTGTGTGTCAAAAAGGTATTGCAAATTATTGCATTCTTTTAGACAATGCCCCGACTTTTATGGAATCTGGGTTGGAGGTTTTCCTTTCCGTTTCAAAAAGTTCACTTAAATTTCCACTCATAGGAAACATAACGATGATTAAATGAATGTAGCGGTCACTAGAAAAACTGAATTTTAGGGAATGGACAAAGAAACTACTTGATACTTGATCTGCTTAGCAACATTGTCCTTGTTATCTGATGATGTTGCAGCCAAACTGACTCCAGTCCCTAAGATCCCAGTCACTACCTCATCAGACTCTACTGGTAGTGGTGGGAAGAGAAAACGGAAGATCCAGCTGGTGTCCAGCCAACGGGATGATCAAATCTCTCTGGTAAGAAACTCTACATTTTCAGAGTTGGTGATCCAAGAAATCCTTGTCTATATACTTGTGTCAAAGCGACCTAGATTTCTCCTCTCAACTCTCGGTGCTCGTTGATTTGCAGCCCCCGCCCCCAGAGCTCGGTTACACTATCACTGTGAAAGACCTGGATGAGGAGAAAAAGGCTGCCCTCAGCAAGATCCAGAAGGTCCTGGAGACGCCTGGTGAGGGGAAGCGCACACAGAAATCATCCATTTAATTCCCATTCTTTCATTTCTACGCTGTTTATGTCATCCTGCAATGTTAGCCTTCATTCACACATACAGACTTAAACACTGTTTTGACGTATAATAAGGTTGTAATAAGCAGTGATTGAAATTATATGCTGTGTCAGCCCACCGAACCTCAAACTCTTTAAATATTGCAACTGTATGTTTTTCATTTCTGCATGTTTTGGAGATGATGTTAAAGTGACTGTCAGGAGCATTAGACTTGACCTCTGACCTTCCCCTCTTGTTATGTCCTGGTTTAGCTCCAGAGCCAGAGAAGTCTGTCACTCCCCCAGCAACCACTTCTACCCAGCCTGCATCCTCTACCAGCTCCACCACCACCACCACCCTGAGCAGCCTCCTGGCGTCTCCTCTGCCCACAGTCCCCAGCTCTGCCATCCCAGTCATCAACCTGGACCCCAGCCCCGGCATTAGTGTCAGCACGGCACCTGCAGCCTCCAACCCGCTGCTGGAGGCTCTGAAAGTGAAGATCAGCACTCCGGCTAGCTCCACATCTGCTGCCAACACGACTTCAGGTACAACCACTGAGCTTGATCTTGTAGGTTTTTGTAGTAAAGGTTTTTTTTTTACAGGATCTGGTTTGTAGTGAGTTAGTTGTTGAGTTCAGGGGCTTAATAATCCTTAACACCAAAGAATAATTAAAAGAAAAACAAAAGTAATTCTTCATTCTGTAAGATTTTAACTACGTGTATTGATCATCCACATCTTGTTTTGTGTCTGCAGTGTCTGCTTTGAGCACACCAATACAACCCGGTGGCTTAACCCTGAAGGTGTCGACCCCAGCAGTTACCCCGCAGCTCCCTCCTGCCTCCCAGTCTCAGTCCTCCTCTGCTGGTGTGGAGCAGCCCTCCGCCTTTACTCAGGTGCTGGCTCAAGTCTCCAAGGCTTCCAGCAGCACTCCACCTGTATCAGGAGCAAGCCTGTTTGGACTCGGGAGTCCGTTCAGCACCGCTGCTGCTTCTTCAGCCTCCAACCCGGTCACTGCTACTGCAACTGCCCCGGCCAGCAGCTCAGCGTCACTCAGTAGCACCAACCCTCTGCTGGCTTCAGGGTTCAAGCCCATTTTTTCTGTTACCACCACCCCTTCAGCTACAACATCCGCAGAGAACAAACCCTCTGTCCCAGATTTTAAGCCCATCTTTGGAGCTGCCCCTGCAGGCGCTGGCTTTGGACAACCTCCACCCTACCCCTCCGCCACCAACCCAGCTTCTACTGTTCCTTCAAGTAGTGCATCCTCAATGTTTGGTTCAACAACAAGCAGCACCACAGTCACGCCATCTGGTTTTCCTGGTGTTACTGCCACCCTTACTGGCATAGCCTCCACCGGCTCCATCGCCACCACACAGCCTGCAGCCCAGCCAGCTGTGAAATCCCTCTTTGGAAACTGGGCAGCACCATCCACAACAAGTAGCAGCTCAGCCCCAGCACAGGCCCCCAATACAGGGAGCACATTTCAGTTCGGAACTGCTACCACCACTACTGCAGCGGCCCCCCCTGCTGCCACCACAACCTCCAACAGCACCTTCTCATTTGGTGCTGCACAGCCAGACCCTCAAGCAGCCAACCAGAAGGTATTTTCCTTTGGCCAGACAGCACCCAGCCAGAGCACAACCACTGCTTCATTTGGAGGCTTTGCCATGGCCAACACAGCCTCCACCACTGCTCCCGCTACCACCCAGTCCACCTTCAGTTTTGGGAAGTCATCATTTCAAGCACCGGCAGCGCAGCCAAACTTTGGCTCCTCAGCGGCCCAGCCGAAGCCGTTCACCTTTGGAGGCGGCGGAGCAGCGTCATCAACACCTGCCTCTAACCCAGCCCCGACTCCTTTCGCTTTCGGCTCAGCTGCTGCCACCACAGCAACCAGTTTTGGGACCCCAGCTCAACCAGCATTTGGAGCCAGCTCCACTGGTTTTGCTTTCGGTGGCACCACAGCTCCCTCGGCTGCACCAAGCTTTGGTGCAACAACTCAGACTCAGAGTTCCTCCTCAGCGACCTTCGCGTTCGGCAGCGCTGCTCCTCAGCCGGCTCCCTCCACATTTGGGAGTGTTGCTCCTCAGCCGGCTCCCTCCACCTTTGGGACTGCTGCTCCTCAACCAGCTCCCTCCACCTTTGGGAGTGCTGCTCCTCAGCCAACTCCCTCCACATTTGGCAGTGCTGCTCCTCAGCCGGCCCCCTCCGGCCCTGCTCAATCAGCACCCAGTGGATTTAACTTTGGTGCTGGTATGCCAGTCTCCCAGTTTGGAACACCAGTCTCCAACAACCCTGCACCACAGATGGGAGGCTTCAACTTCGGGGCTGCTGGTACAGACAAACCATCTTTTGGTAAGAATAAAAACAGCTTTTTTGTCCTCTTCTTTTCTTTTTTTTTTTAAAACCAGGTTCATACAAAGTTGGAAAATGTAATATTTGCCATTAAGTTTTTATAGTTATGCTCCCTGAACATGCTTGATTTTTCTTAGACTTTATCTAGTGTTTGATTCACAAAATCAGTCATGTAAACCAAAAATCTTTTAATATTTGATATGAAACAATCCTTTCGTATTTGTTGTGTCCTGGTCCTGGTGTCTCTTCTGTTGATATCCTATGCATCAAGTTGTATTGAAACTTCCATGCATGCATTCAGTCCTTTTTGTACCCAAATCTAGACTATTTCTATGGTTTTGCTTGCAGCAAATCACTGCAAGAGTTCTTCCGTTTAATGTGGCGTGTGATAAGATTAGCACATAACCGTAGCTGCTATACAACCCATATAGTCTGTGGTGTAGTGAAGTCAAGTGCATTGTGTTTGACAGAGTTAGAAGTCCAGCTTGTAATGTAATTGTGTAAAAATCATTGAGATGGGAAGATGTGGCGGAGGCATTTTATTCAACTGAGGGCTTCCATTTACATGATGGGTAGCAAATAAATAGTTTAAATAAAAAGCATCAAATGAAATACTCTACTGGTATCCTGCTCACGTTGAGGGTAGGGATATTGGTACTGGAATTGTAATTTCCGTCTTAACAGCAGTTCAGCTAACTGATCTCAGAGCAGAAAGAGGTTTGTGAGACTGAGCAGCTTTTTTTTATTTGAAAAAGTTAACTGAAATCATTTTGAATCCGGTTGCAGTCTTTTGACATAATGATAATCACATCTAATTCAAAACTAAAACACCTTCATACAAAAATAGAGAAAGTGTTCACTTTTGTTCAGGTTTATTTAAGTTGAGTGCTGCTTTCTTTGCAGGGACGTCGACCCCATCCTTCGGACAGAGTGCTGCGGCCGGTCCAATTCCCTTCGGAAGTCCTGGAACTCCGGTCCAAGGCTTCAACGCTGTTCCTTTCGGTAGGTCATTAATGTCTCAGCGAAGCCCACTGTAGCCTCTGTAAATTATAAAGTTGTCTGGGCTCGCCAGCAGGCTGCCAGAACACTGAAGGGTTAACTTAGTAAAATTACAGTCTTCAGGCAAATCACTATGAAAACTTAAATGCTGTTAATCTTTTGGAATGACACATTTTGTGTGTTTTTAACATCAGGATCTCCAGCGACTCCCTCCTTTTCCATCGGAGCTGGATCGAAACCATCCGGAGCTCGCCAGAGGCTGCAGGCGCGGAGGCAACACAACAGGAAGAAGTAACCTGCTGCACGTGTCCCGCTCCGCTTTCAGAGGACTTCAGCTGTTGCTGCTGTTGCTGCTATGGTTAATCTGGCTAACATTGCTCTGTTCTAAGCCCAACACCCCCCCACAACCAGGCCGCCACCATGTCCTCAGCTTCCTTCCCCTCCTCCAGTGGGTCGTGCTGGCCCGAAACATTGTGATTGCAGAGGAGTTAGAAAGAGCACACCAGCTTGTTGAGTTAATGCTGCCTGGATGACTACATGACCCAGGGGAATGTAGCAGTGAGGAGACACAATCCATAACAATGTACTATACTTGAAGAGAGAGAGAGAGGACAATTGAGTAGTTTGATTCTGAACAAAAGCATATCCAAAGTTCTTTTTTCCTTTTCAGTATGTGGACACTCCCATTGGCTCGTCTTAAGGAGAAAGTTGAGTCCGGCAAAGACATGGAGCCTCGGCTCAAACATTTATTTTTTTACGTGGAGCGCTCGCTGGTTTGTATGTTACAGAATATTTGAGTACATTATCTGAATGAGTCTGAATAGGTTGAAATGCACAGTGGATTCAGATAAGGTACACAACACTGCAGTGTAAATGTAAAGTTATGAGACGTTTGAGTTTTTAAATTATTTTTTTAATTGGCTCTCTGACCCTGTAAATGAATGATGTGTTTCTGCACTTACGGGCGCCGTAGTAAATGTCTTAATGTAGTTAGTGCAGACCCTTGTGTTCTTGTTTCATACTCTTTGTCATTGCAAGCATTCCCAGAGTCCTCCCATGGACGGCCTTTTCTTTTCTTTTTGAAATAGTGATTGCCAACACTGATGTAATTAGCAGGTCAGTATCTGATTAGGATGACTACTCTTAACTTGTGCTGACAAAACCAAAGCCAATTCTTCAACTTCATGCCTGTGAAAAGAATCTGTGATCTTTATCTACTCTTTAAATCTTGAGATGTGTTTGTTTGTGCCAGACTACCTCTCTTTACTCCAGGCACTGAATCCGTGTTACTTCACTGAAAAATAAATCTGACAAGATCGATTTAGACTTTACCTTTAACTACTGTCAATGCAGATGTACCTTTAATAAATACAGTGAATTTTTAAACATCTGCACACCAACACATTATCTTCACTTCTGGGATATCACTGTTAGAATAGATTATACCACATTAATTTAATATCAGATTACTAAAAACTAAAAACAAGCCCTTCTCTGTTTAGCAAACTCATTAATGAAAGTCAAAGTTATTTTATCAATGATTTCTGTTCTCGGTAATCACCTCTTCTTGTGAAAGTGAGCAGTATCTGATGCAGTTTTTGATGGTTAATTTTGAATTAATAAAAACTGAATTTTGGATGTGGATGTTCCAACAAGAACACATTTTAACACTATAAGGTCCAATTCTTATCCCCCCCCCATGAGGTCATTTGACCAGGCTATCGAAGTCATTATGTTCAGTTGAGATAATATGTGTCCCAACTGGGTTCTCTCAAATATTGTGCACAAATCTGTCTAAATCTGTGATAGTGAGCACTTGTCCTTTCCCGAGATAATCCATCCCACCTCACAGGTATGGCATATCAAGATGCTGATTAGACAGCATGGTTATTGCACAGATGTGCCTCAGGTTGCCTACAATTAAATGCCACTCTAAAATGTGCTGTTTTATCACACTGCACAACACAGATGTTGCTGACTGCAGGAATGTCCACCAGAGCTGTTGCCCATGAGTTGAATGTTCATTTCTCCACCATAAGCCGTCTCCAAAGGCGTTTCGGAGAATTTGGCAGTACATCCAACCGGCCTCACAACCGCAGATCACTTGTAACCACACCAGGACCTCCGCATCCAGCATGTTCACCAAAATCGTCTGAGACCAGCTGCTGAAACAATAGTTCACCACCAAAAAGCTTTAGATCTTTGAGTTCAGCTCATGAAAAATGGAAGCAAAAACAAAAATTGTTGCGTTTATATTTTTGTTCAGTGTATGTAGATGGACAGACTTGAAAAATGACTTTAAAGAAAGGCAAACAACCACAAAGAAAACTATAAAGAGACACAAAAACAAGTGGTTTTCACACTTCTTGTGCCCAAGGCAAATTAAAGTGTTTCAAGCAGTAAATAATATGTGAGGAATTGTGTTTTCTGCAGAGTACACACACTGTCCCATCAGACTGGTTCATGAGCCAACTGTGGCTGGCTATGGGGTCAAAGCAACTTGCTTTGTGCTTCCTGTTCAATATGAAAAAAAAAAGGAATAATTGCCCACCTTTGTCAGGTTTGAGTCTTGGACTGATCCTTATTTGGTTTATTGGAGTCACTGTCTACAATTGTATCTAGCCTTGCTTTTAAATATATTGTTTTAAGATACAAAAGTAACCCACTGTATTATTTGAGTAAGGTTTTAAATACAGGACCTTTACTTGTAGTGGGGATTTTTACATTGTAGTGTACTTTAGTAGTTCCGAAGTTGCAGACATTTTTTTAGTTTCTGTTAGTGCAGGACTACAACCTGTCTAATGGATGGCGGTAGTTGCGGTTATCTTGGTTTACCGCTGATCAATTATATCAACGAAGAAGAAGATTCTGACGCATGCGCACTGTCCTCAGCAGCGAGTGGTTGCAAAGTGGACGTTAGCAGTGTAAAGTACGTGGCAGAAAACTTTAGACATGGAGGTAGCTGCACTGTTCGCTTTGACTTTGTTACTGGGTGCACTGGTTATTCTGGTGGCATTGGCGGTGGGCAGAAGGAAAGAAGAAATAAGAGAAGAGATACAGCAAGCGGCGGAGTTTGCCGGTAAGCGCCACTGTTAGCTAACGTAACTCGAGCCGGAGCGGTGAGTCACCAACTGTGTCCCTCTCTATCTCTGTGGTCTTTGACCCACACCACTTCATTCATTCATTTATGCATTCAGCGAGTGTGAAGGTGAGAGTGGGGTGCTTTTTCACGCCAAAAATCACACTTACGAAGCGAATAAAAGAAACTAAAGCAACTTTCAGCGACTGTCACCTGTAGTTAGCCAATCTGCGGAGGCTATACTGATGGACCAATGAGATGACTGCTTTATATCTAGTCTCTGACTATTAATTATGTAACAATAGATGAAAATGTAATTATGATTGACCTCCCTGAACTGCTTTTGAGTTGTCGAAAGTCCTCCTTACTTTCGAATGTTATTTGTTATGAAGGGTTTGTTTTGTACATGGAGAACAAAACATTGATTCAATCAGGATGACAACTAAAGGGACAGGAAGAGACAAAACACCCCCTCTGAGCAACTGTTGAATAAGACATTGGTAAAAAAATAACAAAAACAAACTGGAAGCTTAGCATCAAAATGTGTGCAGATTAAAAAAGGTTTCTGTTTCAACAAAGTGCACATAACAGGCTGGAATAAAGACAGTACAACAGTAACCAGAGAATCCTTGAGATTTTAGTCAGTTGTCAAATGTTCTGTTTTTGTCTCTCAGCTGAAGGTAGTGGTGCCAAGGCTGCTGCATCTAAGAAACCCAAGCAGGAGAAGCAGCGCAGCCGTAAAGAAAAAGCTGCACAGCACACTTTCAGTCATCAGCTGTTGGCATCCTCACTGAAGGTAAACTGGAACTCACAATGACACTGTAAAAACAAACATACACTTACACACTGTTAGAGCCTCTGTGTAAAGGAGGATTGTTATTCAGGGATATCATAGCAGTTATGATTATGTTTTTGTTTAGTGTTTTTATTCAGTCTGCCATTATTAGTGTAAATGGGATGGACCGAATATTAAAGACATCTCTCTGCACCACAGCAACAGACGACAACAGACAGCCCTGATTAAGTTATGTTGGGGGAATTGAAGCCATTATCCTGTGTTCTGCACAGAGTGCATATATATGATTTACGTTCCCTTTCGGTAAGAGATGTCCGGCGCCAAGGTGAAGCGCTGCAAAATATTCTACATGTAGCATACACTTCAAAGATTTTTTTTTTTTGAAGGATAACATTTGTTTAGATGCTTCCCCTGTCCACAGTTCGTTGCTTAGCTTTGGTGTCAGTACACTGTTGGTAATACACAATTACATCTTCAACAGGAACAAATGTTGCCTCGTTAGGCTCCCTCTCTTTAAGTATCTGTGTATTTATGTCTGTGTTCATTTCAGGGTCACAGTGCAAACGTGACGTGCCTGGATTTCAGCAGTAACGGGAAGTACCTGGCGTCATGCGCCGACGACCGCACAGTCCGGATCTGGAGCACCAAAGACTTTCTGGATCGGGAACATAAGTGTCTGAGGGCCAATGTGGAGCTGGATCACGCCACTCTAGTCCGCTTCAGCCCAGACTCCAGGTCTCCACTTCTTACCCTGCTGACAAAATTATTTTCATCTTCTTTTTGTATCTCTTGACAGACTGTTCTCTTAATCTGGATGTTGTTTGTCAGCTTTTAATTTTCGAATGCAGTCTGTGTTTCATTATGCAAAACAACAGTAACATACAAAACCAGAACAGGTTTCTGTCTTAGTCCCTGCGTTATCTTGAGGTAATTTTTGGAATGCAGGCACCCAATAATCCAATCCCCTCCTTCACTGACTATCACCTTTTTACTGCAGGGCGTTTATCACCTGGTTGGCCAATGGAGATACCATCCGAATCTTTAAAATGATCAAAAAGGAGGACGGTACCATGACGTTCAAAGCTGCTCCTGAGGACTTCCCACAGAAACACAAGGCCGTGATCCTCAACATTGGCATTGCAGAGACGGGTACGCACAAGATCTTAACCCCCTCGCTCAAAGCAGTATCAGAGTTCCTGTAACATTTTACTCACTGTGGTCTCACTTTTCACTGCAATGTATAAGTGCAGCCCCTCTATGGAAACAGCACAATCATGACTAGAAGTAGGAAGAACCAAAAAAAAAAAGTTTTCCAGTTTGTCCATCTCAAAGACTTGTAATGCCGCATTGATTCTCTGTTTCCTCTCCGCAGGCAAGTTCATCATGAGCGCCTCCACTGACACCAGCATCCACATCTGGGACCTGAAAGGGGAGATACTGGCCTCCATCAACACTAACCAGATCACCAATTCTTATGCTGCCGTCTCCCCATGTGGCAGGTCAGTCCCACCTACATCACTCATCATTTTATTGTCTCACAACATTGAATCAAAGTGGATTATATTTGGCTGTTTTTACTTTTTAATGTGAACAAAATGAAATCTCAACAAAGTGATATTTTTAAGGTGCTCAAGACTTATTTCCTTTCTTTATATTTTAATTTAACTTAAGTGGAGATGTGATTGTGTGTGTTTTGTTCGTCTCTGTGCTCTCAGGTTTGTAGCGTCATGTGGCTTCACTCCTGACGTGAAGGTGTGGGAGGTTTGCTTCGGGAAGGGAGGAGAGTTCAAAGAGGTTGCCCGAGCTTTTGACCTGAAGGGACACTCTGCAGGAGTTCACGCATTCGCCTTTTCCAATGATTCTCACAGGTAATGAAGACTTTTCAAAGAGTACAGAGCCAAAGCTTGTACCCAAAATGGCTTACGTAAGCTTCAGAGGTGCTGGTGGGTTGATTGTAAATAAGAGTATCTGAACATCTCTTGTTTTTAAGATGCAGTGTGTAACTGTGATCTTTCCTTTTATTTATCAGAATGGTGACCGTGTCCAAAGACGGCACGTGGAAGCTGTGGAACACAGATGTGGAGTACAAAAAGCAGCAGGACCCCTACCTGCTGAAGACGGTCCCCTGTGCGTCATCTGAAGGGAGCCGGGTGGCCTTGTCTCCAGACGGCCGGGTGGTGGCCATCAGCGACGGCTCTAACGTGGCGATGTACAGCGCATCCAGCGGCCAGCTGGAAGAGGAGATGCACGGCGTCCACAGCGAGGACATTAATGACCTTAGATTTGACATTAATGGGCGGTTCTTGGTTTGCAGTGGCGACAAAGCCATCCGAGTGTTTCACAATGCCCCGGGCTACAGGGCAGCCATCAGAGACATGCAGGAAATGTTGAAGAAGGCCCAGAACGAGGCCATGAAGCAGAGACTGCAGCAGCAGATCAAAGAGGCTCAGAGCACCCTGGACACGGTGCTGGCTGCTCCCGTCGAATGAAAGAACCCAAAGAAAAAACTCTCTGATTGTGATAGTGACTCTCTGACCTCAACTCCCCCTCTGCCACTTAATCATCCGGTCCAGGAATCACAGAATTTGCATGCAGTTTTAATAACAAACATCTTTTTATTGAAAAATAAAATGCTTTGAGTTCAGTTCTTTTTGTCCTGTTTCAGTGATGTCTGAAGTGTGATTTCTACTGTGGCTGTTTTTTATATTTGCCTTCTGCAGCTTTATTTTAAAGTCCAACTCCACTCAGAAATGTGTCTTTTGCTTTTTGTTCTGTCACTTGGATGTTTGATCTTCGCTGTGTAGAAAGATGTTGTGCAGTTTGACACTAAAAGGCTGTTTTTGCATTCTTCTGTGATCTCCTTAAACCTTTATATCAGTATGGAAGCCAATCCAGGATGCAGCTTGCACCAGTGTGATGAGAAAACTGTCAATCAAGCAGTAATTGTTGGTTGTACACACGGGATCAACTACCAACACAGTGTGGCTGCGGATAACTGCAGTGCACCGACTGACAGGACAGGAAGTGACGCAATAAATTTCAAAATAAATTGATAATTTAAGTCATTTATTTATATTAAACTTTGTTGCGTGGAAACATTTATACATCGTATTTATTGGTTGTGTTGTTCTAAACACATGACTGTGCATAGATATGGAGAGGGGTAACTCTGAGGCATTCTGCATCAGTGTTGACAACCACAGGTCTGCTGCGTTAATGCCAAGACTAAACAAACTCTAAACCAGATCTAGAGGTGGACCCAGAGCTGCTGTGTGCTGGCAGTGAGCAGAGAGACACGGGGACCTCACACTGTGGGCTGACCTTGGCAGACGGTAGAATCATAATCAGGCCAGGGCAAACTAACCAGTATCAGTGTGTTTGTGTGTATTAGCTTCCAAAAGACCAAATAACACTTTTACACTACATTCTTCAGTCTTGCATGCTGTACAATAAAAAAACAAACAAGAAATAAATAGCTCTTACATATGTTGTTCATTTAGCGCAAGCAATGGAAGATTTTTCTCAACCCATAAAGAAACACCTAATCTGAGTTTTATTTAAAATTAAAAACCACAAAATATAGTTCAACTTTGAGGGGATTTTTTAAAATAATATTCTAATATTAATAATTACAGTTTTGTCAATAACTCAATATATTCATAAAAATAAATAGAAAATTACTGGTGCCTTTACAAATACAAAGACACGCCCAAAACACAGTGTATATTTGTAAATAATAAATATAGCACGAGATAGCACTTAATTCATATTTTTGTTTTCCTTTTATTGTATTGTTGTTGTTATTTTTGTGTTATTACTGAGGATGTAAGGGCACTTTATTGTTCCATGTTTCTATAATGGCAAACATCCATACAAATGTATGTTTTGAAATGAGACATTTATATAGCTGTTTTCTGAATGAAGTATACTTTGAGCGCACGAGGCAGTTAAACGAGCGCACGTAATATTTTTTAATCCCTTTATTGTGTTGTTATTTTTCTTTTTTGCGTTGTAACTGTTACATTTCTATAATGACAATAAATATATTATAATATTTTTTAAAGAGACATTGATATAACTCTTTTGCAATTTTAAATAAAGTTTTTTTTTGCGGAGGGGAAAAAAAAGTGTTTGACCCGGAAGTAGTCGCGGCGCAGAGAGGCACGTTTTCCTGTAGCAAAAGCAGCATGGGCAGTAGAGGAGGTGTCTGGAGATGTCTGTAGAGATGGTGGAGCTCTCCATGGAAATACCGGAGCCGGTCCGACCGGCCGGAATCCTGCAACAGAACCGTGTCTTCCTCGACTTCTTCTGGGACTTGGCCAAACCGGATCAGGAGGTCCGACTGAAGGCGGTTGAAAACCTCATCCAGTACCTGAAAACCAACAACAAGGTGAGGCAGAGACTACTGTCACTGCACCCAGCGTGGGGATACTCTGAAGTCAGGACAGTAACAGTAGTGGGTACTAGTACTTTACTTAATAGTACAGGTGTAACGTCTGCAGTGGTGGAATTAGTACTCAAAATAGCAGCAACACAGTGTAAAAATACAAGTTAAAGTCCTGCAGGTAAAAGATTATTTACATAAAAGTATCAAAGTATTGGCATCAAATATACTTGAAGTACTAAAAGTAAGTACACATGATCAAGAATTGTAAAAAGTAACTAGTAGTAACGTCAATGGAGTAAAAAAGTACAGTATTTCTCTGAGATATAGTGAAGTAGAAGTATTAAGTACAAGCATATTGTGATTTTTTGTGTGAAAAGTATAAGTTTTAGCTGTAGTAGCGTGAACCCTGTTAGATTTAGAAACTCAGTGTTATAGATTGTATTCAGTGTTATATTAGGTGTGGAGGCGTGATGGTGTGTTGCTGTTTGTGCACTCAGGATGATGAGTTGGAATACACCTTTAAAAGGCTGGTGGATGGATTGGCTCACACACGGGAGGCTGCAAGACCTGGATTCAGCCTGGCTCTGGGACAGGTGAGTGGAAAACACCACCTAAACCATTTAACACAACTTGATGAATGGGATGCAGGGCTTTGCAGCGACTTTTCCTCCATTAGTGTCTAGAA
Organism: Serranus cabrilla; assembly: GCA_903364295.1. Lineage (NCBI taxonomy): Eukaryota > Metazoa > Chordata > Actinopteri > Perciformes > Serranidae > Serranus > Serranus cabrilla. Next base: position 192,367 of record CAFUXE010001157.1, read on the forward strand.
AAGCTTCAAGCAGGAATTAATGAACATTTGTCGGCTTTAGCGTGACCTGAGTTTTTGTTTTTCAGGTCCTAAGTGCCTTTGCAGACGTCTCTTTGCAGAGTGTTCTCGACAGAATCAAAGAAAAGCACAATTTAAAGACGGTGAAAAAGGTGAGTTTCCTGATGTTTTCTCTCTCTTGGCTCCAAAAAGCTTCATGAACGAGCTCTTTATGAATGCTGTTGTCTTGTTTTTCCAGAAACTTTTAAGAAATGCTTTGTTTGGAAACTTGTTTGGCGTCCTCGCCATTCAGCAGTCTGGCCGCCTCTCTAAAGTAAGTAGTCTCACCATGACAGCTTCAGATGTTTTGTGTTTTTGATAGATGAAAAGAGAGAAATCGTGCACGACTCATGGACCTAAAGAAGTAATGAATGTACAGCTGGTGGTTCAGGTCTCTGAGCTCTTGTCTCGTGTTTGTGCAGGAGCCGCAGGTGGTGCTGGGATGTGTGCAGCTCCTGCAGAGTCTCGGCCAGAGCAGACAGCACCTGAAGGACCTGCCCAACAAGACCATGATGGACATCCTCAATGAGGTGCCAACTGCTGCTCAGTGACGCCTTTGATGATAATACAGCGACCATACCTCATATATATTCAATTGAAAACTGTGCAAAGACAGTATATTTTATGTTTGAACTAATATACTCTGAATTGTGAATCAGATGCATTATGTTTTTTTTTACTATTTTAAACAGCATCACAACTTGAAATCAATATTATACATCATGCTCATGAAATCTTTATTTAATATTTTAGTGCTTTTTAGTGTAGCAAGTTTTCTCCAATGTCAAATCATGCATAATGTCTTTAATCCATTGTTGTAGTTTGGAGGAAATTGCTTTGTGACTAAGATGTATTTTTGTGGAGCTGGTACTTTATTCGCTCTTAGAGGTTTCATTCTAATTCTGCAATTTCTGTCTAAAACGTGTGTGTATATCTTCGTCAGATCCCAGAGGAGGTGTTTGAAGAGGTCCTGCTGGCCGCCCTGAAAACTGACCTGGCATCAGCCTTCAGCACTCCGGAGCAGCTGCAGCTGCTGCTGGTAGCGCTGCAGCGCTTCCCACAAACACTCAAACCCAAGAAGCTCAAGAAGCTGCTGGGCTCCTCGACCATCATCAACGCTGAAAACATCCCAAAGTAAGAACACAGCGAGCTTTTTGTCCCCTTAAACACATCCACTTATTTCTCATAGACGTTAAGTGTAAAAAGAGAAATTAAAAACAGAAAGAAGCATAAAAAAAACAAGAAATAGAAACACCAAATATTAACATGAAATATACAAGTATTAACTATTTAAACAAGATGTTTTTAAATAAGTAGTAACACTTTAAACAATAAGAAATATGAATTATAAACAATATATACAACATTAAACAGACTCAACAGTTGAAACTGCACCATAACAGCGAGAAAACTATTTATATATTTTATTATGATGTGTTACAGGTTGAATGAGGTGATGAAGATGGCGGCCCGCTCGGTGAAGAAGGAGTGTGTCCTCCCAGCGGTGGTGCTGGACCTCGTGAAGCTCTCCCTGAAGGAAGACAGCTTCCAGCTCTTCTGGAATAACGCCATCATCAACAGCATGTTGAAGGAGCAACCGGGGCCAACTCAGTGAGTCCTCACCGTAGAGTTCATAGAGCTCTGTGGCACCATTCAGATTCATTTAATGACTTGTTACGGCTTCCACTGAGCGACATTCTGCTTACATGTTCCTGTCGGTTGTCCTGTTTGCCTGCAGCTACCTGAGCTTCCGCCTGCTGGGCAAAGCTCTGCCTTTCCTGTCTGCAGAGCAGCTGAAGGACGTTCTGTCTGGGGAGGTGATGAAGCGGTACGGGGAGCACGTGGTGTCTTCTCAGGTTGGTGCTTTCTCTATTTATGCGTCTAAATTGTGGAACTCAATGCCTTCTGGCAAGCTCCCTACATTGTCTTTCGCAACATTTGATTTTTTAATTATTGGAACATAGACAAGCAAACCTTTTGCACACCTGCAGATTGTGAGGATCTTAGTAAAAGACCATTGGCCAACAACAAAACAACTCCTGCGCACTGTTTTGTTCACTTGTAATCGGAGATTTAATATCTTTTTGGTGCACAGACTTTCATCCGTTTTTTTTTTTCCGTCACTTCCTGTGAAATTTTCACATTAAAAGTTTTGCATGCTACCATTCACAGGATGTTTGTTAATGTGAAAAATAGTTTTGTTGATGGTAACTTGATATTGGTTTACTTCAAAGAATATATTGAATATATTATTATTACACTCATTAATTAGATTTTGAACCTGTTATTTCAGATTTTTTTTTAAAAAGAAACTATTAACAGCTGACTCATATTGATCCATCATTTCCTCTCCCAGAAACCGGACCGCTTCAAGCTGGCCCCGGAGATGGAAACCTACGTGTCGGACTTTCTGCAGGGCTGCGAGGACGCAGACAAACAGCTGATAGTGATGGTGGGCTTCTCCTCGCTGACCAACCAGGGCTACCCGGTGGTGCCGTCCGTGTGGAAGGTGGTGCAGCACCTGCAGCCTGCAGCTCTGCAGGACTACGTGGAGTGGCTGAAGAAGATGTTCCTGCAGCCTCAGCTGGAAAAACTGCTGGACTTCAGCACCCGCAAGCAGAAGGACAATAAGGAAATGAAGGAACAGTGAGTGTGTTTGCTCAGTTAGTCTATTATTGGCCTGGATGGAAACTGCATGCGTGTAACTGTTGTTTTTTTCCTTCTTAAGGATGGAGAATTCAGTGTTCCGCTTGAGGAAGTGGATTGTTTCTCGGCTCTCCTCGATCATTGACAACAACCACGTGAAGAAGTCTGAGGAGCTCATCATGGATGTGGCCAGGTGAGACCTGCCTGCAGCTGAACGCTGTCGACGCCTCAGTGTTTGTTTGGACAGAAAGCCATCAGCTGGTGTTGTTTCCTTTGCAGGTTTGTCCTTTTCCACGCGTTCTTCAGCGCCAAGAAGGCCTCAGCCGACATCCCAGAGACGGAGGGGAAGCTGTCTGTCCCGCTGGATGATAAAACCAGAGGGGTGCTCGTCAATACGTTCTTTGGGTGAGAGATGAAATATGCTGTGGTGTTCTCAGGCAGCCGCCTCTCACATGAACAACTCTTTGAAGATCTGTCTTTCACATCACTGTTGAAGATGGTCTTCCACTTTTCTTTGCAGAACAGCTTTAATTCAGTCACATTGGAGGGTTTTTCAAGCACAAACTGACCATATAAGGTCCTGCCACAGCATCTCAGTAAGACAGACAAGTGAGACAAATATAGGAGAGAAAAGCAAATTCTTTGTGATGGCACTGTATATCTGCCACTACAGCCAGTGAAGTTTATTTCTATCAGCCTTTGTTAGGTCTGTTTGCACAGAGCAGAGAGTAGTGGACAAGAGAAATACAGATGTCTCACTGCTGGTTCACTGACTTCCTCCTCCCAGACTCCTCCTGTCCATGCACCACCTGGCTCTGCCTGAGGAACCTGCCGAAGGCGCCGCAGGCACCCAAAAGCGCTCGCAGGGCGTCACAGCAGACGGCACCATGTGGATCTACCACCTGGTCCAGTACGCCCAGGTCCTGCTGAACCAGCCAAAATGCGTCCAGAGTAGCCAACCCTTCAGCCCTGAGCAGAGACAGGCCTGGGACAGGTAGGACCACAGGGACTTTTCTGTGATCAAGAAATATCAAATCCATGCCAACATGTATATCATATGCATTAACACGGCTAAAGTGTAAAAAAATTATAATAAATAAATAAAAAGCCAAAAATGACCAAGTGAGCCACGATGGTGGAAGTAATTTCTGTTCAGTTACCAGTCAAACGAATAAGATGCATCACTGCTGCGTACATGCATAGGAGTGTCTGACAGTTTAGCCTCTGTGTGTGTGTGTGTTCTCGCAGCATGCTGGAGTCGGTGGCAAACCTGAAGAAGAAAGCAAAGAAAGGCGCAACTGCAGAGAGCAGCGCCTTCCAGCAGCTCTTCCTGCTGGTCGGCATGCACCTCTTCAAGGTACAGCACGTCGAGATTACTGGAGCACTGTTGTTTATAACACCAAAACAGAAACAAACCTCGTCCACTAACAGAAAAAGTTTCTCCTGAAAGGCCCCTGAGGAGCTGCTGGACATCATGAAGGACCTGCAGAGCTGCATGGACAAAGCGCAGGACAAGAAGAAGAAGAAGACGAAGAAGAAACAAGGTGAGGATTCATGCACAGTGATGGACTGGAAAGTAACTAAGTACATGTACTATACTTAAGTACAATTTTGAGGTACTTGTACTTTACTTGCGCATTTCCATTTTATGTAACTTTATAATTCTATTCCACTTCATTTTGAGGCAATTATTGTACTTTTTACTCCACATTTAGCTGCCAGCTTTAGTTACTTACAGTACTTACAGTTACTTTTCAGGTCAAGATTTAACATAAAAACAAAACGAAATTGAAAGGCTGCTTACATAAATGCATCAATACAAATAATCTAATTTTATATTTAGAATTTATGAAAGAATCTGAGTGGGGTTATTCTGCATAACAAGTACTTTTGATACTTTAAGTATATTTTAATGCTGATACTTTTGTGCTTTTACTTCAGTAAGTTTTGGATGCAGGACTTTTACTTGTAGTGGAGTAATTCTGCAGAGTGGTATTAGTACTTTTTACTTGAGTCAGGCACATTAATCAGTTAGAACTACTTTAAAGTGAATGTTCTGTATAAATATGTGTGTGCTTGTTTCCTGTGGTGCAGCCACAGAGCAGCAGGAGGAGCCGGAGTGGGTGGAGGTGCTGGTGGACATCTTGTTGTCTCTGCTGTCTCAGCCGAGTCGTCACATCAGACAAGTCTGCAAAACGGTCTTCACCTCCATCTGCCCCCACGTCACCGCGGCCGCCCTCACCGCCATCTTGGATGTAAGTAACATTAACAAGTACATTTACTCAAGTACTGCAACTTTGACGTACTTGGACTTTACATTTTATGTAACTTTATACTTCTACTCCGCTACAGTTTAAAGCAAACATTGTACTTTTTACTCGACTACATTTAGCTGTAACATTTTACTTTTTACTTTTCCAGTCGAGATACATTTAAAGGGATTTTTTTAATTAAACCTCATAAAAGCATATTAAGTAGTTAAAGTAATGAGCGATCTTTAATTACGTCCGTTCACTGGAAGCTTGTCATGTGATTGTAATGATGAGTGTTTCTGTGGAGGTCCTGGATCCAGACAAGGATGACGAGGACGACGGCGCTGTGGTCGTCACTGATGACAACAAAACCCAGAAGAAGAAGCCGGATGAGGAAGATGATGATGATGAGGAGGAGGAGATGGAGGTCAGTCTTGTTCTGACTTATTCACAAATTTATTTTTCTTTACTGTGACAGTTTGATTTTTAGAAGAAACATTTGAAATCTGCTTCCACCAGGAGGAGGAGTCTGACGACGATGGCTCTGATGAGGATGAAGATGATGAAGCCATGGAAGAAGATGACGACGAAGAGGAGGATGAGATGGAGGAGGATGAGATGGAGGAGGGAGCTGTGGACCAAAGTTTCCGTTTGGAGCTGATGAAGGTCCTGAAGCAGCAGAACGCTCTGGTGGGTTTTCAGAGATTAAAATAAGGAGTGTGACCTCATTCTGTGGACAGGACGACATTACTTTACCATATCTCTTTATAGTAAATAGTTGTTTACTATATATATTAACAGCACATTTAAAAAGTCTAAATTTAGCCTAATTCAGCCTATATGTAATATTACAGAGAAAAGTACCACCTTCTGTACCCCTGCTTATATAAATGTTGTTGAATATAGCAACACAGCTGGATTAAGACTCTTTAGATGAGGATCCCAGTTCACATTGTGTTAAAGTCCTCTGCTGTGCCGTGTGTCCAGGCGACCGAGGAGGACGGCAGCAGTGATGAAGACCTGGATGATGACGCCATGATGGAGCTGGATAAGGGCCTGGCTGCGCTGTTCTCGGAGCAGAAGAAGAAGACCCAGGCCAAGATGGATGAAAGGATGAAAATGCAGAAGGAGAAGATGCTCGTCCGAGACTTTAAGATCAAGGTACGTCGTGTAGGACTTGGAAAAATGTACTCATTCGGAGTAAGAATAAGATACTAGCCTAGCTTAGCACAAAGAAGCAGCCGTGCAGCTTCCACCAACCACAAACCCGTCTCCCTCCCTTGCTGGGTGTGTTGCAGGTGCTGGACCTGGTCGAGGTGTTTGTGGCCCGGCAGGCCGGCAGTCCGCTCGTTCTGGGTTTGGTGGAGCCTCTGCTCACCATCATCGACAGAGGAATGAGCTCCGACAGCGACCAGCAGGAGCAGGACTTCCTGCGCAGAGCTGCAGACATCTTCAGGTAACACATGTTCGCTCCTGTTACCCTTTAAAGCGTTCTGCAAATCAAATGTATTATTATTATTAGAAGTTGATTCACTGCTTCTGTCACTGATTTAATGTTTGTGTCTGCAGCCTTTGTTTGTTTTTGTTTGTTTGCTTTTGAGCATCATTGTGTATTTGGTGTGAAACGCACATCTGTGATGTCCCTCATATTCTGTGTTTCCTTAATTTTATAAATAAAACCTGCTGTTCAGTAGCAGCTGGCAGCCTGATATCTGAGCTAGGTTTCCATATCTTTAGGTCTTTGTGTTGCATTGTTGTTTCTCACTTTGATTTATTACACACACGTCTTCTGTTTGTGTGATTCTTTGATTTATTTAAATGTTTTAGGAACCAGCTGTGCCGGTCCAAGGTTTACTGCAGGACCGTCGGTGACAGACAGGGGGAGCTCCACGACCTGCTGGACAAACTGATGACAAAGGCCCAGAAACTGTCCGACTCCTCCGTCTGCCTCTACTACTTCAGGTACAACTCACTGTTAATGACTGAGCTGAATAATAATAAAATATAATACTGTAATATTTGTGAATGTATGATTAAACTGATCCCTTGATACCAAGGAAAAAAATCATGGAAAATATAAAAAGGGTATTAGTATAGAGTATTTGGAACTTAAATAATGACAAATATGAATTGTATGACTATGATATGCTGTTGAAAGTGCTTTTTATGATATGCTTTTTGAAACGTGGAACTTCTTATTAATGTGATGAGGAACTGAAATAATCAGTATACTGTATATATTGTGATTTGTCACAGCTGTAAGGTGCTGGAAAAGCCTGAAAAGGCTTGAATTTCACTATAGAAAATGTGTATGAACCCCGGGGTTGTACATATAATTTGGGTCTTGTGTGTTTTGTATTTTGCTGATGTCGAACTGTCGCTGCAGTGCGTCTCTGTACGTGGTCAAAGTGCTGCGAGGAGCTCCACCTGCTGAGGCCAAAGAGGAGCAGAGCGCCGACGGAGCTGCAGTGAATGACGTATGTTTACACACTCTGATTCACACGTCACCTGTGTTTTTACTTTAAACCTCCTTGCAGTGAGTGCTGCTGGATAATAGTCGCCATTATTACCGTTCACAGCTCTCATTATGTCCAGAAATATTCCAGATCTGTTCCCAGATTTTACTGGGTCAGGAAGTGGGTCAGTCCTGGATAACTTGTCCCCCTTTTATCCTGTTTATTTTTACATATGTTGTAGTTTATAGCTGTTTTTTTGGTTTGTTTTTTGGTTTGACAAAACAAGACATTCGATAACGTCAACTTGGGCTCCGAGAAATTGTGACAGATATTTTTTATAGACTAAGCAAAACAATAATTGTCAGATTAAAGGGAACATACTTGTTGATTCCAAATGTCCTTTGTTCAGTTATCACTCGCACATTGCTTTGGTTGTCTGTACCACAGAGGAGGATGCTGCTCTCAGATTTTTAATTTAAGGAAGTGTTTGATTATAAGATACAGTATTGTACAAATTAAAATGTTTACCAGTTGTTGGGGAAAGATAAAGTAAGTTAAGGTATCAGCAAGAGTATGACAGTTCTTCCTGTGGGAGGAATTCATATTTAAAAAGTAAAAACTTTCCACTCAACCTCATGGTGGCACCAGAGGAAAACTAATCACCAAAGTCAGTAGATTTTATAGTCTGGGAACAGGGCAGACACTTTTTATCAGAAAGAATATGGACAGTGAAACATGCACTCCAAAATGATTTCATTCCTCAATATTTGTTGCATTGGTGATATTTGAATATTGCAGATTGATGAGAACAGCTACGGATCTAAAACACAAAAACAAAAATGACCTAGAATTTTGTGTGATTGGTGTAAAAAAGCTTTTGTTCTGTATGTCACATTTTTATGATTAGGCTGACTTATAACTGCACAGTATCTTAATCAGTATATAAGGTGACTAAAAATCTAACCTGGCAACCACTTTTAAAAAGTTTAAAGCACTCGGAGAAGAAGATTGTTTGTGCATTTTCCCACATCAATCCATCGAATAGTTGTTGTAATATTCCTTAACAAGCCACATTTTTCCTCCTGTGGAAAAGACTTCCTTACATTTCCACCTGTCAGGAATAAAATCTGACCTGGTTTGCTCTTTCATGGTTTGTGCAGTTGAGCTCCACGGGCAGCATGGATGTGGAACGGGTGTCCGCCATCTTCAGAGACGCTCTGAGCTCTTTCATGGGCCGGAGGAAGAGCCCTCTGACCGCTCAGATGTTCACAGACCTGTTCACCAGATTCCCGGTGAGTCACAGCGACAGAATGAGCTTCAGGTCACAGCGCAGACAGAAGTCACTCATGTGTGTTATTTTGTAGGGTTTGTGTGTGAAGCTGCTGGATGCAGCTGTGCAGCACATCACATCTGGGGTCAGAGTGCACCAGCAGGTAAAGAAGACCCTTCTTCCTCCTTTATTACCAGCTGTATGTGATTGACTCGTGGACGCTCCTGTTGACGGACACTGTTTTGTGTTTAGGGCCAAGCTTTTGTGTTGGTGCTGCGGGCGATGCAGAGCCGCGAGGTTCAGCAGCTGCTGAGCGGCGATCCGTGGACGGAGCTCTGTGGGAAGGTCTCAGGTCAGCTCGTGGCGGTAAGTCAACGTGACATCAGTGAACACTTTATTTAGTATAAATACTTTCTTTTCCTCTTGTCGTTCTAACTTATGTTCAGTCGTTCTTTCAGTGTCTCTTTGTCTGTCTGTAAGCTTGTATTACGGTGCTATAGAATATGACGCATTGCTGCATATTAAACTACCCAAAGGTACATAAAGGAGTTCAAATGAGCGCAACCATAAACATCCACAGCAGTAACATATTTTTAGCTCTTCCTACTTCTAGTTGTGCTGTTTCCACAGAGGTGCAGGACTTGTATACTGCAGTTGAGGCCACAGTGAATAAAACAGAAAAAAAGACACCCTGAAACTGCTCAGGGATCAGTGGGATAAGGGATTAAAGCATAATAAAACTCTCAGATTCCTACTTAAATATATGAATCAAATAAATGCATGCAGGAAGTGAGGAAATGTGATTAGGTGTTTCAGTAATATCAGATTTTAAAGGCTACAGTTTGAACAAGATGTCCAGCTGGAATTAAACTCCTCAAGTAAAAGGAAATGAATGTGTTGCAACAAGCTTAAAGCTTATATAACTTTTCATTACTGTTGGATTAATGTCTATTTTGCATTTTTCTGCTGATGTTCAAGGTTTTTACTTTCATTTTAACTCCTAAACTCGCTGCTGCATCTCTGTATTTTCCCCCCGTTTTAAACTCTGTGAAGCTCTGAAGTGATTAAGTCATTTTTCTATGTGTAATGTAACACCAGGCCGTAACGAGGGCAGCGGAGGCATCCTTCATGCATGTGCAAATTTTAATTATATCGCTCTCGAAGGTTTATGAAATTGCATCAGGCTGTGATGGACGATGATTAGAGCTGCACTCGCTGACCTCCGTGTCGACGGGGCGGCTGAGGTGTAATCGAATGCACAGTTAGATGCTCCTGCAGTTTTTGAATCCTTTTTTTTTTTATGATGTACCACTAATAAAATGGAACATCAGTCCTTTTTTGGGCTTCTTTGCTTTATTGATCTTAGATAAACATGCCATAAAAACAGTTTCGTCCATGCAAATGTTTCAAAATGACTTTTGACTTACTTTAAGTCTTACATTCATAAGCAGTATGTAAACATTAAAACTGAGTTATATCAAACTACAATGTAGTTGTAAGCAGATACAACACTTATTAGTGCATGTTAGATAAATGCTTGTTTAGGGCTGATGAATGATAAAGGTTGACCTCAGTGTCTTCTCCTCTCAGAGTCTCCAGCAGGTCGATCAAACTGAGAGCAAAGTGGTGAAGGAGAAGGTGGTGAAAGCCCTCGAGCTCTGTCAGTTCCTGGTGAAGCACGTTAAGCAGCAGGTAGGTGTGGAGTGAGAGTGTGAGAGTGTGAGAGTGGACGGCGGGTCCAGTGAACTCATGAGAGGAAACCCTCGATGTTGTGTGAGTCAGGACTCACCTCTGCTTTCTGTCTGCACTGTGTAGAAGCTGTCTGTGGACCTGGAGCCCCTGCAGAAGGTCCTGCAGTCCCTCACCAGCGCCATCGCTTTTAAGAAGACGGGCAAGCTGGAGGACACCTACTGGGCCGTGATGAAACACTTTGGAGTCACGTGAGTTGTTGTGGTGTGAGCTCGAGGGATGATTGTCATGCATGCACACGAGAAATCAGGTTATGCAGGTATCCTGACCGTTCTTACGACTTTGTTGTGTCCATGAGCTTTGAGTTGAAAAGTGAAAACAACATGGATGCTACAAAAAGATGTATTTTATTGCTCAGAGTTTAATCAACATTTTCAGAGCATGTTCCAGTGTTTGCATGATAACAAACGAGTGAGCCATTAAATCTGATCATTAACTAATTTCCCCAAATATTTGCAGCACAAATGCAATGATATATGATCATCATGATTCAGATCAGCTGAAAAGTGTAATGGGTCCTTTTTTCACCAAGTTCCATGAAAATGAAGCCAGTTTTTCTGTAATCCTGCTCACAAACAGACAAACAAACTGAACTGAGAACCTGCTGCTACATCCATGCATCCTCATTGTTTTCTCCATTATATTTTATTTCCTTTCATGAATTTTATAAGGAGTTTGTTTTCTCTTGTTCCCTATAAACATGAGCTACACCCACCCACTTTACCAGAGGGCTTCTGTATCTTAAAGTGTTTTCTTGTATAGCATCTATCACATTGACCTTGTATGGATTTATTTTCACTTTCACAGGAAACCGAAAGTTGAAAAGGTAAAGCCTGACAAGGAAGCCAACCAACAGCAAGTTCTGAAGAAGAAGAAAGGTTTTCTGCCAGAAACAAAGAAGCGTAAAAAGCGCAACAAGCCTATTTTAGAGCCAGCAGCCGCAGCAGCAGCAGCAGACAGCACGACCTCCAGAGACAAACCGGGAGCAGACAAAGGACAAGCCAAAAAGAAACATGACAAGAAAACAAAACAGAAACGGCCAGCCGACGGAGCAACAGCTTCTCAGCCCAACCCGGCCAAGAAGAGCAAGACGACGCAGTCTGAGAGCAAGACGGCCAAGAAAAAGAAGAAGAAATCCAAACAGAAGAAAGGCGGAGGAGAGTAAATGTAAAGTGGACACTATTTAAATGATTCCTTTTAAAGAGGCTTTGTTTTTGTCTGTTAATTTTTTTTTTACATTCTTGGCTGCCACTTAAATTTCTAATAATATGTCGGTAAGTTTCAATATGAGATACTATTATACAAATTGAAAACTTTACATGTGAGAAGTGAATTAAGATGGATTATTTTTCTAATGTACGACTTGATTAGAAAAAGCAACAATAAATTCATTTATCTCCCTAAAAACCAAAGACTCCAAAGACTCTCTCACTTCAGGATAGTTTCATCAGCTTTGTTTTATATTCTGGCTAATGTGTCTTCTGTCTGTGGCACTCAGAATATAGTCAATTTCTCCTTTCAGTGAAAATGTTCTTTTTTTTTCCTAATGGGCTTGAATCAAAAATATAATTTGTCACTGACCCAAACCAGATGTCTAAGTGAGCCTGAGCTTATCCTTTGTGAGCACTCGACATCCATTAGTGAAATATGTGGGAGGACGTGACTCAGAATCTTTCTGTCGCATGTATGCATTGACTGAAATGTAACTCCATTATATAACGTTCTTAATAGGAAAAATATCACTGGCCTCTGCACAGGATTTGATGTTCCAACCCTTTGTGCTATAAACTAAGGTGAGCAATCACACAGAACCCTAATTCAGCTGTCAGAAAAATGATGCAGTGTCCCACAAATGGATTACTATACAGGACATGCAGCCGTGCTGCCATAAATCTACAGGCGTGCCAGGCAGGTAGCAGCCTCATCCATCAGTTTATCTCATCTTAAAGCCCCTCTCCACTGCAGGAGCCTTCACTGGTGGGCCTCAACAGGAGCCATCTTGCAGTGAACAACGTGTTGTTTGGTGCTGTGCTCTGAGTACATAGCACTGTTTGGAGTCCCAGTGACTCAAAATATATGGGGGTGTATTTGTCCTAGCCTATCCTCACACATTCACATCAGAGTTTCAATCTGTAAGGAAACAGACCCTGCTCAAATAAATACACTTTCAATATTAAAGCTGTAATAGATATTTTAATGATATATATGTGTATATTTTAACTTTTTGGATTAGATTAATTACTTTATTATTCCCACAATGGGGTAATTCAACCCCTGCATTTTACCATCCTTTTTAGGCGACCCTCCGATTGTAAGTCTGATTCCCAACCTCTAGGACACGGACAGTCCCTTACTCGTATATGAAAGTGGGTTATTATGCATAGTAACAAACTCACAACGCCGAAGTCTGCAGTCATACTAAGGGTTAATCCCCAGACTGAAAACTGAAGCCAGTGCATAAGAGCCTCTGAATTGTTTTTAATGGCCAGCAAGAAGGTGGGTGTTTAAAGATTTTTTTTAAAACAAGGTGGGTGTTAAAAGATAAGTGTCCTCTTGTAAAAAGGAAATATAAAAATATAACCAGCTGGTTGCCAGGAAATTCACTGGAAAGGTTGTCGCAAGGTCAAGCCTCTCAGCAACATAACTGTTGAGAATGCTTTCTAAAAGCATCATATAATTTTTTGCACAATGTAACTTTGGTAGGTGGGTGCAAACTGCCGCAACACTTTACAGCGCCAAAACACCACCAGTATTGTCTCTGACTTTTGGTAAAACTGCATCATGTTTTAAAGTGTAACATTTTTTGTGGTGTTTCCTCTGATGTCCTCCGGCTTCTCTGCCTCAACTCTGTGATTTTGGAGTTTTCTAATGGACAGAAAGCTTTACTTGTTGCAAAAGTAAAGCTAACCGCTAACTGCTGCTAACTGCCGCTAACTGCCGCTAACATTAGTAGCGGTTAGCTTGTTTATTTGTCTTTCAGGCTCTTGGCTCAGGGGCATGCTGGTGGGGAGTATCGCCAATTTCATACCTAAACCAGTGCCTGGGCTAGTGGAAACAGAACTGGGTTCAGCAGTCTCTAAGGACTTCATGGCAGATTGCAGACACCAAGCCAGCCTCCCTGCTGTTGGACTGGTGAGCAGTATTAGCTGGCTTACTATGTATTGTTGCACTTGCTTAATGTTTTGGTGTGCGATTATAACAAATGGATATAAACAGCTGTTCATATTTACGACAGTGTTGTAGAAGTGAAATGTACTCTAAAACTGCAGGGGCAACAATACCAATGTTGCTTTAATCCATTCAAATGTTGAGATATTTCTCTAGATATTTGTCTAAATCAAAGTGTTGGGATGACATTGCCATCCCGAGAGCTACACTGCAGCTGACTCTGGCTAAATCTAGTGGGAAACAGAGTAATGTTTTATTTCTGTCACATTCATACATTTATTAAACTCCTTATGACTCCAGTTTAAATCCCCAAGTCCCCTATAAACTGCTGTATCTCATAGTGATGTGTATAATAGTTGCATCCATAATAATTATAAATTCTATATGAATGACGAGAATAAAGGCAGAAAACTAAATGTATGAGGACACGTCCACAAGCTCCAGTAAGAAGTTTAAAGATTTCGCCACAGAAAAAAAAGATGTAAGCTTTAAATGAGGCTGATCTGTTATTCCCTCTCTGGCCGACTGAACAGTGGAGGTACTTGTCCAAGTTTCTGGTACTGTACCCTCACAGCCACAGCTTGAACCTGCAGTAATGAAGCATATAAACAGACACTGGTGGTGACAAATCATCCACGCCAAAAACCTGACAGCAGGGGTGAGAATAGGAGCAGCGGTGTCCTCTCTTCCTGACAGTGAACTGTCACTTGTCATCGCTTTGAGTTGAGATATAGAGTGCAGAACCAATCTGCTAATGCAGCTCAGTAGAATAATCAGAGTGGGCTGTAAAGTGGAGGGCAAAGTCTCATCAATATGAGTAAGCTGTAACTGAATGCCGGCCTGATTCATCCTCTCACCTTATGAAATATTTTGTATTCAACTTTCATGCTTTTGTTTAAGTGTGGCCCTTTGGAGTGTGATGCTCCACAGCAGGCCGGTTGGCAGGCTGCTGGCAGGGTGTTAGTTCTATATTGAGTGCAACCGGAAACCAATTAATTAGTGCACCCAGTAGTTTACTTGCCAAGCCCTGTAGGAACAACCTGAGTGGAGTTGTACCGTTATTTGGAGGAGGTCCAAATATGCAAGCCTCACTTAGTCTCCTCAAGTTGAACACCTGCTGTGCAGAAATCTTCCTGTTCCTGTTGTAATAATTCAAAGGACCATACTGGTTTCTTTCCACTGAAAAGAACATTTTTCATAATAATTCTGACCATTTCTCAAGCAACGAAGAAGAACAAGTCTGAATATGAACCCCACCAAGGAATGCCAACTCAGCAATATTTAGAGCCTCTGCAAGTTGATCTTCATAGTTCTGAGAAACGAAAGGAAATCAATGGTTGTCTGGAGGAGTGAAAAAACAGTTTCAAAGGAGAAGGAGAAATAGCCAACACTGTGTGTGTTCAACAGATTAGATTGAAAAATTATTTTAGAAATAAGACAATATAAATCATGTCTCAGGAAGACGAGGTACAACCAATCAATTCTGGGTTCAGACCTTTGAATCTGCCCACTTCACCCAGTTGAATGATTCGTCTGACATCATGACCTTAAACAGTGATTTCTCAGTTGAAAATCAATTGCTCCAATGACCAGGATTAACGCCATTGTCGAGCTGTGCGTTGAAACCAAGAAGTAATAACAACAATGGTGACCGTGATTGATAAGATAGGCACAAAACTTTTTAAAAACTTTGCATGCCAGTAGTAGGCATGGACAGTCATCAGGTTCAACTTAAAAAGATGGTAGATTCAGGTGAATACGTTGATCTTGAGTGATTGGTTAGGAAATTGAATCCTTCTCCTTCACAGAAATCTTTCAGAGCAAAGGCAATGTCAGACTGAAGATGGAAACGAGTAGACAATTCGGTTTGCTATCAGGCAAAATCAATTCAACACCAATCCTTACCAATAATGGGGGTATGTGGGCCAATGAATAAAGTAAGTCAGTAAGTAAAACTTCATATACTTTTGTACTTTTCAAAACTTTATTCAGTTGGCTGACCAAATTCTCACCACATCTTTGTACTAGATTACATGGTCCTATTTAAATGCTTATAAATTGCACTAACTGAAGACCAATTGCCTAAGGTGACACACACGGTTACACTCAACCATAATAATGCTATAATAAACAGCCTCAGAGGATATAATCTACTCACTGGCCGACCAACGTCCCCTGCAAAGTCTATCTGCAGCACTGAGGAGCAGAACCCCGTGGGACAACAAAACCCTGAAAAATGACCTCATTAATTCTAAATTAGGCTATAGACAATAACTGGGCTATTCCCAAAGCAAACTTCAGTCACACAAAAGTCTCTCCCTTTGTCTCTCTCTTTCTAATACAGCGGTGAATGTGTAACATAAATAGCAGCAGTCCTACTTCATCTATCCCCAACTCCATCATATTTCCAACCACTGACCTCTGGTCTTCACAACAAGTCATCCAGCCTGTACTTGTTCCTTCCTTTAATACAACCCACAGGAAGTTTTACTAAATTTGCTCCCCTACTGATGCCAGGAGATCAACAAGTCCTCATACTGAAAACACAACAGTTTAGTTTTAAACATGCAGTTAACATTGTGAAACTGTCACAGTTTAGTATGGTTTAGCTAACAAAAAACTACACAAAAGTCAAGTGTTGTCTTTTTAAAAAAGTATGTTTATTAAGTGCTAAGACCTTACTGGATTCCTCCTCGCCAGTGACCCACATCCATCCATGGTTACTGACCACCTACTTCTGATGATTCCTAGATTCCAAGTTAGATGAGTCCACTGATTCTTAGCCTTTTTTTTTTTTCCTAGCCACTGACCCTCCATCCAGTCCTCTCATGCTTCCTTGCTGCTGACCTCCCTCCATTCCTAGTCACTTACCTTTAATGATTCTTAGCCATTGATTTCTCTCCATTTCTAGCCACTGCTCTCCACTGATTCTTAACCATTGACATTTATCCATTCCTAGTCACTGACTTTTATCCATTCCTATGGACTGAGCTCCACTGTTTACCTCTCATTATTCATAGCCCATAACCTCCATTGATTCCAAACCGTTGACCTCCCTCCATTTCTAGCCTCTGATCTCCTCTGATTCCTAACCACTTACTTTTAATGATTCATAGCCATAGACTTCTCTCCATTTCTAGCCACTGTCCTCCACTGATTCCAAGCTCCTGATGTCAATTGATTCCTATCCATTGATTTTTGGCCATCATACATTCCTAGCCACTGACCTCCACTGATTCCAAGGCCCTGACCAGCTCCAGCCCCACTGAGCCTCCATCCATCCCTAGTGACTGTCCCCCAGAGATCCGATACACTCTGCTTCCAAATCCCTCCTATACCTTACCACTGAGCTCCCTGACCCTGTAATCACCTGGTCATTTACAACTCCACATTACTGGCCACTGACCTCCATCCAACCATCCATCTCTAATTGCCAATATCTATCTATTCCCCATTGACCTCCATCCATCCCTAGTCACTCAGATCCATTCTCTGCTCCCGACACCCAGCTTCATCCTTCATCCTACCTTCACCCAACCCCCTGCAATTCTTCATAGAAGTTATTAGTGTTGTTCTGTTACATCTTTTTTGTTTTGTTTTTATCCTGAAAACATGTAAGATGTTTCCAATCCTAATGTATGCATTTTTGAAGGAAACATAAGTCTGAATGTAGAATGCATTAGTCATCTTTCGTTGACTTACTTCCAATTTCCCTGGGAGGATAAATGGTTTCGTTCTGTTGCACTTATGCCAATGAGATAAGATAGACGGGCAGTCTGTCAGTGCATCTTCCAGGGCTGGAGCTGTGCCAAAGACTGCTTCATATTCCCAGGCCTTTTTCTTGCTGGGGACAATTAGGAACATGGTGTCCTGGTACCTGGCCAACACAGTGACTGATGCTGATTCACTTCCACTGACCTCAAGTAAGACAGGCTGTGGCGCCATTACGGGGGGATGTTGAGATTAAGGGTGGTACTTCTATGGATAACCTTCATGTTAATAAATCACAGTGGAAGAATGATGGAGTCTACACAGTAGACTTTGTTCTATATGCAGTTGATTGTGTAGTGACAGTATATCTACGTGGTTCTACAGAGGCCATAGCAATTGTTAAGCAGTCATTATTTGGTAGTTTAAATGCAGGAGACCCTGCGCAGACTCTATGGATCTCCCTTAGGAAGGTCATTCGTGACGCAATGAAAATCATCCAAACATTTGCATATTATATAATGTCCCGTATACAGTGTTATATTGAGATGTCCGTTCAATATACTGAGTAAAAGCATTCAGGGGGTGAACAGAATACAAATACAGTTAAAGGTTAATGACACATTCAAACGGTTTAACATAAGGTAAGTATTTATTTATAAACTTAGAATATTACATATTTCCTTTGATAAGGCAGATTATATGAACTCCAGAAAGATGATGTTACTGTAAAACATTCCAGCTCTCATAATGGCATACATTTACAGTGAATTCATATAATAAATGACACAGAATTTCTATTAGGCCCACTATGATACAATATGAAGGATAAAAATAAAAAAGACGGGCTTAAACTGAAACCCTCTGTTGGATTCTCAATTTATTACATGTCAGAGAATACATTATAAATACTCAAAAATGAAAATACTGTATTAGCGCTATACTATCTGACACATTAAAAAAAATCTTATGTGCATCACTACAGCAAAAAGTCTTGCATCCTGTCAGGCTAACTAGAGCTACCCACAGATGTCTAACAGACATTGGAGGACAGTACTTTAGGCAAATATGCTAAGTCACTTAATTCAAGGAAAAAATACTACGCAAACAAATAAGCCATTTTCTACAGCCTATATGCAGCTTTGCACTGCCTAACAGCACCACAACATCCATTATAGTCTAACTACATACTGGTAGTGTGTCAGAGAGACATGCCAAGGAAGATCAGCGAGCCATTATGGTCTGTGTTGTGTCACCAAACTCTTAATAATTTAACACAACCGTGTGTCACATCCCAGGAAGGATTTAAAGTTTAAACATCTTTGAGGGTTTAAACAACGTTTTAGGCAGAGGAAGAGGTCCAAAAGTCAAAGCAGGCAAATACTTTATACAGTCCCATAAGGAATTACCGGTTGGCTAAATACTATTAGGAAGGTGTGTGGCCACATAGCTATCCTATGTGCCACTGTAGTACTACTACCTCTAGGCCGACTATTCTGCTCAGTATTCTGCATTTCTAAGTCATCTACAAGCAGCAGAGATGGGTGTGGGAGTTCTTTGTGCCTTATTGCTTTTCCTGTTTATTCCACAGTCTCATTCCCTGAAGTTAACAGTCAAGAGGAACTGCCTCGTGCAGCGCCTGTTCGCCCTCCGCCGCTCCGGTGGCGACGTCCGCGCTCTCCGCCGCGCTCTGGCACGAGATCCTCTCCTCACATCGCACCGGCCGCACGATGACGCACGGCCTCGCGGGCTCCCCGCTCGCCCCTGCACCGCCGCGCGCGGGGCTGCGACTGTCGCGCTCGTATTCCTCCTGCGCGCGCTGGATCTTCTTGTTCCGAAGCTTCCTCTTGTGGAAGTGGAACGTGGCCAGGGACACGAGGACGATCCCCACGAGCACGGCCACCAGCACGAGGAGCGCGAGGGTGGAGGAGAACGGCGGAAAGAAGCTGAGCTGCTCCGCGCAGGTGCCGTTATTGGCCTGGAAACCACCGTGACAGCGGTGCAGCGGCACCGACAGTCCCGAGGCCTCGGAGGTTCTGGCTGTCATCCGGTCCACCTTTCCCGGCCACTCTTGTCTCTCTGACCCCAGTACCCTTCGTGCTCTCCGGGCTCAGCGCGGTGACACCGGCCCGCGCATGTGGTTACCTGCACCGAAAAGAGCACACATGAGAGCATCCAGAGGAGACTGAACAATCAGAAACCCGCCCACCAGCCCTCATTAACCGGTCCCGGCTCCATCAATAACCTGAAACAATTACCATACGCACCATTAAATCACAATGTTAGATTAAAAAACCTGCCAGCCTCTAATAGAGCATATGCTCAGTTAGAAAAACGGACGCTGTTATGAATAAAAGATGTCCGGGCAATACATCATCTATTATAATGTGAAGGCCTACAAGATTTAGCCAAACAGATATTTTCCTGCACTCCACGCAGCAGCGTTTTAACATATCCGACGATAATGTCTTCATTTGTTGCATCTCAAGGCTAAAACATGAAAATAAAGGAGGAATCCTTACCTGATGAAATTGTCAGTACGGGGCACAGTCCGTGAGTGGAGAGCCGATATGTGTAAATGGGAGAACAGGATCACGGTGACGCATTTCATACAATGAGATGCTGCTGCTGCTGCTGAGCTCCGATCACTCAGGACGCTTTGATGCCGCAATCCGCTCAGTCTGCATCCAGGGCAGCACTTCCCCAGCTAAATGCTATAAGTAACGGCGGAAATCCCTCAGTGTGCATCAAAGTGGGCTTTCAAAAATGCGATTAGAAAAAGAGCTGTGGTGTGGTTTTTCCCTAGAAAAGCGTCCCCTCCTCCGGTCATCCGCTGCTCCACTCAGCATCTGAATGAAGAGCTGCAGCTGCATTAAAGGTCCCGTATAGTCAGCTGGCAGGGCTGCCTCTTTTTTTCCTCTTCAAATGTAGTCCATGTATTACCAACACCAGCGTGCTTAAATCCCACTCTGATCACTACAATAATACACGATTATTAACTTCACACTTTAATCAAATAACGAAAAAGGAAAATAAATGTTTTAACGTATGACCCTGGTCGGAAACAACAGACATTCCTGAGGGTGTGGTCAGTCAAATGCTGCATGATTTGAAGCATTTAAGTCCAATAATGATGGGTGTAACTAAGGTCCTGCTGCCATGCATTCATTTAGGCTAATCATGTACATGTATGCCCCAAATTATTAGCAATTTCCCCCAAATTAAGGCAAGAAAAGTTGGTTGAAAGCACATATTTGTGGACATCTACTCCATGTAGATATATTCAGATATGGAATATGAAAACATTAATGTACCTTTATCACAAATACAAAGCTGAATATTGCTTCAATTTTTAATAAAACCAGCGTATCACAATTAAATACTGTTCCAATGTTCTTTCAACAGACTCGAGTCCTGTACTTAAGAATAGATTTGATGTAATTGAATTTAGTCAAGGCTTTTCTTTTCTGGATTAATCTATGTTTTGGTTTATGCAAGTACTGCTGAAACGATTAGTCAATGAGATGATTGTCAGAAAAAATATCAACGTTTCCTCACGTTTGGTCATGAGTCCGACTTCAGTAATGTGAGGATTTATTGCTTTTCTTTTTAATACTTTTGAGGCTTGTACTAATTTTATCCAAATGATTAAGGGAGAAAACAATCAGCAGAATAATCCATAATGAAAATAATCATTCGTTATTATTAGTTAAAATGAGCTCCACATGCTTTTTCATTCATGCATGTATAATAATAATCTAATGATATTGCATATATTCATATAACAGATACAGTATGGGACATCTTTCTGCATTAAGTAGTGTTACTTTTCATTCATTAATTAGCACATTTTTAATACAGATTTATGATAACAGCTTGACACGCAGTGCTGAGCTGCATCTCAAATAAACCTTCAAGTTTCCAGCCTTCAGGTTCAGGCTCTGAACTCCATTCAAAAAACCTAAATTTCTTTTTAAAAACCACGTTCGAGTCTGAAAAGTCAGCTTCCAGAACAAACTTGGATTTTGGCTCAGTGGCTGTGGTGAGTGATGGACCCAGCTGGACTGACAGTCGCCTTTGACTTTGTCCTTCCAGAGACCTCATCGCTTGGATAATCTTCACACTCTGTTCTAAATAAGAGGATTACTGTAATAAAACTGTTAAGCACTTGATTTCGTATTAAAACCACTCTTGAATAATACATGTTACTCCCTCGCTTTTACTTTTGGCAAAGAGATTAAATCTTTTACAAAAAAGTCACTTGAAATAAATTAGAAAACCACTTTTTTTTTGCCCTCCACCAGATCGAGCTCAGCTCCTCCCTGACTGGAAGATTGCTGCAGGCTGTGTGACACGTACTCCAAATATAGAAGTGTGGGCAGCCAGGAGTCGTCTCTACAACGAGGCCACACCTTGACCTACCTTAAAGCATTGTGAAAACATACAGTAAGTCTCTGCACTTTCCCATAACAAGGAAAGATTATCCGCATCTTAATGACTTACAACATACCAATTAAGCAGGTTTGATTATGTAGTGTGTTCACACTGGGAAAGTGATAAAGTATGCGTACTAAAAAAGGCAGATTTTTAAATGTAGTGTTGATTGATGACACTATTTCCCCACGATGCACTGCTGAAATCAAGTAGGGCATGCTCGCAAGCTGTAAAACAAGAGGTAAAACTGACTTTTAGCAGCAGCAGAAAACAAACTAATGAATAAAACCCTTTCTTGTCTATTTGTGAAGGATAGAAATAGTGACATTGTAACCCACGTGACCCTGATTCATTCATTTCCATTGACTGTGTAAAACAACAGGTGTGGTGACTGAATGGGACCCATTGCCTTGTGGAATAATGTTTATGGGTTTTGGCTGTTGTCATCTTGTTTTTTGGTAGCCAGATGGAGCCATATTTGGGTAAGTTCGTTGACCTGTGTAAGAATCTGAGGACACTGAGCTTGGCTGGCTCCGCTGCCTCCTGTCTGCCCTGCATGAAGTTGCTTTTCCCATAAATTAAAGTAAACCAAAACCAAGTTTACCGCTATTAAAATGCCAAAGATACACTGTTAAAACATTTTTTTTAAAGAAATGTTCCTGTATTATTTTACAGGGTTTTTAAGTGCAAATTTAAGTGCATATGCCATAAAAGTGAATGACTTTATTACAATATTAACCAAAAAAGCTGAAATCTGTAAATCTATACCATTTTTTTTACAGTATTATTCAATTGCTTAATCATTTTGGATGTCAAACTACAGTGAATTCTATGTAAAAAAAAAATAATCCAGAAATACACATCATATTGCTGAACGTAAATTTAAGACAATGTTCTGTTGTCTTACAGTAAAACCTAAAAATGAAATTATTAAAAAAAAAGATAAAAAGTCTGACCACGAAGTTGATGATACTGCACACTTACCCTCATATTAAAAGTAAAAAAACTGTATATTTTCCATATTTTTACAGAAATTACCTGTAAATGATCTGTTTTTATTTGACAGTAAGTTTTGTCACCTTTTGCTGACAGACCTTTTACTTTTCTTTTTTACAGCGTACACATCACATTACAACTCCGTCCCCCTGGTGTGTTTGATTTGCTCGCCTGTCAATAATGTCATATTCCCTGCCAGAAACTATCACAACTTGACTTTTTATCCATTTTTAAGCCACATTTGTCAATATCCTTTTTAGATCTTGGTGGTTTTCACCTTTCTATTTTAACCAGATAAAGAATTTTCGTCATCAGACATCTGGATCTTAACATATCAGAGGAACAAGCTGAGCAGATGTTGGCAGCAGCTCGGCCCGCAGCCCCTCTGGGATGTGGAAGCTGACAGCAATGACGGCAATGGTGGTGAAGACAACAACTCCCATGATCCCAAGCTACTTTATGACGTCACTGAAAATACATATTTTGTGTTTAAAACTATTTTTCCACCAGAGTCATAAACAATAAGCAGTGCTCTAGTAGGACATTTCAGCATTTCAGAGCACTGTTTGATCCTATATAAATAATGGACTCTATTGTTACCTGAACACTAAGAATATTAACTTATAACTGTAACTTTTTCTCAAAAATCTGATTTTTATCTCAGTTATCTTCAAAATCAAACCAATATGCAGTTTAGTGCCCCAATCAAAGTCGATTACACAGAGAATGACTTGTTAAACACCGTGTATTAATAACAGATAAAAGCAAAGAAGAACATTTAGTTGGATAAAAGTCTCTGTGCTTTTCTGTACTGGTACCACAAAGCCTTCAACATTCCTCCAGTAATTTCCTACTTGTGGACATGCTCCATCACCGGCGGGGCTGCATGAAAAATGGATGTCCTCGGAGGCAGAGAGGGTCCCTTGATGATGAACTCACTGAAGATGAGTGCATACTGAAAGATTTATACAAGTGTTCATGCACAGTTTAAAGCCTGGCATATGTTTTAGGGCTGTTAAATGGAGAGTGATTATAGCACTTATTCTAATATGCACACAGGTCAGCTCAGTTTTCCAGGTCAAACTGACCCACGTTGGACCACCTGACCGAGGATGGATTACTGAATGAGCCAATAGGACACAGTCCCAAGGGGCCTGGGGAGGCCTGGACCAGGGCCTCTGTTTAATTTAGTCTTTCACATTTCTGGTTGGAAAGTAAAGAAAATGACTACAAGGCGACTCAAAAACCCCACAAAGACAAAGGTAACAGAGTTGCACAAAGACAAAAACAGCTGCAGAGAGACACAATGACCAGAAAGAGATGCAAATAATCTACAAAATGACAACAGAGAGATACAAAACAGCCACAAAGAGACTCAAAAACAGCTACAAAAAAACAAAACAAAAAAAACTACCACAGAGATCTTTAAAAATCTACAGACAAAAATACAACAAACACAGACAAAGCAACCAAAATATATTCAAAAAGACTACAAAAAGACACAAAATATTCAGCAAGAGACTCATAACAACTACAAATTAGTTAGTGAAATTCTATTTTACAAACAGAATGGACATTTTTTTCTAATGCCATCAACTTCAACCCTCCCTTAAATAATATTGAGCAACTGTGGGTAGAAGAAATATGTTTCAGTCTCATTATTTGTGCTTTCAAATGTGTTCAGGTATATTCTGCAAAACTAGCAGAAAGAGTCTCAGTAAGATCACATGTCCATGCACCTGACCTGACTCCAACCACAGAGGAACCACTTCAGCTTGAACTAAATAGAATAAGGTGTTAAAAGAACACAGAACAAAACAACAAGAAGCTCCATTTTGGCAAGTTTTTAGTTGTGGCAGTAGGAAAAGAGAAAGACTCTTTCAAGGCCTCTTCAAATAGATTAAGTCACACCAAGTGTCGTCCAGCCGTGTATCTTTGTAGTCAATGATGAATGGTACAAATAGAGATAATGGCACACACATACCGACAGTCCCCTTCTGAAAGCTTTCATGAAAAAAAGAGCTTGAGAGAGAAGTTTAAACCCTGTCCAATTTCACACCTCTGCACTCTGTGTGCTACCTGCCCATCACCAAACAGCAGTCGGTTTATCGGCGCTTTCTCACTGCCTGCTGAGGCTGGAAACGAGGTTGATGAGACGGTGAACCACAACAGTGAAGTCGTGGGCTGGAAAAAAAACAAAACAATGAGATGAAAGATGTTGAATCACTCTGAAGAGCTGCGGGGAATTCAAGAGTTGGGTGATAATTCTCTGTGGGTTTGATACAACAAGCGACATGTTTCAGATTACACATTAGTCATTTGATTAATGGTTCATTTTCAAATGTTTGTTACAGCTGCTTTGTTTTAATACATCTCCACAAAGATCTCTCTAGTTTTCAGTGAGCTCATATCTTTGATTTTGTGTAAAAAAATACTCTGTTACAACAACAGAAATGATCATAATTATTGGTTAGAACCACCACCTGCCTGTTAGGCAGCATTATGCAGCGTTCATCATCACACATGAATAAAATCTGGCTCATTGAATCCAGAAGAGTCTCAGCTTTCCAGTCATGCACAATTCATGCAATCTGAAGACTGTTTGAGGACCCATCATTTCTACTGCATGCAAAAATCTGCATGACTTCTGCCCCAAACTGCAAACTGGGATCAGAATAAAGTGTGCATGTCTGTGAAGGGGAGACTGTAAACCTCATAGAACCAATTTCCATTTAGTTCACCAGTTACTAAAGTTCTAAACTAAATGTTGTGGGGAAAAAACTACAATACAGTAGTATTGAGTACCTCCACTTGTGCACAATTTGAGTAAATATACTTAGTTACTTTCCAGCACTTTCTGTTTTATTATAATCCCAAACTATAACTGAAACTACATTTTTAATGACATATTATGTATCTGCCTATTATTGAGCCACTCTGTTCTTTTCCAGTGCACTCTGACTGCAGCTTGTCTTAATCAGGATTATTAACTGTAATGAGAAAGCTTTGTGGGTCTGAATGCTAAACATATATTGATGTGCACACTAATGTCCACTCAGTGTGTGTGTGTGTGTGTGTGAGTGCGCTCGTCTTCATTATGAACGAGCTGATATCTTTAAAGCTGCAGGCCATCTCCAGGCAGCAGCCATCCTCTTGATATTCCTTCCACGCACACACCACTGCTTTCACTGCAAGTCTCTGTCAGCAGAATTTCTAATGAACTGCACAAAATCCAGTTTACCATGCATGCACTCATGCATGCACACACACACACATACACATACACATACACAGGCACACACACACACACACAAACAGACACAGACCAACTTTCCTTTTGTGCACAGCAGAAATGGCTTTAGGAAAGAATGAATGGGCCACGCAGAGAGCAAATGTTTTCCCACAAATTGATTTTTCTTTTTTCTTAATGATGACCCTGTCACCAAGCGCTAGTGTGACAAACTGTATGCATCTATTATATGAGAATTTCTAGAATTTGTGTATCCTAAATGAAGACATACAGCCTCCCTGCTTTGTTCCTCTTGTTTCCTCTCATTTCACACAGTCTGTCACTGAAATGTTCAGGAAAACGTCCAGCATGGGGTCATGTGTGTATTAGAGCAGCGACAATATTCAGCAAGTTGCAGCGCTCCCAGCGAATATATTAGTGAGTCCACAACTGTTATTGAGCTCAAGGTTTTCCTTATTAAATCATCAATCATAAATCACTTTTATTGCAAAGGACGGCATGATTAGCAATGTATTCCAGACGTCCCTCTCACCAGCAACTTTCGCAAATTATTCCTGGAGAACCGAAAACTATCCCAGGCCAGACAGGATACACAATCTCTTGAGCGTTTCTGACCCTGGGGCCATTTACCAGTTGCCTGGAGCGCCTCTAACAGGAGATGCCCAGGAGACATCCTGATCAGCTGCAAGTCCCTTTTCAAGGAGAAGCAGCAGTGACTCTCCTCCAAACTCCTTTTTGGATATTCAAGCTCCTTACCCTCTCTGAGGCCGAGGCCAGCCAGCATACAGGCTCATTCATTTTGGCTGCTTCCTGTATCCGTGATCTCATTCTTTCACTCACAACCCAAAGTGCATGACCATCCGTGAGGATCATAGTTAAACTGGTAAAGAGAGAAGTTGAGCTGCACCAAACCCCATCTTCTGTTTATGTTTTATTTGCCAAGACCCCGAAATTAACCTCCTTCACTTGGGGAAGCAACTCTCGACCCAGAGAGGGCAATCCAGCATTTTCCAACAGAGATCCATGGCCACAGTTTTGGACTCTCATTCCGACTGCTCCACACTCGCTTCAGTACCTGCTGAACAAAGGAGGAATCAGTCTGTCGAAAACGACTTCCAGTGCGTTACTTCTCATAGGAAATCATACGAACTGTTCATTAGAACAACCTGAGCAGATTAGTCACTGTCTTTTTATAGAAAAGATACATATGAGCTTATATTCAGAAGACTCTACAGTTTTTGTAAAAGGTTGCATACTACCTTGAGTATTAAAAGGTACATTTTGATGCTGTTTCCTACTAAAAAACATTACCATCAGTCAGTTGACTTTGTTATAAATATATATAATAAAACCTAAAACTTCAGTAAACATCCCTGTCTTCACATTTTGCCCGCTGACGTCGTTACATATCGATCTTTCCTTCAGCTGCTCGATGGTACATCATCAGCCGCTCACCTTTTCCACCCACCTCCAGGCACTCTGAGCATCATCAGAGCCGTGCTAGCATTTACACATAAGTTCACATGATTAAACCCACACTTTGCTCAGAAGTGATCACACCCCCAGTTGATGAACAATTCTGTTCCTAAGCAACTGATCCTCTGCGTGAGTGGGGTTTGCATGTTCCCTCTGTGTGTCTGCGTGGAAAATCCTCCAGGCGCTTTCACTTTCCTCCCACAATCCACAGACATGCAGCTCAGCTGGAGCGAACACTTTAAATTACCCCCACGAGTGAGTGTGAGTGTGAGTAGGTGGTCTGACGGAGTGGGTGCGTGGTTATATGAGTGTGTGCGGAAGGCTCTGTCCCTTTGTGACGACTATAAATAGGGAAATAAATGATGGAATGATGAACAATCACAGGTCTCTAGTCGCATTTTGCTTACAGTTTTTCTCCATTTCATGAAAACGAACTCAGTATCAATGTATCAACCATCGAATTATAACTTAATAAGGAGCTATTTTCTTTCTATAGTTGGCAACTCACAGCAAAATATTGTAGATGGCTAAAGCACTACAGGTATGAGAAAAAAATATTTGGGGACTGTCCTTTTAAGGTCATAAACTAAGCTAATTAAATGATTAAGTGGTTAATGTGACTTGAACACAACATGCATCAGTGATGTCGTTTAGCTCCTCCTCTGAGTCTGACTGCTACATCATCTGCTGCTGTGCCAGATGCAGAGGTCAAATAATTGTACATTACAGTACTTTGGGCATTATTGATCCTACATTGTACTAAGGGGAGAATTATCATACAAATACCATAATTATCATTCATCTCACAACGTGATGGCAGGTGTGGTGGAAAAACTAGCAATTTGCTCAGTAGAGTGCAGATCCTCACCAGCTGTTCCTGCATGCCACAGCATTGTTGTGAAGCATTATTTACAGAGGTAGCTGAACTGGGTGATGTGTGCTTTTTTCCTAATAAACATGAAATATCAAAAAAACAGGATAGGTAAGGTTATCGGAAAAATTAAACACAACTGAATCAACTGTGAGAAAATAAAAATACAGTAAGACTGAAATAATTAAAGTCTGGGTAAAGTAAAATCAAAGATTTGTATGAAAACATATTAAACAAGTTACAAAATAATAGCTGATGTTTTATTTTGCAGGCAGTTAAACCATGATTTCAGTTTTTTTGCTCATCTGCATAATGATGTAGATTTGTTGGCTCACTTTTGATCTGTTTATTGCAATTAAATCAAGAATAAATCAAATTAAGATACTGCCTAATTTGCATATTTTACTCATTTAAATGTAAGTTCTGGGGGACTAATCATGGCGATATCTATTAGGTTTTCTTTCTTTTTTTTTAACCCATTCACCTGCAGTGTCCTGCCTTCATTTGTCCTAAATGTCTGTGCCAACCGGGCAGTCGGGCCAGTTGGACAAACCTGGTGCTCTTGACAGACAGACAGACAGATGGAGCCACTATCACCATCCTCAGGCCCTGCTGCTGTCAGTGAGGTAAGGTAAAAACACACACACACTCATTCCGGATGTTTTTGTCCTCTGACTGTCCTGTTCCCGTTTTAATAGGCAATGATGTTGTGACATTCCCTGTTTGTCCTGTTGTTGACATTCCTCTCTTGTGGTCTGGAGCCTGGAGGCTTTGTTAAGCTGCAGAGCGTCCCTCCCTCTCTTCCTCTATCTCTCCTTCCACTATCAATTATATTAACAGCAGCCTGAAGCTTCCTACTAGCATGTTGCTCCATGTTGTGACAGGAAACCTTCCTGCTGTTACTTTATGGCTTCTTGCTACATTATTGCACTGCACTGGTAATAGAGCTTACTCTCTATTCTACTCCAGGCTTTACCCTGCTTTCCAATTTGTCTCTCCAACACTAGACATTTTTTTTTCTAGTGACAATGAAGCATTTTTATGGCTGTGCTGATGTCATCACATTTCTGTTTGTCCCTCATCTCCCGGGGCACAGCTTACAGGGAAATGAATTATACAACACAATGGAAAGGATGGATGTTCTGCAGTCAACTTGAGGCCAATTTGCCCTAACATGACTTGGCTTATGTTTCCATCGAGCAGTACAACCCAATGTTCTGCCAGCATCCTTCAAGAATTATGTTTCCTGCTTTCTTCCACTCATGTTAATTATGCATTACCACTAAGAAGCTGGTGGAGTCATGTGGTATGTCAGGTTTACCCTTAATTGGCACAAGGGCCAAAAATAGCACATTCCTACGCTAATTGTTCGTCATATTCAAGGTCCTATATGCATTGTATAACCACACAGCATGTGAATCCACTGGAG
The DNA here is from genome assembly GCA_903364295.1 of Serranus cabrilla. Lineage (NCBI taxonomy): Eukaryota > Metazoa > Chordata > Actinopteri > Perciformes > Serranidae > Serranus > Serranus cabrilla. The sequence continues at coordinate 222,108 of CAFUXE010001157.1, forward strand.
AGACACAGGTTTAAATCATTCATTGATTTAAGTGAGCAGTTCAGGCAGAAATTCATTGGACAGGCAGTACTCATGCATGCAGCCGGGGGCTTTGAGCTGCCCACAGGGATCGTGGGGAGCGACTGGTGTTTCACATCTCCGTGTGCACAGAGAGTGTGTTTGTTTGAGCTGCTCAGATGAAGGTATTTCTGTGCATTTGAAATATTTAGTCAAATCTTGGTAGTTGGAATTTGAATCACAGTTTTAAAAAATGCAAATACAAAGTACATTGATAATCTAGTATTCCTTGTGTCAGGAATGATCCCCATACAAAAAACCTCCAGTGTATGTGTAAATTATATATTTGTATAGTTAATATACACCCTGTTTTTAACATGTAAATATCATCACTGTGAAATATAAATATATACATGCTATAGATAATGTATATAAGACTCAATCAATTAAACAATCAACCTTTATTTGTACCTTATATTCAGGATCATGCAGTTTAAAAAGATTCACAGATGACTGATAACAGCCAGAGCAAGTGTAGACCATAAAAACAACATAAAAGACAATTTAACACTTAGAGACCAATGCATGGAAGGTCATAAAAATTATGAAAATGTAATAAAATGGATTTAAATGCTATAGTTACAGCAATAGTCGTAAAACCGAGTGAAAAACAAACAAAATTAGATTGATTAAAAAGATGAAAAACACAACAAATTATGGAAATAAAAAGCTATAATCATAGTAATAAAAGGCTTGACTAAAAACCAGACAAACAGTTAGAAAAGACAAAACAACAACGTGTAAAATAGATAAGACGGAAATATTTACAATAATAAAAATGATAATAATTTTTTTATATACAATTGCCCTGAGTCATACCATGTTTGTCTGTATGTCTATTTCTGTATGTATACAGGATTTTATTGTCATACCTATTTTATTTATGTATTTATTTGATATTATATTATTTATTTATTCAGGTTCGCTGCTGCTGTGACATGTAATCCCCACTCCAAAAGGATATTATTTTATCTTTTACCTCTCCTATATCATCTATTTTATCAAAAATCTTCCGATTTATCGTTTTGGTTTGTGCAAATGTTTTTTGGATTATTACTTTTATTATGAAGGATTTATGAATGGATTATTTAAGTTTTATTTTGAAGGGGTGCCGCTGCCGGCGGAAGTGGCGGATATATGTCATGGCTGCGGGTCTGAAGCAGTAACTGAACTTTCGCTTTTCTTTTCGTAAACTTCGTGATTATGGCGACGTTTTTCGGTGAAGTTCTGTCTGTGTACTCTCGTGCTGTGGAGGAAGATGAAGAGGAGCTCGACGACAATGAGGAAGATGAACAAATCCGCCGAGAAATGGAGGAAAAGAGGTAAATAGTGTTCGCCAGCTAGCATGAAGTCGGAAAGCATGAAACTACTAGATGAAGTAACGTCAGGCAGTTTCATTCATTTATGTTAACTAAGTTAGTAAAATTACTTTTTAGATGGTAAATTGAATGAGGCCTTCATGCTTGCATTCACAAATGATGTTTAACGACATAAAACACTTACAAAACATAATACAACTTAACTAGCATCTAACGGATGCTCTAGCTAGCTAACATGACACATGACATTTCAGTTACACCAGAGACGGTTTGTGAACAAGTGTGTTTCCAACACTTTAGCCCACTCCCCACCTCACTATCTCACAACAATAAGCATTTTGTTGCTTATTAATATTATAACATATTATTGTTGCCCTTACCACAAATACAGTACTTGTATATTGCCCCCATAATCAGGGCTTTTCCTTGATCTGGTTAAAGCTAATTCATATGTTGGTGTTATATTTTTGTTGGAAAAGGGCTGAATCTTATCTGTCTTCATGTGTAAGATGTTAAAAATGTATGTAGGATATGACACAAACAAATAGATATGCACAAGGCAACAGAATACATTTATGTAACATAAGTAATAATAGACTGGTACAGTGATCAAAAGACAAAAAAAGACAAACGTTTATACTGCCAACATTAAAATGCCAAAGAAAGGGGTTACATTTCTAGAAACAGTTAAAATATAATACATTTTAATTGGAAACAAATCATTAAATCAACAATTAGTTTGGATTAGTAGTTTTGAGAACTGAAGGGAAGTATAGCCTGTTTTTTTGTACTTGTCTTTAATATATGTATATACATATACATACATATACTACTCACAACTGTGTAGTTTTTCAAATGTATGTTTTTGGTGCTGTGAACACAACAAATTAAGCTCCATATAATTCTGTTAAATTCGCTACAAGGCATATATCTCTGATACAGATACTATCACTACTCCAACACTTAAGAAATATCTAGAGTGATAAAAAGCACCAAAGGTAAGAGAAAAAATATCATTTTTGATTTTGGAATGATGTTTGTGAAGCATTTTAAGGTTGTCATCATGGCAGTTGATTAAGCACTTTACCAGTGCATAATTTCAAAATAGGGTACATTGACAAACAGTGAACCTGGGGCTTATGGGACCTGAGTTGCACGGATGGTAATTCAGCTTTCACTGCAGCTATCAAATAATGTAGGGAAGTATAAAATGAACACGAAGAAATACCTCAAAGTAATGTACTTGAGCCAATGAACATCTCTTGATAGGGGAGAGCGTTTTATGGCCATGATCAGTTTGAGTAGTCAAAGATTGTGTTAATAAAACATAAAGAAACCCTGAGATTTAGGCTGGATAGACACCTGTGTAATAACTTGAATTAAGGAAGTAATGGTGCTTACTTGCAGGCAGTGTAACCTAAGAAAGAAATCTTAAAATATTTAGTTGCAGTGTTTTTCACAACTCTAACCCACATTACTTTGCCATCAGGGAGGTTCATCTGCACTGGAGCCCTGAAGTCTCTGAGTCGCTAAAGTCTGGAAACAAGTTGCAGTGTTCAGACTTCATCCTCGCAGTGGGACACAACGCTGCCAGTAAGTGCCTCCCAGCAGCTCTGTGTTACATTACCTGTAATGAGTCCTTCTAACAGCACACCCAATATTATTACAGTTCAAATGAAACTTTAATGACCTCTGTTGGGAAATTGGTGCAGCCATATTAGCTCTGCAATAACACGGATTTCCATGAATGTTTTTTTAAGTTTTAATTAACACAACTTGGCCATTGAACAAGCATAATATCAGCACACTTTAAACCCTGTTTTTACCTTCAGATGCACTTAATATGAATACAAGAAACTTTACAAACGTATCATTATTGAAGCCGATGATGGCTCCGTTCCATTCAGGTTGTCATTAGTTATTAATGATAGCTATTGTTTGTTTGTGACATATTATATTTTTTGTGTTGTGTTGATAGATGAATCAAATACTCCATTAACTGTTTCAGCTCTAAGTAACAACAGTTACACCTGTTTCAGTGTCTGCTTTGAGAAAACGTCTATTTTACCGCAGGTCTGTCTCACATGTGAGCTGTTGTTGAATACTGAGAGGGTCTGTCTTCACAGGGTTTCTCTCAGTGTACGTTCTCACCTCTGAAAACTGGGACGCAGTGGGACATGCATCCGTGTGGAACGAGAGGAGCCGCGCTGTAACTGGGATAACCAGCGAGGAGTCTGAGTGTGTTTTCTACAGACACAAAGACAACCCATCCGTGAGTGACACGCTGAGCAAAACAGCATGTGTGTGATATGTGATTAATGCCAGTGAGTGTTCAAGGAATTTACTCCTGGTCTTCCTTTCTTTCATTTCTTGTATATTCACGGCACATTATAATGTTTCCAGTTCATTGTCAAGCTACAAATGGGACACAAAATAAAGGAAAACCTGAATATATTAGAGAAATGGAATGCAGATGCTTCCAATGACAATAGAAATTAATCCTAGCCACAATAAAAGCTGCTTATATAACCGCATGAATCCAACTCTGTTTCAGTCTCAGTATTACTGTATCTTACCTCATATTGTTTCTGATCTGCTACAGCAGCGTTTGCACTGTTTCAATAATAAAATAAAACATGAATCCCCTCTTTAGATACAAAAGTTGGAAAGTAGGCTGTGACACACAGGATTAATGAGCCCTATAATCTGCTGTCTCTTCCATAAACTGTCAGAGTACAAAGTCATAACCCCCCAGTCTGATGTGTGTACAGGTGTGTGTGTGTGTGGCTGGTGTCGTTTGCATGTGATTTTAATTAAGATAAACATGGTGAACGACCGTGTGTGAAGCATCAGATTTATCACACGTTCCTGTCAGGCGGCTGCAGGGATTTAATGAGCTGAAGGAGAACACTTTCATACAGTGTAAAGCACACACTAACAATCAACCATTCATTCATAGGCTGCTGATTTAATACAATTCCTGTTATCACAACCTTAATGATGAATGAATCACGCCTATAGGTTGGAAAGTGTTATGGGAAATATTTTTCAGTATTGACAGGAGACAGTTGAGTGACGGAAAATGAAGTGGGGAGTGAAAAAAAGGGATTGACCTGCAGCAAAGCTCCCAAGCTGGACACGAATAGTAATTATAGTATAGAGCCGCAGTGATTAACTAATTTGGTAATCAATATGTCAAGAAAATAAAGTTAATCATCAACTATTGGGAATATTTTTTTTTTTTAATTGAAAATTTGGCAATGATTCCTGTTTTTACAGTTTGTGGTTTTCATAAATTGTCTAATGTGTCTTTAATCCACAAATGTTGCCTAAAATATGTATTTTGATTCCTTTCCCTCAAGGTTTTGATCTGCCAAGTGACTTGCTACATTGCAGAAGACCAGCAATTCCAGTGGACAGAAAAGGTACGTTTGCCACATGGCAGTGTTCCTCCTCAGCCTGTGAAAATATAGCAGATTTACAACCATGCCCATGTTTGTGTGACATTCATGAAGCACAACAGGGTAGAAAGAGTAAGACTACGATCAGGATAAGAATAGAAGGAAGGACGGAGAAACACCATTATAACACATATATTCTGTAAATAATTATAGGTAACAATAGTTGTTTGTCTACTTGTTCAATTCAAGCTCTGTCTACAGATTACAGTGGTCAAAGTCCAACATGCAGGTATTTTTCAGGTTGATCTACACAATAGAGGCGATGTTGTGTTGGACTGACTGTGTGTTTCTCTGTCTCTCGTAGGTTTTTGACTGTCTGCAGCACAGACAGCTGAATGTGACGGTGCTGTCAGATAGCGCTGTGGCTGAGTACAAAACAGCAGACTATCTGTGCTGTAGCTCTGCTCCCTTCCTGCGCTCTCTCCACACCGCTGCTTTCAGTGGTCAGCCTGTCTGCCAGTCACTGGAGCAACCCAACATAGTTACTGGACTTCCAGCTGCAGGTACTACTATTTTTAGAGCCGTGACAGGGCAGAACCCTTATGAGTTGGTGCTGGTTTATTATCACTTGTTATCTGGCGCAGCAGCTCTAATTGCCGAGAGCTGGAATGGACTTGAAACAGGAAACTTGGCCCAATCAGGGTTTTCTCTTCCATTAAGAACAAACTGTTTTTGGCACCACCTAAGCTGAATTCATGGAAAATCAATGTGGAGAGCATCAAAACTAACAATGACTTCCCAGATTTAATGGTTGTAGTTGGTCCCCAGTGGACTTCCCAGGCAGGTTTTGTCTTTAAGCTCTTTGGGTGTTGTTTATTTATGGTCTGCTCTAGGTTTTCTACATTTTTACACATCCGTAATAGTCCAAAGTAATGTGAAATTATTTTCATTTCATTTCATTTGAAGTGGGAAAAAAAATGTTTTCTTGGAGGAAGACTCCCCAAATGACTCACAAATTTGCACCTAAAATTAGGAAAATCACTGCCAAATGGAAATGGAAATTCTGTGTAAATGCTTCCAAAGAAAAGTAATTCCAATCTGCAAGACTGTGTTGCTGTAATTACCCCGAAAATCTTGATTTCTGAAATTCAATACCCTTCACAGTTAAAATTATGCACACTCAAGGACAAAAAAAGCCTCTTGGACCAAAAAAAACATGTTTTTAAACAAATTTTTGACATCCCCTCTTGAACTACAGGTCTGATCTGTGGAGCATTATTTGACTGAGCTGATTAGAAATCATCAAAAGCTCGTTGATATCTTGTGGCGTCTTGAAGATATTGACCAATAAACTTTAAAAATAAACTTTAAAAGGGTTTGGCACATTAATAGACCTACCTCCACAGCCCCTGAAAGTTCCATTCAAATGTGGTGCTAGAAACAAACTATGAATCAACACTAACCTTGGCACACGTTGCGAACGGCTAAAAGTTTCCGGGCAGACCTGGTGAACTTTGGTTCCACATTAAGTGCATCAGTCTACATGATGTCTGTTCTTCATGTGGCTGCGTACACAGATAGTTACAGCCTACGCAGTAGTTTTCTTCTCTTCAGTAATGCACATCAACTGCAAAGACATTTCATTGCTGACCTTCTCTCTGTAATCATCACTGCTCTCTGTGAATTAATGAACCATAACGCTGCACCAGTAATCTTGAAAGCGAATTAATGTTACCTGGATGGAAATGAAAAGAGTGTAAAGCATTATCCATTATAAATCCAGCTTCTGCCGGGTTTAATTCTTTACCTTTAAGTGTCCTTAAGTGAGTCACTGAATCCCAGATTGCTTGTGCTGTCTGTATGCGGGGGAACAACTGTCATTTTCAGCTGTGAACTGAATGAAATGTAGTGCCATTAGTGCTCCAACTCAGCTCACAAAGTGTTTCATCCTGATTTGGTCATTTTGGTGCTCGAGCACTTAAAGATACTGAAAGTCCAGACATATCATCAAGATGTAGAACACTGTGGACCTTGAGACAAATTGTCCAGTCCTCATATATTCTGATGATTTCCTTCTTCTTATTTTCTGCTGTTTCATCAGTGCTGAACCACAGCGAGGTCCACCGCATCCCCACTGTTGTTTACCAGTGTTACAGTGATGTCATCGGCCCTGACTCTGTCACAATGGAGACCTACAAGCCTGCACTAACCAAGCTTGGCAAGTCCATACAGGTGAGCTGCTTTTCTGTTTACATCTGAGGGGGTTTTCAAAAGGTCAGGGTATGACTAAAATGCATCTGCAGTGTTTTCCGGCTCTCCTCACTCTGCTTTCCTCCGTCTCTCCTCAGCTGGCCCCGTCTCCGAGCACAGACGTCCTCCGCAAGTTTGTCAGAACCACCAACCTTCAGAGTAATCTTTATATCTGAAAAGGTCAATGTTGCACACTGTGCAGTACAATTTAATTGTATTTTCCTGTGGTAAAATACTGTCCTTTTTTTTTTAAATAAAGACATTAAGTAAAAAAAACGACTGCAGAGTGGTTAGAGGTTAGTTTTCCTCCACAGTATAATCTTTTGTCCCATTAGGCCTCTTAGAGTGACCTACATTCAGAACATCCTGCCTCCGGAGATTTAAGTTGTGTTGCCTTTTACTGTCAAGGATACTTAGAAGGAAGATCAGGATAAAAATAGAAAGCATTTTATCTGTATACATACTTTATATTTGAATTGCCTCCCACTGATCTCCAGTCATCTGTGCATACAGTGATGGTGAAGTGCCAACAATGAATCCAGAGTATGAGTCTAAGGTTGAAACAATGCAATGTGACTTTGAAGAGTATTCAGAAACAGCTCAGAGCCTTAGAGAATACAGCAATTTGTCATACCCATTCGGCTGACTCTGGGGATTCTTTAGCCATCTTTTGAGTCTTCACTTGGAGTTACTGCAGGTTTGCATTGCCGCTGTTTCAGGCTGTCCATGCCCGGTTTCAAATGCAGTCTTGAAAGTTTGGAAAATGCTTAATTATAACTTATAGTTTTAAGGTTGGGAATATGCTTTCAGGATGCTTTATTAAATAAATACTTGATTTCAACAAATTCTGGTGTATCGTCTGCAGATCATCTGCATCATGTAAACCCAAAATCTTACTATACATAATATCATACAATAGAATCTGGAGAATTTTGATTTAGGTACTTTGAAAGAGCTTTAAAGAAAGTGAATTTTACTCCTAAATGCAAGCATTTAATAATAAATACATATTATAAATTAGTAAATAAATACAAGGGAAATGGAATGTATACAAATCGAAGAATGAATACTAAGGTAAAAGAAAGAAGCGAATCAATGACACATTATTATCAATTAATGAATGCCTTGGTTTAGTTTATTTTACATGTTTCATATATATTTATAGTACATCCGATGGCATTCTAAGTCATTTGTCCAGTCATTTTTTTTTGCATTTATATTTAATTTAGCTGCTTGTGCCCACCGTAGGATGGATGGATAGATTCGTTGATATCTCTGTATTTTGTAATGCACTTACACAGTGTCGCCTCCTGTCCGGCTGGGGGCAGTAATGCGCCAGTGAGCTGTTTGTCAAACGCCGAAAACTAAAAGAAGATTAAGTGAGCGAAAGTCAAACAAACCTGTTGTGTTTACAAGTTAAGCTTTGGCTAATTTTACGGCGACATTTCTTTGTTTTTTCGTCAAGACAGTTAGGTGGTACACTGCAATATCCGCACTAACATTGCGTTAATGTCGATGTTTATATACGCCAACTGAGCACCGAGAGGATATCTTAAGCAGTGGGTTAGCATCAGGCTAACGAGGCTAACGTTACCAATGAGCGCTAACCGGGTTAAAACTTCAACGAGCAAAGCTTCAGTCAGCCGGAGCAAAGAGAACCCGCCCCGCAGAGGTGCCAGCAGGGTCCTGGCCGAGAGGAACCCGGCGGTGGTGGCGGTGGGAGCCTGGGTGGAGGGCGGGCAAGACTTCGTGGAGCATCCGTCTGTGAGTTTGGCATTTAACGCTAATACACAAAGCTGGCTTTCACTGTGTTGCCAGGCTGCTGAGAGACCGTTTTTGGTGATGACCAGGCAGCCTGCAGGTTCAAGAAACTGCTGAGTTTTGCTAAAATGTGCATAAAAGGTGGTGGAAGAAGTATTCAGATCTTTTACCTAAGTAAAAAAAAAAGTAATACTAGTGTCAGCATCAAAATGTACCCAAAGTACAGAAAGTAGAATTATTCATTATGCATAATGGCCCATTTCACAATTATATATAGGCTATTATTTGACTACAATTAGGGATGCTACAATGTATATATCTCTTAAATGTTGTAGCTTCCAAATATAGAGATATTTTTATTACTTTGTATACTGCACACTGCTGCATAGCTTAATATCTGATTGTCCACCCTATACAATGTTCACACAATTTTTTAAAGTCCAATTTCACATTTTTTTTATCGTTTATATGGTCTGATAGTCCAACAGTCCAATACCCAAAGATGTAGAATGTTTGTATTTGTATTATTTTTATTTTTGAGGATTGAGGAAATCTGCAAATATTAACACTTGTGGACTGATAGCTAAAATAGATGCTGGTTAATTTTCTGTCAGTTGGTAAATTTTATGAAGTTGTTAGAGGTAATGGGTTACAGGTGAAAATGCAGGCAGATTGAAGGTAATGATACTGTAAAAGCACCATGGCTTTACAGTCTCCACTTTCTTAAAGTGGTCCCAAAACTCTTCCTATTTCTTTGCTTCAGGCTCTGGCTTTGCTAACTGAGGAGATCCAGGAAGAAAAGAGGAGGGAGACTGAAGAGAGCCTTCGGCGATTTCAAGATGAAGTACGCCATCGTGTGGCACAGCAAGCTCAAGTCAGCAAGAAGACACAGCAGCCACAGACAGATTCAGTGGTAAAGATAACTTTATTCTGAACAGTGAAGTATTAATAAGATAATAATAACTCCCAAAAAGGATTCAGGGGTGGTTGTTGACTTAGGTAAAATGAGCAATTTGTATTAACTCATTCAAGTGTTTTCAACACTGAGGATCAGTTTGTTCTTCAATGAATTCATTAAACATGTGGTCTGTAAAGTGTACATTTATTTGAGTTGAAACAAACTGTTCAGGCATTTAGCTCATAATGATGTTGATTATTTTTCTGTTGTTTGACTGACAGTTAATCGACATATTGTTTTGACACTAAACGGTTGGGATGAAGCATGGCTGAGCTTTTTGTGTGTTCACATCCAGATTAAACCTGACAGGAGAATCCCACAGCAACAGGACCAGGTCTGGACCCGGTTAGGGTCTGTTGGTGAGAGACCAGTGTCTGCAGGAGCTGCTGCACCACAGAGGCTGACGGAGAGGAGATCTCAGGAGGTGAGACGGTATTATTCTGTTTACTGGTTTGATGTATGCACCTACTACAAAACTTTACTGAACAGATACTTGGTTTTCATTGTTGTCCCCACATATTCACACTGGAAAGTTCTTTTTGTAATAGAACTGGAAAATATATCTGGAATCAATATTTCAACACACAGGAAATGGCCACAAATACATGGACGTAAAACCTTTGTCCGAAGACATTCTCTTTCAGAGAGAGCATTCACTGCTTTTAATGCCTGTCTATGTATAATGGCCGGTCCATGAAGACTTTTTTTCCCCCAGATTGGTGAATATTTCTTTGAAGAACTTGATTTGTCTGCACAATGAGAATTTTTTTTTTTTTTTTTATTTTAATTTTGATTTTTATATTTATTATTTCAAATTAAAATAAAAAGTTTCCCTGATAAAAGAAAAATAGGCTACACAATCAGTTTTTTTTAAAACAACTCATGCGGGTGAGTGGTGCTAGTGGGGAGGAGACAGATGGCTCTATGGGCAGAGATAATGAGACAGAGGTGTCTGCGGCGGAGACCTTCTCACACAACACACTGCGCACCAGACGGCTGGGACATACCTTCGTTCCGGTACCATCAGGTGCCATCTGCAGACTTCTACCAGTTACACACACCGTTTGCGGTCTGGCGTTGCACAGCATGTCGACCTGTTGATATTTCTGAATGAAACAAACTGTAGACAAGCTGCCTGATGTACTCAGCTGCACTATACACAACTCTGTCTCTCTACTGCTGCTGTGGCTGACTGCGCACCCACAGGCGGGTCCTCCAGCTGTGGCATTTCATTTGTGCTTTTCAACGTTAAACTGACTTGGATTTCAATACGCTGCTAACTTCAGCAAATGTTACTCAGGTCATATGGCTAAAAGTCTTCGGGTAGAACTTGCACATTGTTTTTTTGCAATATGTACAAAGAATTGTATGTATTTGTATTTGAGATAATTCAGAAACTGTCTTTATTACATATTTTGTCCACCAGAGAGCGATGGTGAGCAAGTGTCTCGATCACAGTTCTAATAACCACATTTAATAGCTCTTTATTAAATGTAAGTAGGTCAAAATGAATATTCGCCAGTTGTTGTCTGAATGACATTTGGTTTAAAAATCCTGAGTTTGTGATGTTTTTCTGTTTACTGACCAGGAACCCGGACACACTTTCATCCTCTATCATCCCTTCGTCCTGAACATCCGGCCATATGTGGTCCTGTTTTGTTTTTTAGTGCAATTTGTGTTGTTTTTACCAGTCAGAATGATTGCATTGTTTCCTTGTGTGAGTGATGGAATAACGTGACAGTGATTAATCAGTAGGATTATTTATTTCCATGATTTTCCAGTCCGGTGGAGGCATGAGGCAGGTGAGACTCAGACTGGCCGCCTGTCGGATGATCCCGCATGGGGAAATGACATCAAACCTTCCCGGAGGCGAATGGAACGTTTCTCCAACCAGACATGTGAGTGTCTGTGTCTCACACTTGTTCCTCTTTTAAAACCATGTTGTTCCTATAATTCTGTATGGGTCTGTGTGTTCTTACACATCCACGGTTTAATAAAACAAAACTTCCTCTGCACTCAACAGGAAACTGGATTTCACGTGCTGAGAGCAGAGGAGGAGGAGGAGGAGGATGATGTTCAGGGAGACGAAGAGGAGGAAGAGGGCGATGATCATCTCCTCGTCAGTCAACATGAGTGTCCCCTCGTTCAGCAGAAGGTTAATGAATCCCCAGAGTCCAGCAGTTTCATGTATTTGATTCATCTGGGATGCATGATTATATAGAAATGGTTCATTATCGTTTCTGTTATATTGATGTTGATTTGCTGCTTATTGAATCTGGTTCTTACCTAATATCTCCTCAGATTATAATGTCTTTTTTAAAGAAAAATATATTTTTAAGAACATTTTTCCTTTATTTAGGATCACATCAAAGTAACAGTAATGCAGTTGTTTTTAGTTATACTTTACAGAATGATCAATCTTTCAGCTTTTTTATAATGTCACTTTAAAACAGAAAATTGGAGCAAAGGTTGTTTTTCATGTGAGGAAACTAAAGAACAAAGATCCATCATCTACAAGTTTAAACAAAACAAGCATTTCAGGGAAATATACTTTTTCCACTTCCCCCACATGTAATCTAATTTAGCCTTCTGACGCTTCATGGAAAAGTATTCTTTTCCATTACAAAGATTTCAGATAATATATCATACCTTTTTTGTGATTGCTTTTCTTGAGAAGAGCAAATAGCTTTTACTCGTAACAAAGAGTTGAACACCTTTACCGAAAACCCTGTGACCTCTGTGACACTCATCGACTTTCTGCTTGCTTTGCTTATGAGTCAGACAAATTAACCGCACTGCATTTTAAGCTCCCAGCAATTTTATTTGCTTAAAACTTTTGTCAAATCACCATTAAAAATCAGAGCAAGCAGGATATATACACAAACACATGAAGATGAGGTGATCTGCATGACTGAGAGTCAGTTATCAAGTTAAACCGATCAGAGCAGAGTGACTGATATCAGAAACATCGAGATCATTAACGGAGCGTTTGCTGCAGTCAGTCTAGGATGTAAAAAGTTTCTCCTCACATTCTTCGTTGGCGTGTTGTGTGATATATACGACGTGACATTTGGTCAGCGTAGTAGTATCTGGCAGATAATTGCAAGTTTTATTAAGCCTGCAGGGATTCTCTGTATGGTCTCTCATAGTGCAGATTCTGCTCTCACATCAGCTTCACCATAAGGGTGGGAAAAAAAACATACATTTAGCTTATTCTGTCGATTCAGTAATCCTGTTTCAGTGTCTCATCTGTCTCTGTTCTGACTGAGCACGTATGTTTCAGGTGGGTGGACCTGTGTTGTTGGATTATGAGAAATCACAGCCTGATCCTGGTTTCAAGTCCAACCACGGAGTCCCACAGGTCCTGTGGCCTCTGGCTGACCAAGAAGAACTGAAAAGACAGGTAGACATGTGCCTGAAGCTCCGTCTTCACGTGTTGGAAACCTGTCAGACTGAATATTACAGATAGTACTGCTCTCTCTCTCTCTCTCTCTGCAGCGTCAGTCTCAGTTCCTGATGCACCGCCGTCTGTACATGAACATCGAGAGACAACAAGTGAAGGAGAACAAACAGAACAGGAAACACCTGAAAAGGACAGCAAGGTGACAAGACTGCAGTGTTTTTTCATGCATCACTTCCTCTTATGGGTGTAAATGTTTGATGTCTGTAGAGTACCAAACTGTGTAGCTTTGAAAAATAGCTGTTAAATCTTTACAGTCAGTCATTTATAATGCAAAACAGTCGTGACAAGTATTAAAGCATTTTCCCTTATTTTGCCCCAAAATGTCTCAATGCTCACACGTGTTTATAGCATACAGACTAAAATACTGGCACATGAATGCAAATCACAAGTGATGCTTAAACCACGGTTAAGTCTCAGATGTCCCTGTCTTCACTAAAGGATCAAAGCGGAGAAAGAACAGATTCGTCTGGAGGAAGAAAGAAAGTTGGAAAGTTTCCGGCAGCTGGCAGAGGCCCGACAGAGGCTGGAGGAGAGAGAGCTGCTGATCCTGGAGCGGCTGAAGCTTGAGGAGGACAAGAGAGCCGAGGAGCTACAGAGGAGGAAGAGGAAGGAGAAGGGGAAAGTGGCTACAAGGTGATTTATGGAGATGAATTTGGTAAAGCTTAAATGGGAACTCTAGTGATTTTACACATGTTTACAGGTGTTTTCAAGTGCCACTTTATATCTGAAGTTATTTATTGGGGTATCCCAGTGGATCACTGGTAGGGCGCATACCAAGCAGCAGACCAGGCTCAAATCAGTGTCTTCCTCTTTGTCTACCCTCTCTATTCTCTCTGTCACTATCTAATAAAGCATAACAAAATACAAAAAACAACAACCAAAAACTAAAAAAATAAAAATATTCCCCCCCAAATAATGCTAGAAACAATAAAATGTCTAAATATTGACAGAAAAGATTTATGCTTAAGCTAAATCTTATCATGCCATCCCTTTTTTAATTAACCCCTTTGACAGATATGACAGTAAAAAAGGTTATAAAACAGCCACCAAAAATGTCTTTGCAGCATTATCCAAATGTTTCCATTAGTAGGCTTGTGGAAATCCAAACAACTATGATTTGCAAAGCTAATTCCAGATTGTTCTCCCTTGAAGGAATTTGTTCAGCTCATTTTCCTGAAGTTTTATAACCTTGTTTGCTGTCTTTCATTTGGACTTCATCAAGGTTTTCATCAAGGTCACAAAGGTGCTCTGTTCACGTCATTTGATAGAAACTTTTTCTGGCACACCGTGGGTAATTAAACATAGATCTGAAAAGTGAACAATGTGCACCCTAAAAAATTGTAAGTGGCTCCGTAAAGCAGATCATCAGTCTGACTGTAACTCTCTGCAGGTTCATTGACGCTCTGAGGGCTCAGCTGAAGGAGCGACTGTCTCAGGTGAAGCAGGAGCCGCCTCCGCTCTGCTGCTGTGCGTCCTCTTTTTGGGACTCCCACCCCGACACCTGCGCCAACAACTGTGTCTTCCACAACAACCCCAAAGGTACACACTGCACACACTGCACACACTGCACGCCCGCCTCTCTGCGTTCACCACTGAGCTTTAATGGAACTGTACTGACAGGCATTTGTCTCCTCCACAGCGTATGCCAAGGCGTTACACTCAACAATGTGGAGTTTGGAGTTACAGTAAAGGAAGCTAAAGAACTGAAACAGTCTCCTTGCTCTCTGTTTAAAGGAATAGTCCAACAATTTGGGAAATACAGTGAATGTTGTCAAACCTCAGATAAGAAGGTTGATATCCATTTTATCCACCACAGAGAGGTCGAAGACACGATTATCCTCCAGACTGAAATATCTCAACAGATACGAGATGGATCGCCGTGACATTTTGTCCAGACATTCCTGTTTTCTACAAGATGAATCCAGCTGACTTTTCATCTGCTTTCGACAACGAGACTCAATATTTCAACATCTACGAGATGGATTGACACAGAATTTTGTACAGACATTAATGATTCTAAGATGATGTATCCTAAAGACTTTCATGATCTTTGGTAAATCTTTATGATGTTTGAGATGGTAAACGTTCCATCTAGCACTATCATCAGGGTCTGTTTATATATTTAAAAATGTATCGTTTAGGTAATTTATTGATAATTAAGAAATGTTGGAGTACTCTCTATGAAGCTGTGATTAGTAAGTCATCAGGGAAGTCAGTCAGTAAATGTGTAAACTTCAGAATCTGCTTTTGAGGATTTACTGTTTGTTGTGTGGGATTTTTATCTGTACAGTTGGTCAACTGAACATTCTTCAGGGCTGTGTTTAAAAACAAATAAACGGTCATCTTTTTAATACATGTTGCTTCTAATTTATTTTTTATAGCAACAGATTTATTAAGCCACTATATAATCTTGATCAATAATCAGAATCAGATCTTTTATTGCCATTATATTCAAGTACAATGAAATTGTGGATTGCTTATCCATGCATTTAGGAGAAAAAAAATAATATATAAACTTTTTTTAACAATGAAATTGAAAAAGGATACATAAGACAATACAACCAGGAAAGGGCAGATAGCAGTATAGCAGCTTCAAATATAGATTTAATTTTACATTACTTTACATATTTGCATGATACACATGTTTTAAGATAGGTAAGGATAAGATATTCCTTTATTAGTTCCACAATGGGGACATTTACAGTGTTTCAGCAGCAAAACTACAGCAAAAATAGAAAAAGCACCAATAAAATACTAATAAATAGAAACAAACAATATTACCAAGAAATATAAAAGTATTTAGAATTCAAGCAAGATGAAATATAAAAATACTATTAACACTTCATACCATAAGAAATATAATATTAATAACAATATATATCATATACAAACTCATTTGAACATTTGAAATTGCTCCATTACACAGAGAAAAGTATTTTATTTTAAATTGACTACTCTCTGTTGGGAAATTTTGTTTTTTTTCTAAATCTAAATATGAACCTAAATAATAAATCATCTTTCGACCTCTCAGTGTCATATCACGGTCCTTCAGCAGGGGTCCCGACCCTCAGATTGGACACCACTCACACTCAGCTGTTTCCTGTTTGTCGTGACGTCAGAGGAAGTGGGATCACGTGGCCGCCGAGAGGCTCCGTCTGGAAAATTTTATGGAATAACACATTTTAGACTAAAAATAATCCCGTTTTTTTGTATTTTTAATCACCATGGGCGCCTTTTTGAACTCGCGCAGCAGACGTAGGCCGGCTCTGTGACCCGGGGCCGCATATAAACTCAGCCGGGACAGTATGGAGAACTGCTGGATGTTTACGGACTCTATCTCCCACCAGGAAGCTGCACGGCTGCTGCTTTATTCCTTTAGTTAGCAGCTGTCTATTTTGAACCTTTCGCTACCGTAAGCTGCTGCGTGTTTTCTACCGTTATTAATAAACAACCGTAACTGCCTGATATTGTTGCTCCGAGGACATGCCTGGGATCTGAGTTTCTTTTATAAAGTTTGGCAAGTTTTCATCGAACAATGAAGTCGCCCCTGGCTCCCGGCATGCGATTTATCACGTCCTTTTCCCGAGATAGTTGGTAAGTTTCCATTATCGTCCTTTGCTATTGTTCTTCACACGCTACAAACAGCCTAATGGTATCCCATTACAGCCGCTGTCCGATATGTGTGTTATCTCCCCTGCTGTAAATGATTGGCTTAGCAGCATCGATAAACACGCATTCTGTGAATTTGTATTGAGGGCTAGTAAAACCTGTGTTCCCTTTATAGTTACCTAATTTTCTGTATCCCATTGTCTGTTATAAACGTATCACTACAGCCTGTTTCCGCTGGGATGTGTGCGCCTTGTAATACCGGTTTTTGATGTGAGAATAAAGAGCCACGCCAAACTCCATTCAAAAAATGGCAATTTCTAGGTTTCCTGCCCTGTCGACACAGATTTGACCTTTAACGAATCAATACAGTCTGCTTTGACAAATCCGCAATTTCAGGAATTTGGGAGAAGGTAATTCATGTTTTTTTTATTTATTTATTATCACCTCACCCAGAAGGGATTAGTCATTATTTTTCCCGTTTTTACACCAATCAAAACCGAGATGTTCAGCAGTTTAGGAACAAAGCTCATTTTCATCTATGAAGATATTAATTGTATAAGACACACTGCTTCCTCTATAAACACCTAACCTCTTAATCTATTTTTAGGAAATACCTTCACCATATAAAAAATAGATTTTTTATTGTATTATTTAATACAGTAGTGTTGATTGTATCTTTACACTTTACACACTTGTTATTGATTCAGCAGCCTGTTTGTTGCACAACACTTCTGAGTAATCAATAGTTCATGTTAATTGAAAGTCTTTCTCACAGAGCTATGTGGTGTTTCTAGTGTATGTGCTAAAAAAAGAAGAAGGCTGGCATTGTGGAGTCACTGCACTGACCTACCTGTCTGTTAGACACACCTGTACATCTGAAGCAAACAAGTGCAACAACCTGCAATAAAACCTGTTTTTGTGAAGTTTATAGGGCCATATAATCATGACCCCATAAGTGAAGTGTAATGAAAAGTACATTATTTAGCTCTACTAAAATACAGTGGAAAGTTGTAAATAAATGGAAAAAGTCACACAAAATACATCAACATTGTTAATGAATAATAATGAATATAGAAAATAAATAAATTGTCCCTACTGGTGACAGACGTTAAACTTGATGTTTCTAATATTTTGTCATAGTTTATTATTATTAGAAATGTGTTATCACATATGTGTGCAACCTTATTCTGCTGATATCAGGTCTATGATTTAGGGATAAACAATTTACTCATATTATTTAGTAAAACTGGTATTCTTGTTCTCTCTGTTCATGTGTTTCAACATCAAAACATTTACAAGCAAAGTCAAGTAAAATAATTACAGATTTTTCTCATCCGTTTGTCTCTCTTTTGCAGGTATCGGGGTTTCATTCTTTTCCTCACCTTCCTCTTCTACACGGCCTACCATCTGTCACGGAAACCTATCAGCATTGTTAAGGTGACTACAGGGTTATTTTTGCGGGAACTTGAAAAATGTGGGTCAGGGGTCAGAAGCTCCTTCATGTGAGTTAGGAAATCACGAAGTCCAGTTAGCTTCAATAGCATTCCATCTTATTCACACATCTTCCAATGTCCTTATTTCTAAGGAACACAAGGGAGTGAGAAGGAGATAAACGGCAGGAAAGAAACAATAATTTAGTTTATTTCTTAATCTTTATCTTAATAGCACTTATCCAAGCTGTGTGTTATCTTTCAAGGTTACATTGAATGAACAAATAGTGCATATTCAAAAAAATCTTTACACATTACTATAAAGAGGCTTTTCCGGCTCTGTTAACCATAAATATGCTTTTAGAAGGGATAATTTTAACCCAGTTCACCTATTGCACTACTTAAGAAAAGGAAAAATCTGCCTTTGAATGCTTGTGTACAATGTGATTTTTCAGACACGTCACTGGGAATAACAGTGATTTTAAATGCTCCTCGCCCACAATAGAATGCAATTTCAATCAATATTTAATAAATACATGAAAACATTATACATAAATAAATACAAGTCTTTATAAAGTCTGCTAATTAACTAAATGGTATGTTCCTTTAACACCACAGACACATTATTTGAACTAAGAGGTTATATCTATCTCTGTATCATGAAAGGAAATTAAATATAGAATTTATACATTGCCATAATGTATATTTTTTACTCTGATTGCTCTCACAACCGATACTGAAACATATCCTCAGCTGTGTTCTGTTGTGTCTGAGAGTTTCACCTGATTCCTTCTGTCTCTGTCTGATACTCAGAGTCAGCTGCACAGAAACTGCTCCACAGTCGTTCAGCCTGCAGGCCTCAACATAACCAACAATGCTACGTGGTGTGACTGGGCGCCCTTTGGTAAGTGCTAATCATCGATAAACTCATGAGTAAATACAGCAGGTTAGCACTGGAAATGCTTACTGATGTATCGTTATATGAGAGCGTTTCAGGGATGTTTGGGTAATCAGAATTTTAATGTTGTACAAAGTTGTAAATATGAACATCACTCTCACAATGCTGTGGTGCATTTGTCTGAGGATGATTATCCGTAGAAACTTTAAAAAAAAAAAAAAAATATGTAGCCTCATAGAAGTGTGGATAGTGGTGTAAAAGTTCCAGGAACACCTTGAAAAACAAAAAAACTGTATTGAAACATTTAGTTTTACTTATGGTTTTGTTTGAAAGCATTCTGGTTGACAAAATATTTTGTCCTCTTCTATACGAGCTTCAAGAACAGTATCAAATTAGTATTTACTTTATGTTGGTACGTACAGATACTCTCTCTCCACACCTTATCAAAGTGACCTTGAACTGTGCTGTTTGTCTCCTGAACCAGATAAATCCAAAACAGACTGTGTCACATTTTCATTTTCTCAGCATTGTTTTCAGGTCTCACTATTCTGTCAGAGAGTTTGCTCAGTATAAGTAGCTGAGAATAAAAACTGTTATCCTGACATTGAGCCACATTATGGATATTAAGGTATCATAAACTACAGTATAAGAATGATTTAATTTAAGACACAGGTTCTGTTCTGCTACTAAGACAGGGCTGATTTAACAATTTAATTCCCTGACTTTGTAAAAGGTTTATGGGTATGAAGCTGCTGATAAAACACCCAGATCAGTAAATGATGATATGTAAAAAGCTAATGTTTCCACCTGTGTCCTCCCTCTAGACCAGGACAACTATCAGACCCTGTTTGGAGTCCTGGATAACTCCTTCCTCGTTGCCTATGCCATCGGCATGTTTTTCAGGTTTGTATTTGTTGTTGCCTGCAGACTTTCTTATGTTTTCCTCACTGTGTGTGTGTGTGTGTGTGTGCACGTGTGTGAGCTGTATTGATAAACTCTTGTGTTCACAGTGGAATATTTGGAGAGCGCCTGCCTCTGCGGTACTACCTGAGTTTCGGCATGTTGATGAGTGGATTGTTCACGTGTCTGTTTGGCCTCGGCTTCTACCTGGACATCCACTCATTAGGGTACTACGCCTTCATCCAGGTGAATATCACAACGTTATGCACTTCATGTTGATTCCTGACCCTGTTATAAACACAGTAGACACCCTGACCTTTCCTCTAGTGCCACCACAGCAGCAGAATTTCAACATGCACAGAACAAATTGCCAAATCTGTCAGATTTATGTGCATACATATTATATTACCTGTAGTAACCTACAAACAGCATAATTTAAATGCAGATTATTTGATATCTGCTGCAAGAAGAGACAGAGTTTGGCGACGTTGTAATGCAGTGTGAGATCATGGGAGTTGTCTTCACCTCCAATGCCATCATTACAAAGATTATTTTATTAAAACTCAAAACCAGCAGTGTAGAAGCTGTCTGTGCAGGCTTGCAGCTCTCTCTGTCTCTCTCATTGTTGTCGTCATCAACCTGGTTATTGAAGGGGTCATGAAAACCGCTGCCCTAAACATCCATTTTGGTTGCTCGAACTGCTGCACACAAACACTCACATTAGGGAAGAAAGAGGGAAGCACAGAGATCAGAAAAGCTTTTTTTTTCGCTGACTCAATGGAGACCAAACATTCAGCCATACCAACGCACACGTTTCAGTGGTCACTTGTTGTTTCACTTCAGTCTTTTTTAAAAGTCCCTTTGACCGCACACATCACCCTGCACAGTTAGATGTCAGTCATGAAGAGTTGGTTTACCTCATAAACAGGTGAAGACACCAATTTTGCACACAGGCTACTTTCTCTTCCAGCAGCGTTGGGAAGAAACAAAGTACATTTACTCAAGTTTACTATACTTAAGTACAATTTTACGGTACTCGTATTGTACTTAAATTATTCCTTTTTCTGCAACTTCATACTTCTACTCCACTACATCTTTGTGGCAAATTGTGTACTTTACAGATTCAGATGACAAATACAAAATATTATCAACTATTAAATTAGAACATATGATCCCTTTTCCTTCCTCAACATGGAATGCTAATCAGTTATAAGTTGACCTGTTGCTTGTGCTGTTTAAACAGACTTAGTTCTGCTGTCACTTGCTCATGTGAAGAGCTGAATAAATAAGTTTGTAGATCATGAGTACAGAGCTGTTACACAGCTCTGAAATGTCAGATGAGCCTCACACCATCACATGACCCTCTCCTGGGGTCAAATTCAACAGCCTTTGGAGAACTATAATTAGAAATATTACTCATCCTATACATGCAGAATGTACATACAGGAACATACAGTTAATAGTTCCAGGCCTATAATTAGTTTGTAAGAAAAAAAATGCAGAAGATGGACCAAAATGCAAAATCTGAAGCCTGAAAGAGAGATCTTTTAAAGACTGAAGTCACTGATTTATTGTATTGATTAACAACCTTTTACCCCCTTACAGGTGTGATCGCTGAGAGCTGTGTGGGTCAGTACGGACCTCATTATCATCCTTAAAAATGTAGAGATCTCATGGTGACTTAGTCAGGCTTTTCTCACGCACACATCACATGACTCACAGCTGCATCATATGACTGCAGGAGTGTGTCCGGGCTTATGTATGTCTGGTGTGGGAATGTTAAGACTCACTGGTGTCCTCTCATTCTCCCTATTTAAGTAGAGTTGCAGCAGCGTTAAGAGGCTTTGATGCACTGAGTTAACGCAGGTCTGTTTGCTTCGTTCTGCAGGTCATGAACGGGATCATGCAGACCACCGGCTGGCCTGCAGTGGTGGCTTGTGTCGGCAACTGGTTTGGAAAGGGGAAGTGAGTACTGCTCCTTCTGCACCGGGGTGTAGTCCTGCTGACTGTGCAGCATCAGATGCTTTTTTCGAAGCTGGCCGACTCACACATGCACATTTGTCACGTTTTGACAGCACAGGGAGACCTGAGTTTGATTTATCTCAGACCACAAGCATCAGATCCACAACATAAATCTGAACTGCCCTTCACATATACACCACTGCTCAAAAGTGAATAATCTGCTGCCATGAGGACTTGATTGGGTCCAATCTGAAGTCTGAACTCTTTATGTTTAAATGGCCTTTGGTGCTATTTAGGTCATAGAAAGTCCTTCTTACAATAAGGGTTGTTTTGTACATGGAGAACAAAAATGCTGGTAAAGAAACTGAAAGCTCAGCATCAAAATGTGCAGATTTAAATACATATTTATAATATTTGTCTATATGATGAGAATACAAGCTTTTTTTTTAAAATCACCTAAACATTTTGTTTCTTACTGTGACCTCAAACACAACCTCAAACAGGTTGTTTTTTGATTTAGAAAGTAGTAGTTAGATGTTTAAGACTTCCAAATACATTTTTTATCGAGATCTAACCTTTTCTTAGCAAGTTACAGCCATTTACTAAAGTAAAGAAAAGTAGATTTTTTAAAGAGAAATATATAATCAATTGGCCATGAACAACAATGCAAACACTTCACAAACTACATGTAAATAGAAAGAAACCTGTCGACAGCAGAAACAGTGTCAATGATTTGCAAAATGAGAAGAAATATTTCTTACACAAATACATTTGTGCAAATGATCCACACAAACCTAATATTGATACTAATCTCACTGTGAATAAGAGCCACTCAGTGCGTCCCCCAAACTGCTGAAACACTCCCTCCACGTGGCTAACGACTGACTGATGAATTGCTCTTGTGTTTTGATCATCAGGCGCGGGTTCATCATGGGTGTGTGGAACTCTCACACCTCAGTGGGAAACATCCTGGGCTCCCTCATCGCCGGAGCGTTCGTGTCGTCGGCGTGGGGAATGTCCTTCATCGTCCCCGGTCTCATCATCGCCTCCACCGGGATCCTTTGCTTCTTCTTCCTGGTTGAGAGTCAGTTTCTCTTTTTTATTGAGAACTTCACACAGATCTGCTTCACAGAGGCTTTAGACACACACCCGCATTAATCGCTAACCCTAGTAATTTATTTGTTTGGGGAGAATTGTCTGTGCTCAAATCACAACACACCCGACTTTATGTTTGTCATGCAAACTGTTTTCAGCAGCAACCAAAAATATTTTTCTGTTGTTGTACATAAAATCAGTTTCAGATATTTCAAAACTTCCTCTCCCATTTATTAACTGTCAGTGTTGACAAACTGTTACCTTACTTCCTCCTCAGTTAATTGCTTGAGCTTGACAGATATTGTCAGTATGGAATCAGCCATTCTTTTTTTTAAATAGTCTGCAATTGACTGACATTGAACAGTAATGTTTATATAGTTATGTATTATACGTATATGTTATATATGTTAAATATTATTTAACAAAGTTTTATGTTTGCAAAGGTAGCCCACAGGTTACATTTGCAGAGTGGTGTAAAATCAGTGCACAATTCACATAAAAAAAGGTCAATTTTAAGTCCAACTCAAAAGATTAAAGAAAAAATTATTATTGCTATATAACTATCAGCCCCCGTATTGCTTATCGATCAATTTTCCCTCTAAAATCAGTTTCGGCATCAGTCTGAAAAAGCTCAGTCTACTAATTTCATCCTGCAGAACAGAACTGTGTGTGTGAAACATGTTTATTCTGGAAGCTGCTGATGAGTCATGCTTAGTCATCTTTGAGATTACGCCTCCTGTCAAACCTGAATGTTGCTTTCAAGTTCTGAACTGCATCTTTCCCTCATCCAGAACCTGAAGACGTCAACTGCACTCCTCCTCAGCACTACGTGAGTCAAACACAAGCACAAACACACACCTTCCTGTCACGTCTGTCACAAACACTGCCTGAACTCACGCTCCTGTGTTTGTGTTTGTGTTGTCAGACCGAACAGGAGAGTGGCGAGACAGACCCTCTCCTGCCCAACTCGTCCCACGCTGACAGAATGGGGAACGGCGCCATCGTCACCGAGCATTCAGAGGTTGTTGAGGTGGAGCACACCGAGGCCATCAGCTTCTGCGGGGCTCTCAGTATACCTGTGAGTGGAAACAAATGTTTATCACAAACCATGTCTGAGCTTCATTTTGAACGGGATGCTCTGAATTATTGGCCCCAGATGCAGAATTATATTTACTTTCAATTCGATGATATGGAGCCATTATGTCTAGGATAATATTTACATTGGCGCCCTCTGGTGGTGTGGAACAACATAAACGAATGTGACCCTGTGGTTTCTGTTGGTTTCATAGTGTTTCTGTGTTTCTCTCAGGGCGTGGTGGAGTTCTCGCTCTGCCTGCTGTTCGCCAAACTGGTCAGCTACACTTTCCTCTACTGGCTCCCTCTCTACATCTCAAACGTTGGTCAGTATTTGTGTACATCCATAGCCTACAGTTTTACCCACATCACTCAAAGTAATGATTTAAAGGGGTTTTCTGTTTGTTTAATTTTCAGCACATTTTGAGGCGAAGGCGGCCGGAGACATGTCGACACTGTTTGATGTAGGAGGAATCTTTGGTAAGATTTGACTTGACTAAGCATTTAAAAATATATATATATATATAAGTTTTATGTTTTAGAAACATGCGTTCCCTACATCCTATTTAAGTTAAGATAATCCTACAGATTTCAGTGCTGCCAGGAGACATAAACTGACCTGAGCGTGTTTTGTGTCTGCAGGAGGCATCATGGCAGGACTTGTGTCCGACTACACAGGAGGGAGAGCGACGACCTGCTGTGTCATGTTGCTCGCTGCTGGGCCCATGGTGAGCTTCATCGAATAAACCTCATTATTTTATATCATCTACTAAAACATGAATATAATGGCAGATTCTAAATGTTTGAATGTACTGAAACAGAAAATCAGTTTAGGTGATCTAGTCAAGAGCTGGATGAAACGGCTTTCTCTGACTCGTTGTTACAAGTGGATTGTTAAGTTGAAAATGTTTTTTTTTTCAGCTTTTCCTCTATAATACCATTGGACAGAGGAGTATCGGTACTACAGTCGGTAAGACTTCTTTATCTCTTGTTTTATATCTCAGAAGGTTTTGTTGTTTTTTCTACTAGAATGAACCAAAGTTATAAAAAAAATAAACAATAAACCTTGTTTATTTGTGCCCCTTTGTATGCAAATGAGCCTCACTATGAAAAATATTAGTCCAAGATCAACTACTAACTAAGTGTATTTAGTTGTCCTCCGCTTCAAATCATGCCATTTCCTTAACAGGCTGAAGGTGAACAGTACTGACAGACTGGGATATAAAATTTCAAATATGGGTCATTCTGTTTTGTTAAATTTTTCTGTCTAAAAGTTTGACAAATGCCTTCGCAGCTCATCAGTAGCACAGTACACAGCACACCATTAAAAATTTATTTTTCCTTTTCTCTCTGTCATTTTCCAGCTGAATGTAGTTCGGCCTTATTGTTCTTCTGTTGTAAGCCAACAGGCAAAATATAATATAGAGTGTGTGTTAAAAGTGTCTCTTCCCTGTGTACTGTAGCAATGCTGCTGGTGTGTGGAGGCCTGGTGAACGGACCGTACGCCCTCATCACTACTGCTGTGTCTGCTGACCTGGTAAGACCTGAAACATCAAGAGAAACTGTTCAATCATCCAGTAAAATCAAAGTCTGTTGAGAAAGAAACACAGTTTCTGTAGATTAAACGTTAACCCACTTTCTCTCTACTTTCATTATGTCTTTTTAGTGAATGTAACAAGTGCTGCACTTCTTTGAGATTTAATTTGAGATATTTGCTTAAATATTTCCACATATGCTGCATATACTTAATCCTACTACAAATATTATAGTTTTTATCGATCTACATTTATCTTACAGCTTTAGATCATACATACAAAATAAAATCAACTAATAAATGATTATCGATTAAACTACTCAGCAGTACATAAAATAAAATGATGTAATGAACAATAACCATCTGTGACATTGAATTGATCAACACATTAATGCATTTATAATTATTATACAGTACTTTTAGTACTTTATGTATATTTTGATGTTGATTCTTGTGTATTTTGTTGCAACAGGGAACACATGAGAGTCTAAGAGGAAACTCCAGAGCTTTGTCCACAGTGACAGCGATCATTGACGGAACCGGTTCAATCGGTATGTACAAAGTTACTTTACATCACTCTGTTAAACCACCTATAATCCTTATTTGTAATATTAATAATAGTTTAAATTAACACGATCACTATCTGTAGTTAATCTCACTCAATTTTAATCTTATTTTTAAATTGATAAAAGTTTAAATCCGGAGGAACAATAGAGATATTTTATGATATTAAATGTTTTAGTTTTTCCATTTTCCTCGCTTACTTTTGCATTAAAGCCTTGGCTGTTCAATGAAAAGATACAGTAAAACATACAGTTAAATGCCTGAAAGGTTGAAAGGTGTTGATGTGATTGAAAGTAGCAGTCAGTGATGCTGGTGTGTTTCTGCAGGAGCTGCGGTGGGTCCTCTGTTAGCCGGTGTGATCTCTCCCACCGGCTGGAACAACGTCTTCTACATGCTCATCACTGCCGACGCTTTGGCCTGCCTGGTTAGAGAAAACCTCTATCTGTTCACTGACATCAAGAAAGGATTGAAACAGTAGCTGTTACTGCTCCTTCCAGTCCATTAAACTCTAACACATTGTTTGTTTGATTTCAGTTTTTGTCCAGGCTCGTTTACAAAGAAGCCAAGGGTTGGTGTGGACGTGCCCCCAGAGCCCGAGGGTTAGTATCATCAGCTGCGGTGATGAGAACTGCTTCCATTTTTAAAACTTTACCTTTATTTCCATTCTTTCAGGATATCCCTTCAGATTTGAGCAATAAGTGACCCACATAGACACATTTTTGTCTTTTTTAGGGAGACAGACGATCTTTAGGGGGAGATAGAAGGTCGTCAGTAGAAGCCACATGAAACATGTTTTGGGTTAATACTGTTTTGATACAGATTTGATGCAAAATGCTAATTGAATTTTGGCAATTGGATGGAGAGCACTTATGTTCTGCAGATTGCAGAGAACCCCTCTTATTGCCAATACAACAAGGAAAGCTATACATCGTCTGAATGCTCTGGGTCTGTAGTTTACGGCTGTAAAGTTTCATGACGCTGTGCTTGTCCTAGAGGTCACAGCAGGTCATTTTATACAGGGACGTCAAGTTTCAAGAAATGCTCTTATTTATAAAAAATGCTATTAATGGGTACTAACATCATCATGCATAAATAAAAGAGCCTTCTAGTAATACCCAATTTATGCAATTCATTGACTGTTTAGGGACTCTAATATGCTGAAATATTAAAATATACATGTTTTGGAAAATAAAACATTTCTATTGCATGCATAAATCTGTGTGGTTTTGCCTCAAACTGCATTGGGATGAGCAAAAAGTGGGCATGTCCGTAAAGAGAAAACGTGTGGGTTCCCACAGAACTCCTTTTCATTTAGATAACTTGAGGTCAGACGTCAAGGGACCCCCTTGAAAATGTTAAAAACATTTGCCTGACTTCTTATTTAGCCCCCTCACAGACAAGATATGACCTGGTTTGTTCCATTGGATTCCTTTGACCCCTAACCTACAGGCACGGTCTATATTAGTTTACAGCATTTATATCATTGTTGTTTACATAGTCGTCCACTAGAGAGCACGGACACTATTGATTAAACTAAGCTAAACTTAGACAGAGAGAGAGAGAGAAAGTGCTTTTCTTTAATGACAAACTGTCCCTTTAAACAGGGAATAACAATGATATTAAACAGGTTTTTTTTATTGCATTACAAATGTCTAATAATCATTCTCAAATCTCTTTATTCCAGGTTCAAAGAAATCTGAAACATTCACACAATCAAACCGGAAGCCAAACACCGAAAAGAGGGAAACAATGCTGAAACTGACCTCAGCACACAGTGGAACAACTTTCCATTTAGCCTTAACAAAAACCAGTGGAGCCTCCAGTGGAAGATCCAAGGCACTAAACTGACGATTGAAGCCTTGTTCTTATTGTAAAATAGAGAGAATTATGTCTTTATGGAGACAACGCCTTTTTTTATGACTAATCTACTCATTCTGACTTGTTTGTTTTAATATTCCTTTATCATTAAAAGTGTATATACTGTACATTTACTTAATTTCTGTCTCCTTCTTTGTTACTGCAACCTACAATACTCTCACATACAGATATTCTCCATTTTAGGACAGAAATATTGCACATCAGAGTTCAGTATTTCTGTTACAAGATTCTCTGTGTGTTGCATTTAACTGCTTTAGATATTGAAAGTTGTGGTATCGTACCTTTAGTTCTTTTAGTAGGATTTTTACACTGTATTATTGTTACTTTAACTTAACTAACACCATTGCCCGAGACAAAGACATCTCTAACAAAACCTCCATCACCTTAACAGATAGATGAGTCCAGAAATGTTACATATTCACTGAAAGGGGGCTTTACATTGTCTGCAAAGTTTAACATCCAAAGTTCAACTTCACTGAACTTTGACCTTAGAATACACAGATCTTCAGAAGGCCCTCAAAGTTAGCAACAGCTAACAGGCAGCTTCGGTTAAATTAGGAAAAACTTCACTTTACTTTAAACAGCACTAGTTCTAGTCATTGGTTAACTGTTTCTCTAAAATAATGCCTACAAAGGACACTCAAAAAAAGTTTAAATAGACTAAACAACGAAACAAACACGAGAAGTCAGAGCTTGACTTGATTTTTATGAGAGTCTGTATTAAACAGAACAACAAACTACAGCAAGAAATAAAGACAAAGCAAACAGGAGCAACAGGAGCTGGCTCGGACCTGCAGAGGTCATCATTTTCTCCATCTCCTTTCATCTAGATTTATTACATTTTTTTTATTGCCAACATAAAAACACCAAACCAACCATGAACAGATCCTACAGTGAAGTAATGTTGGTGTGAACCCTGATAATCCAGTAATCCATAATCCAGTCAACCTATGCACTGAGATATTATTTTGCTAGCGCTAATGTTAGCGAGGAAGCAAACTAAGGTTAGCCAGCTAGTTGTAACTTAGCTAGGCAACAGTTGTCGGTCAGTGGTTGCTTCACGACGTTAGCTAATAGAGTTATTAGCAACATATCCATTTTGATTTAATTTTGTTTGCGCTTATGTTAGCACGCAAGCTAGGGTTAGCACGCAAGCTAGGGTTAGCTAGCTAGTGGTAAATTAGCAAGGTGGCATCGATCTGACGTTGGTTGCTTTGTAAAGTTAGCTGATAAAGTATATTTACAAACTGCAAGCTTGCCAGTTTACCAGCCAGAAAAGCCCTGTGAGTCTGGGTAAACGAACTTAACGTAAAAATCAGTCCACATGCTGTTTAAAAGAGTTACACATTGTTGGTTTTGGTCTCCTCATGGCATTTACTGACAAAAAACCCTCCAAATTAATCTGCTTCATTAGGATGTTGTCTTTTTCCAGCCGAGCCCACATCCACTTCACTTTCACTTTGAAGTGACTTCAAACTTCATACAAAAATATGAAAATATCTCCCGTGAATAATAACCTAAATAACAGTTCTAACTTTGTTAGAAAATGCAGTTTTCGGGGCCTTTAATAATGTGTGTTATAATTCCACTTTATTTGGCTACATCTTAGGACTTATTTCGTAGTTTTCACCAAGTTAAACGCTGACACGTGAGGCTGCATCACCAAAAGGAAACATGAGCAGAGGATCAGACAAGTTGTAAACAAACCTCCAGGCGAGTCACACTAATCCTGGAGGACAAAACAAAGGTGGACAGTAAACTCTTTACATATATCCATTACAGTTTACAGACAGACTTAATTCAAGGGATTATTAGCGACACTTGAGGTCATTTTGGTTTTACCACTAAATAAAGTAATTGCAATAATTTCCATAAGCCTCTCTTTCCAACCTGTCTCACCTTGTTTCTTGCCTCATATGTATCGGATACATATATTCAATGATAGGACTCAAGTTGTAATAAAAAAAATCTATCCTTTAAATAACCAAATCAAAAGCTGTTCTGTTAACTTATATAATTTCAATATAACGCTTTGGCTGCATATTTATTTAGACAGGCTAGCAGTACGCAAAGTAGGATTGAATCCAGGTCACTGACAAAACATTCACTATTATATGAACATAAAAACATACAATAAGATCAACAACTGACATTGCAGCCCGGCATAAAGGTGGCAGAAAAAACAGGAACAGCTTAGCACACTATTATACAAAACATATATGAGCAGATAGATCGAACATGAGAATCCCCACTAGTGTTTATGATATTATGTGTGTTTTTGTGTGTATTCTTCTCTTTGCAGCTGATCTACGCAGAGTGAAGAGTCACATGAACACAAATCAAACAGCTCGAGGCTGTCCTAACAGCAGTTTGGTGTGTGTTTGCAGTCCTCTGCTGTTTTTATCTTACAAGTCTGTCTAAGGTTTAGCATGTAGTTGTACTCCTGTTCATAACAGGGATTGTTGTGTCACTCCGTCACTCATCTTCAGTGTGCATCCTCCTCAAAACAAAACAATCTTCATATGATACAGTTCATGTTTCTCAGTGATGATACGCTGGATTCCATGTGCGGTACCAGGACCTGAAAGAAGATCACAGGGTTAACCACTTAGACAAATACAAGTGATAGAAAATCAATGGTAGAGTGTAACTAAGTACTTTTACATAAGTAAGATTTTTAATGCAGGACTTTTACTCATTGTTGAGTATTTTCACAGTGTGGTATTCAGCTGCTTTAACGCCGCAAACATAATAAAAGTGGTGTTCGTTTGTGAAGATTATCCTGCTGAACAAAACGCATCAGCATCAGTGTTTGCCACGGAGCTTATTTTCTGTAATGATCCACAATCAAATGCAAAAATCCCAAAGGCGAATTCTCAATTGACCACATGGCGATGCTAACTTTCAGGTTGATCTACAAAAATATGTCATTTTGTTTTCTCTCTATTTGTCAAATGAAGTTTGTCATAGGTCTTATGCTGTAAACTAGATTAGGAAACCCTAGTTTAACATACTTAGTTAATTATCACAAGGCTGTTGTTTTCTAGGTTTTGTGTTTCACTAAGGGTTTTATTTTGTAGTAGCACCCACTCAGTGGTTAGTCTGCTTTCCCACCACTGTGATTGTCTGCCCCGCCCTGATTAGTTTCACCTGTGTCTAATCACCTTACTCTTTTGTCTTTCCTCCTGTTTGCTGCCTGTTCCTCCTGTTTTTTGTTGTTTTCCTAGTGTTATTTCTTAGTTTTTGCGAGTTTTTTGAGACTATACTTCCTTTTTTTCCCTACTGTTTGTGAAAAAAAAACAGTTAATGTTTCTTACGCTGGTGTGCTGTAGGAAGCTGGGTTGACCTGAGATGCTAAAGAGATGGAGGCTGTGGACAAACTGTTGGGAGAAGCTTCGCGACTCACACTGTTTGGAGAGGAATTCGATGAAACTGGAAGGAAAAGATGAAGCATTATTATAAGGACAAGGTACACATACATGGATCATACTCTGAACTAACTGTGTCATTGTTTGTTTAAATACACTTGAAAGGGTAGGCCTGGATAGTCAGATAAAAAAATATCTTTATCACTTGAACGTAGGAAACAGAACTTGCCTCCACCTGAAGGCACAGGGCTGTAGGGTCTGGATCCTGAGGCCTGAAACAACGTGAAAATCAATGTGAATTACAATTCACATTATGATTGTAAAATATATTTACTTTTTAAACAAATTTAACAGTATTTCCATTTATGACAAGTCCTCTTGACATTTTCTGATTTCAATTGTTTGGGTTGCTCTCTTATTTAATAAAAATGCTCGTTAAAAAAGTTCAAATGTCCTAAATGTGACACGTTACTGTAGTTTCAGTTCTTTTACCAAGTTAAATACGTTAGTAAGTCAGTTAATTTGAAAATGAAGTATTTGAAAGAAATTAGTTATGGGCCTTTTAATAACATTCATTTCATCAGATAAATATTATTTGTTTCTAAGAAAGAGCGATTGCTGTTTTAAACAACTAACCATTCTGGAGTTGTAGCTGTGTGACTTGACTGATAAACTAGCCACCGGGCAGTAGATCCTCTTCTCCTTCTGACGCCGGTTACAGAACCAAACTCTAACCACCTCCTTCTCCATGGCCAGCTGCTCCGAAATCAGGGTGATCTCCTCTGAGTTAGGCTTTGGATTCTGAAAAACAAAAGAAAGAAGAGAGGTTGATTCGCTGCGTGATCATCAAGGTCTCATGTTGGTAATTTCCCAACATATTTCCCAGCCTACAGCATGATTCAATTTTAGATGGCAATCAATGTCTATAAGCACACTTTAATAATGCTGAGCAGCTAAATTCTATAAGTTAGAAAGCAATAACTATAAAGACTGATTCAGTGTTGAACTCACATCAAGGAAGCGTTTCTCCAGCGTCAGCCTGATGTTCGTTTCAATGCTTGTCCTCTTTTTCCGTTTGCGTCCGTAGCCCTCCATCAGAGGCGGCAGGGAGGTGGGGTTGCTCATCGCATCAGAGGGGGAGTTCTCTAATGTAAGAAATCATTGTGGATATTCATCATCACCTTCGAACAACAAGACCATCAGGTATGTTGCAGCCTCATTTTTTCTATTGCTTTGTTATATTTCTAACGCAAAAACCTATGCAAAGTTGTTCCTGTTGTTTCTGTCTCTCAATCAAAGATCAAAATGGTTTTCTTTGTGTTGTACCTGCGTCACTCAGCCACTTTTCCAGCAGAGGTTTGAGTTTGCACATGTTTTTAAAGCTGAGGTTGAGAGCCTCAAAGCGAGAGATTGTGGTCTGGCTGAAATCATTCCCGTACAGTTTTCCCATCGCAAGGCCCACGTCTCCCTGTGAAAACAAACATATGAGCTCTCATGCAAAGGTCACAGAATGGATGTTCAAGAAGTACAATATATATCAAGAATGGACTTTCTCGATCACATTTCATCAAACATCTTAGTCTTTGGATCAAAATAATCCTAAATAGATCTTTGATGGGTTGTTGGTGGCATTGCTACAAGTCCAATAAGGAAACAAACACAATACATTTGAAGACTGCAAAGTCAATAATAATTCTCCATTGTAGCAAACAACTGTGCGCACATAACTACAGTAAGACCAGTGGGTCAAAGTTGGTGCAGGAAGTTGATCTGTAAGCTGTGATGGATGTTAACAAAAGACAATGTTGGTTATAGTTTTCCAATTCATCTTTTAAAAAGGTTTAAAAACCTGTCCGACTGCTTGTTATAAGTGGCTGTTACAAATGACACTCAGTTTGAAAAAAGGCTTTAAAATAAATATCCTTAAATATCCCGAAAACTAGTAAGTAAAGTATGGAAACCCATCAAAAAATCAAGGCGTGAAAAAACAAAAACACCATGTGATACAACTAACAGCGTTCGACAGATTGAGAGAAAAAACTGAGTTTTTATTTTTACCTGGGTGAAGCCCAGTTTGATGCGTCTTTGTTTGAATGCTTTTGCAAACTGCTCCAGTTCTTCCAGGTCACTGGGTTCCTCCTGTGGAGGTACTGACATGTGTTTGGGCATCTGCAGGTGGGACATGTCCATGTGGTTCTCTAGAGACGACCCTGCCAGACCAGAGCGACTCATAGCCTGCAGACATCAGAGACACAACACAGAAAATAATCTTTCAGTTTCCAGGTGAAAAGCAGTAGGGTTTATGTCCTTTAGCTGGACAATAACTAAACTTTTTGGCCACTTGGTGGCAGCAGAAACAAACTGACCAACAAACACTTTATTTCTATATCCAGAAGAATGTACAGAGCAACATGATCATTCATGAGTGTTTGTGTTTGTGCATTATTTTCCCCTCTTTTAGCTCTGTTTTTGGTCTCCACCAACTCCTGAATTGATTATCAATCTATCATGTCTCTTAGCTGCCTAATGCTCCACTTTGCTCTGTAGCTAGTCTCTAACTGTGTCTGACTGCTGTTAGCTGCTGAGCAAGTGTGCTGGAGTCACATAATCAGTTTGACATTCTTGGTGTATAAAACTTTGTGCTGATGTGTGTGTAGACAGGAAGTGGAGTTACCTGTGGAGTCAGAGCCAGTCCAGGCTGATGCTGAAGGAGACTAGTTTGTCCCTGGCAGCCGAGGGGCAGCAGGTTCTGCTGCAGGAGGGCTGCGAGGGGCAGAGTGGGAAGTGAAGTTAGCATCTTTAGTTTGTTAGCTTTGTAACCAGTTAACAAAGCCTGTTGTGGACTAGGAGGCGTTGATTATTTGTTGTCAGGCCCTTTGGTGAACTTTTGTGAAATTATGAAGACAGTGAAGCAGGACATAGGGTGACGTAGTGGTTTTAAATACAGACAAAAACCTTTTAGGGAGGGGAATGGCTCAAACAAACTCAGGACTTCGACCCAGAAGATCTATGTTCATGTCCTCTTAGAAAATAAAAGTCAGCTTATTATTTTAGGAGAACTTCTGCAACAGTTTACATCACCTATGTTGCCTATACAGCCTCATCCAGTAGTTACACTGGGAACTATTTATTCCAACCCAAACCACGTTCAAGTTGTCCTGTCACAATGTTAACAATGTGTTTAAAACGGTGTTCATCACAACATTAAATAGAACAGAATGAGAATAAGTCTTCCTAAGATATCAGATGAACCTGTTGATGAGAATATGTTGCCAAAAATAAGGGTCCTTTTAAATTAGCCTACGCATTAGGAATTGGCTATAATCCTTGCTAAAACCATAAGGACATAAGGCTCCACCTTGGTGGCTGGTGGGGCTCTGGGAGAGCAGGAAGGAGGAGGGAGACGACAGGTGAGACGGTGGCATCAGGACCAGCTGCTGCATGGTGTGGAGAGACGTGAGCTCCTGCAGCAAACACAAACAACACAACATGAGTTTCATAGCTGTGAATACAGACTACACACACTTGTGTTTTGGATTTTGTGTGTCCAAAATGAACAGCCGACTCCTTAGACTTTCTTTTAGGCCAACTAAATGTTTTAAAGTTATATTCTGGCTCTAAATGAGATTATTATTTACAAAAAGAACAAATTAATGTATTGAAGCCTTGAAACTAACGATTGAGACCATAAATTATTCATGAAAATATTTACTGAAGTAATAAATCAAATGAAACTTCTTTAAAATTTTTGTTTCTTTTGCAACCAGCAGAGTCGCCCCCTGCTGCCCATTAGAAAGATTGCAGGTTTAAAGCACTTCCACCTTGGCTTCTCTTTTCGATGCATCGATGCTTTCCATTTGCACTTCCACAACATATTCATGTGAGTTTGCAGTAAATAGTGTGCTATATACATCATGGATCATGGATCAAAGTCTGAAATTTAGTTATTTTGTATTGTTAGGGTTATAGGAGCTGTCAGTGGTTGTGTTTATATGTCAAAAAGCAACATAAAAATACTGTTTAAAAAACAAAACAAACAGCAACAGACCCCAGACAGCTGACCTCCAGGCACGGGAGAGCTCTGTGTCAGGTGACATGTCTTGAGTGTGGCGGCTGAATGAGGTGAGTCGTTGATATCCTCAGTTTTAATCTAAAACATCGAAAGCACAAACAAAACGGCATTAAGCCAGGTTTCTAATGAACAACTTAAATAGTAGAAAACATGGGAAACATTGTCTGTGTACAACATCAGGGGCAAATGGGTGCATGTTTACATGTGCGTGTGTGTAAAGACAGTGCTCACACACACACACACTCATGTACACTCACTCCAAGACCAGTTTGGTCACTAAACATGATACAAAGAGTGATAGACTCGCTCCCTCCCCTTGGGC
>CAFUXE010001157.1:260587-284440 GCA_903364295.1 Serranus cabrilla
TTCCACGTTTTAACCAGTTGTTTCATCTTAAACTCTGAAAAGTGTTATTTAAAAAATACTGAAGGTGAATTATAAGAAACTGCTCTGGGAGCGAGTGGAGTGATGTCATCGCTTTGGCACAACCAACTGTTTGACTTCTGTTCGTCCCGAATGGCTCAATATGACATTTCTGCTGTTTGAAGTCACAAAAGCTGTATATTATAGATAGATAGATAGATAGATAGATAGACAGATAGATATTAATATTAATGTTCAAACTAATACCCTTTTGTGTTTAAAGGAAAGACAACAACTCCCATGATGCCACGTTACTTCACGCCACCGCTAAGCTCCATCTTTTGTTTTTATTGAGAGAGAACTTTAACACTTTTCTTACTTTCCTACCAGATATGTGTCTCTCAGCCATCCTATTTGTCGGGGACTATTTTCAGCAGTGGATTAATCCATACTGGGGCGCTATTTGTGGCAGCGGGACGTTGTATGTGGGACCAAGTCAAAATAAACTACAGTGTGTGTTCATGGAAATGAAGGAAAATATCAACAGTCTGGCTCACTGTTTTTCAGAAGAAAAATAGTTATCTTTTAAACTTCTACTTAGAGTCTTGTGTGCAATATGCAACCAGCATACATTATTTGTTTGTTTGTTTTCTAAGACATCCCTCTCCCTGATTTGTTCCACCTGTGACCTTCATGTTGCATTATGGGACAATAGTTACCTTAAAATATCCAGCATATCAAACACACACATAGTGATTCTTTGGCTTGATTTTGTCCCTTTTTATTTAAAACTCGACATCTACATCTACCACTCAACATGCTTTGTGTACTTATCATTATTATTAGTTTTTTCATTTTTATTCACAAATGTATTTGGCTGTTTGTAAAATCTTTTTAAACTGCTGTATCAATAGTTTTACTCTCAAATATATTGTTTAATTGTGTTAAAAAGTATTTTATTATTATATATTCTGTCTTATTTTACTGTGTAATTTAAATTCACAGGCCAACAAATTAAACCCAAAACAGAAACCATTATTATAAAATCATTATTTAATTAAATTTCACTTGATGGACTGACAAGAACAGATCACAATTGTCTATTTATTTCACTACCGCAGACTTTCAGTCCGACTGACTCATGAAAGTGTCGATCTGATCGCACACTGACAACAACACAGATGTGCTTCCACGACACAGAGCAGTTCACTTCTCTCGCGCAGCCATTGTCTGAATAAATAGCTTCCACTTTTTCTGTTGCTGGTTCCTGGTTTTGTTTTTGGGTGGGTGTCGTCCTCGCCCCCCGGGCCAGCCTGCATGCATTTCTCAGCAAACAGCCTCAGGTGCCTCCTAGTATAGCAACCAACTGCCACAACAGGCACACACACACACTCTCTCCCACACACACTCCCACAATGTCACACACACAGCTCCCTCGTTCTGTTTGTACTGATGTGAGAAGTTTTACTTAAATAATCCAGCAACAAAAAGACCTTTAACAGTGATCGAGAATCAAAAAGTAAAATGTGGACTTTAAGACGTAGGATTCAAAATGTTCTAAACATATATGAAAAACTTGTATGGAAGGCTATTTTTGCCAATATGATAAAAATATAAAGAGAAACGCCTGAAAAGACATTATTTCATTATGTTATTTATATATATAATAAATACAGTATCCCAAAAATAATAACCACTAATATATCATCATGGTGACTTTCTAATGTCAAAAATAATTAGAAACTTTCTTAAACACAAGACTAATAAGTTGTTATTGTCAGATTTAGTACATCTTAAAATGACAGATTATCTTAAAATAATGACATAGTATCCAAAAATGATAAACACTTAATATCTTTAAATAATTCCATATTTATCTTGATATGATGACAAACTTTCTCCACTTAGTGTCTTTTGAGAGTTTCTCATAATTTAGGGGGATATTATGTAATTATTAATACATTTCTCATAATTTAAATAATAAATAAATAAATTATTATTTTGAGAAAGAGAAACTTAGTATGTGTTAATACGGCAACATAAAGAGAAGCTTTATCAAAACAAGGAATTTGTGTCTTATCATATTGAGATTAAGCAAGTCATTATTTTCAGTAAAAGACACCACCTGGTTGTTTTAAGAAAGTTAGGAGATAATAAGGTAATATTATTATTGTTGTTATTATTATTTTAGTTTGTCTTTATAATGACTGACAGGATCTACTTTTCCATCACAAGTTTTCGTCTTCTTTTCTTCTTTTCTTTACCCTGACATAATTGGCTTCCATAAAGTCCAATAAATATCCTCTCAAATACTCCAGACAAAAGTATAACATTTTATGATTAAAACAGCACTCAATAGAAAGCAAAAACCAAGCTGTCTGTAATAAAACTGCATGTGGAAGCTGATAAAGGAACAAATAAAAACTTTATAATTCAAACAAACTGTTTCTGTGGCAGTTCAGCCTCACAGCAGCAGCCACATCTGCTGAACTTCTTCTGTGTGTGTGTTTTGAAATCATCTAACTGTGTTTACATGCAGCAGCCATGAGAAAAAAGTTGAAATATCCTTACCTGCCTGTTCGGCTGAAGCCTCCGACTGGTCCACTGTGTCTGCGCTCATGTTAATATCTGTAATGATAAATATGGCTGATTTTCCTACAGGATTGTAACTTTACCAGGACAATGAAGCCCTGACTGGGGCCACCCAGGAAAATGATCTTCACTTTATTCTAATGCCTCCCCTCCCCGCTTCACCTCCACACAGACTGCACACACTCCCAGCTGTGATAATCACAAGTAAATGACTGTAAACTAATTAGATAATGAAGATATCATAAAGGCACCGATGAGGCTGTAAAGGAGGAGCGACTCACCTCAGACACACAAACAGTTTGTGTCTCTCCAGCTGCTGTCTGTCCCCCCGGATTATTCAAAATGAAGTAAGTATTGGGATAAAAAGTTTTTGGAATCCACGGCTGCTCATCAGCATTTTCCTAAGTGGAGAAACGTTCACCTTCTGCAGTACAACCCTGCGCTGCCTGATAGGCTCATTTGCATATTTGCCTCAGTGCGTCCTATCCAGCTTCAGACTGTTTGCATAAAACAACAATGGGGTTACTGCAAATTACAGCGTGTGTGTGTGTGTGTGTGTGTGTGTGTGTGTGTGTCCACACAAAAAGGCTGAGAGGAGTCATCTCCACAGTGCTTTGGATAACAAGGTGATGTATTATTTTTGCCACCTGAGATAGTTCAGTGTGTGTTTGTGAAGTAAAATAAAATTTAACATATATGGACTTTTTTCAACTTTCTTACCATTTTTGAGTGTACAATTTCATAGTTTGACTACATAAACCTACATTGTAGCTTGATAAAATCAAATAGTTATTCAACATTTTGACCTTTTTTTTTATCTTGAATCTATTTTTTAAAGTAACTGAAGCCGTCACAAAAAAAGTACAATATTAACCTCCAAAATGTAAGGTGGAGTTTAATTATAAAATATGACAAAATATATATATTCAGATTTCTGGGAAACCATCTAAAAATAAAGATATAGTGTCTTTTGAGAGTTTCTCGTTTTTGGAGAATTATGATTTTATTTGAAGAACATTTCAAATAAATACATTTTGAGATAAATAAGTTATTATTTTAACAAGTATGACTAAATGACTTGTGACTTAATATTACAACATAACGAGAAGCTATTTTAAATTAAGGAATTTATGTCTTGAGAAAATTTCTTATTATTTTGAGACTATTTTGAGAAATATGGCTTTGTATTGCCAAAAAACTATGAGAAATAACAATAATGACTATCAATATAATAATGACTAACTAATCTCAAAATAATGAAAAGCTCTCATTTTCATTATAATGACTTACAGGATCTTTCGTGTTAAAGCTGATAAAGTAACAAATAAAACCTTTCAAATTTAAACAAGCTATTTCTATAAAAAAAAAAATCTTAATAAAGTCGCCTAAAATGGAAATAAGCCTGCTTTAGTAAAGTACAAGGGCATAAATAAAAAGAAAATTAAACTCAATCTGTCCACTAGAGGCGGTAATGCCTCATTACGCTCTCGAGTAAATGCGAAAGATATAAAATGCAGCGAAGAAGAAAAGGAGCCTTTTGATTGGTTATTGCTAGGGGACAGACAGCCTCAGAGCAAACGCGACCGCTACATCTTCAATTTAGGGCAAAAAACAACCCGTTTTTCAGCGTAACTTCTGCCTTTAAACAGCTGCAGTTGGACAAATGTGTTTTTTTATGGCAGCCGAACCAGCGGAGACGACGCCTGCTGTGTGCTTGCATAGATAATGTAGTTTGCTTATCAGGTGTGACAGACGAAGTCTCTGTGAAGGTAACATTAACGTCTAAATGAGCCACCCTGCTAATGCCAGCGAGCTAACTAGCATCACAATTACATATTTTCTGTTTTCTGCTCGTCCACATTGAGCCCGCTAAGTTATGCTCATAGAAATTAAAGATATCTGTTTTCATGACTTTTTCCCGGACATGTTTTTAGCTGTCAGTGTGGCTGCTGATGCTGGGCCTTTTATGTTGGATGGCAGTTTGGCACAAGCTAGCGGCGGTGACACCTTTTGGCAAAGCAAACTGTCATTTATAGCTTTCATATCGCTTTATCTGTACTTTTTCTTTAAGGACCATAAAAGTAC
Source organism: Serranus cabrilla (assembly GCA_903364295.1). Taxonomy (NCBI): domain Eukaryota; kingdom Metazoa; phylum Chordata; class Actinopteri; order Perciformes; family Serranidae; genus Serranus; species Serranus cabrilla. The sequence continues at coordinate 265,262 of CAFUXE010001157.1, forward strand.
CTTTAAGTAAACTATAGTTGAAAAGCTTGTTTTTCTTCAATATTGTCTGTTTTAACAGAGATACAATCCGTACAATTCAGACACCGTATTTAATATATACCTTTGGGATAGTTTTGCCCCCCCAAAAAAGAGAAATTAAGTAATTTAAACTTCAATATAGTCGATGTCCAAACTAGTACTGGGCAATATGATCCAAAATCCTCTTATCTTGATTATAGGTCATTTCAGGTCTCGCTAAGGATGTGTATCACGATATTGCAGATTTTCCTGGGAGTTAATGTGAAATGTAATGTATAGTCTTTATGAAATAACCAAACATATAGTCTATGTACTGACAAAACAGGGCCTCTATGGTTGACATTGACAAGAGTTATATGTGTAAAAAATCACGATGTAGTGCAGCTCTCAATGTTGCATTATTGGGAAATACTTTGGGAACTTTGTTCTAAATATTGAGTTAGTGTATTTTCCTTTTGGCCCTCTCCAGTCTACTCTGTCGTATTCATACCTTCTAGGCAACCTTTAGTTTCAGTTCATTTCTACATCATATAAACTTGCAGAAACTTGATATTTAAGTTTTGTAGTCAATCACAGTGGATTTTATGCCTCCTCTTCCTGTTTTTAAAATGATCATGAAATGGTAATGCAGCTAAAGTAAGGATTAATTTGAAACTTTGCCAAACACGGTGAAAGTCTCTTGAAAGTGATGTACAGTGCTATATGCAGCAGTACATTGGTGCATTCTGTTTCACTCTTCTCCAGTGTGTAAGACTGAAATATCACTTATGCCAAAAAACAACAACCTTAAAGCACATCAAAGGCACTTTATTTTAACAACACTTTTCTTTTCAGAGCACTAGCTGAAACTTCTTTGATTCATTCCTGACGTCAAGAACTTCAAACTGGCTGAAATGGATGAACAAAGTGTTGAGGTATGTAACACACATATCAGGCCGAGCTGAAGGCTGCATGATGAAGCCGGCAGTAGAGGCAGGAAGAGAGCAGTCAAAGGTTGTTTTGGACAACAGGGTGGTGCCATTCTATGCTAATAAATGCAAATTTCTGGACACGGTCTGTTTTGACCTTTTGACAATGCAGAAAATTACTGATGTCTGCTGCTTATACTGCCATTAGAGATAAAGGGCAACCTAACAATTGGTGTTTCTTATTCTGCTATACTGTAAAAAATTATCATATTGAGAACAAACTAAAAAGCAAGTTTTTTCGCCACTTGTTCCCCACTAGATTTAAAAGAAAGACTGCTATTTAACCAAATTTACATGTGTTTATTCAATTGAGCAACTCCAATTTTAGTACCCGTATGTGTATGGAAGGCAGGAAGATTTAAGAAAGAATTACAGGTTCTTAAGAGTAAAAAAAAAATAATCATGTAAGTATTCAGTACAAGTTTGCAGTAAAAGGAAGACTGTAATCTAGACATGTCTTGAGTTTGATAGAAATCTGCTTGACTCTCCACTTATTAAGTAAAACAGACAACATTATTCAGTGATGCAGCTTTGCAGTGAACCTGCTAACCTTTGTGAATCGTGTGATGTTCAGTTTTTGTTGACACTGTAACTGAGTGCTGTTGATTCAACCCTGTGGTGATTTCTGCGGCTGTGGTTGGTGCCAGACTGAGCTAAGTTGTCTCTCTTCTGTCCCTGTGCAGAGCATCGCCGAGGTGTTTCGCTGTTTCATCTGCATGGAGAAACTGAGGGATGCTCGTCTCTGCCCACACTGCTCCAAACTCTGCTGCTTCAGTTGCATACGAGTGAGTCTGTTGCCCCCAGGTTGGGACAAGAAAAGGTTCTCCCTGTCTGCTTTTGGATAACAATAGAGTTCCACGGCACAGATGAATAAGATATATCAGACTTCACATGTACCAAGCCGTATGACTTCTGCAGAAAACACAGATAACAATGCAGAAATTCATAATAAAATGAATGTGCAATGTAGAGAAATTTGCCATAAATGTGCAGGTTATTTACAAAAATGTAGCCTTTCCCTCCTATAGGAAGAGAAGAAAAAAATAATGCAAATTTTATAGGCCGCTAATTTACTTCTGAGAATTCATTCATTGTCTGTTTTTCTTTCCATGGGATTTATTGCATATTTTAAAGTTATGGAGTATTGGCAGCTGTTTCCTGAGAAGAATCATATATATTTAACAATGACAGCATGTTTGCAGTGGTTGTATACACAACGCAGTTATCAATAAACTTTTATCTTTTGTTTGACAGCGATGGCTGACGGAGCAGAGAGCCCAGTGTCCACACTGCCGGTAAGAGCTTATTAACACACATCTGCAGTCCTTCATACTGTCAATGTTTAATGGAATTATGACCAAGGTGTGTTTGTGTAACCAGCGGATGTCGCATTAAGTTACGTCTTTCACGTTACAGCACTTAATTTACGAGTGTATGTAAAACAAAATAGGAATGTTTGTTGTGGCGTGTGGTCAGGTATTAAAATGTGTGTGTGTGTGTACGTCAACACGCAGGGCTCCGCTGCAGCTGAGGGAGCTGGTTAACTGTCGCTGGGCAGAGGAGGTCACCCAGCAGCTGGACACCCTGCAGCTCTGCAGCCTCACCAAGCACGAGGACAATGACAAGGACAAGTGAGCACTTGCATTTTTTAAATTGAAATAATATGCATATATTAAGTGCAAAATTGGTCCCTTTCTATGCCAATCAGCCCAATTCAAAAAGATCACACGCAGTGAAATTATAAGTGTCTTCAGAGAGTTGGGGGTTACTGAAGCTCATTTATACGGGCTGTCCTCTGCTTCAAATGATCATTTTACAATCTGTGTCAATGTGTGAGTTTTAAATAGACATTTCAAACTGCAGTAGAGCTGATATTTTTAGAGCAAAGTGCAAGTGACACGATTCAAGATTCAAGACTCAAAAACTGAACAAAGTGGCAATTAGGGGCAATTCGCTTCACAGATCGTTGTTCAACACAAATCAATAAATCACACACAACACAGCACATGATCAGTATTTTCTGCTTTGTCACCATGAATCACAATAACACAATGACTCACAGACACAATGACTTTCAGTTTTAATTGGTTTAAAAAAAAAACAATAGCAGATGGTACTAAAGAAAAGATGTGTCTGTTCGTGCTACATTTAGGGAGACTAAAAATTCAGATCTTTGATGTTGTGAGGTTGTCCATCCTGTGGAGGAAATCCATATCCTCTACAGCTAAATGTATATTTTATCAAGGAGTGGCTTTGTTATTCTTCTTTGGCATTAGATCTGTTTGGTTTATGTAAAAAAAAAAGGCTGTAAAAGACTGTTTTATTACAACTTTCCAAAAAAGCTTTTTCTATCTGTTTGACTCGCTGGTGACCTGTGATTTAATTATTGTTCTGCAGATGTGAGAACCACCACGAGAAACTGAGTGTTTTCTGTTGGACCTGTAAGAAATGCATCTGTCACCAGTGTGCCCTGTGGGGAGGCATGGTAACTTTCAATGTCTTTTATTTTTAGAAGAAGAGTTTGTCAATTGACAAGCACCCTCAATGAGACAGACAATTAACAGTTTTCTACTACTGCAACTAATCATTATTTTCATTAACTGACGTGAAGGACTGACTCTATTACTCAATTAATGGTCTTGACTAAAAAATTTTCCTTAATGCCCAACGTGATGCCTGTACACAACATGCTCTGTCTGACCAACAGACCAGAACCATAAAATATTTAATTGACATTACACTTACCTGAGAAACTGGATCCAGAGACAGATTGGTGTGCTTGTTTTGTGCAGCACGGCGGCCACACCTTCAAGCCTCTGGTGGAGATCTACGAGCAGCACGTGACCAAGGTGAAGGAGGAGGTCGCCAAGCTCCGCCGGCGCCTCATGGAGCTCATCAGTCTGGTGCAGGAAGTGGTGAGAACTGCTTATTGTTTTATTATTAGAAGACCCAGGGACAGACATGGAGAATACATTCATAGAAAGAGCCGATCTTCTGGCTGCTTGTCTCATGTGCTTATAGGTCATACAGAGACATCAGTATTACACTGAGCCTCTTTCACAATAAGTCAGAAACTCTTTGTAGTTGTTTTAAGATTAAGAATTCATAATTCTTAAATAAGAAAAGTGTTTTTCTGGTCTGGACCACTCAGGAAATTAGTTTGTACCTGTGAGAAAATGTGTGAGAAATGTTGTGTGAAAATTTCTGAATGTGACAAGTTGTCTGAAATCATTCGTACTTGCCACTTAAAAACAAATCTGCTCATATGAGCTGTTCTTGCATGAGGTCCAGTATCTCATAATCTTTTGGGCTTATTTCAGTTTAATTTGCTTAGTGCAAGAAGGTAGCAAAGAGTCTATGCAAGTTCATATGTTGGCATATTAAGATAAGAGTCACAATGCACGCTGTTTTCACTGGATCAGACATGGTGATCCTGAAGAAGTCTGAACTGAAAGCAAAGAAGCATAAAGGGCACCGAGTTAACCCTCTGAGCCCCGAGAAGTTTCAGGGCGTTTTGTTGTTGTTGTTGTTGTTGTTGTTGTTGTACTTTGCTCCTGTCAGATTTGACTTGTTTTTCACTGTAATATACAAATCTTGCACCTATATATGCCATAAATAAGAAAAGGAAGTGCAATTGATTTTTTAAACAAAACTTTGGAAAATGTATCTGTTCATAAAACATTTTCTAAAGTTCCCCCAAATGTACCAATATTGGGAACATACACAGCAGCCTGCAGCTCAGTCAAAGTTTCACTCAGTTTTTGTCACATGACTGCTGATCTCAGTTGAGTTATTTGGGATTTTACAGTTGCAGTTAATGTTTTGTTTGTTTTCTTTTACAAGATTTGGTGCAAATTATTATTTTTATTATGTTTAGTGAAATTTTCAATGAGACGTGTAGAATAAAGTGATTTTGAAGCAATGTCATTTAAGCTTATATTTTATAATTTATTCAGATGGAATCATTTGTCATGGATTATTTGTTCAAGGATTATAAAAAATTTGAAAATACATCAATAATTCCTGATTTTAACATTTCAAGCTATGATTAATGTTGTAATTTTGGCACTTTTTTCATGCCTTGTGGGGTTCAGAGGCACAGAGCACGCAGTTAGACTTTTTCAGCAGTTACTGTTACAGAAATACCACCGCCTCTGATCCAGTCTGAAAGCAGTGAGGCACAAACAGAACAGGGTTAAATGTTGAAGCAACAGCACTGTAATTAAATCAGAAATTCCATAAAATGACATTAAACAAAATATTTTAAGAGAAATCTCTAAAAGTTCAAGGTAGCAGGAGAGTACTGCTGACATCCACTAGATGGCACCAACATGTTGATGTGTGTTTCTGGCTGACTTGTTGAAATGTCTGTCTGTCTCTGTGATGGGGTCAGGAGAGGAACGTGGAGGCTGTCAGGGGAGCAAAGGATGAGCGGGTCAGAGAGATCCGAAACGCGGTGGAGATGATGATCGCTCGTCTGGACAACCAGCTCAAGAACAAACTCATCACCCTCATGGGTAAGACTGCTGGACACTGATCCCTGAACGGTGCAGCTGTGTGGATTCTGCATTTACTCGTACAAGCTGTCATATTAACTAACTGTGTGGCACCCAGACATTTCTGTTACACGTTCAACACAAGTCTACATTGAATGTCTATAGATCAGCGTAAAGTAAAATCAGTTTGACTATCAACAGATAATCAACAGATAATGCACACTGAGTGTCCTTGATTAAAACGACAGCTTTCTCGAGGTTTGAGATTTGGGATAATTTAAATAAAATATATAGCATAGCTTTATTTGTTTTTAGACAAATGATACTTGTACTTTTTAAAAGGAATGATTTTTATATTGAAATATGCTGAATTTTCCGGATGTTTACCGGTCCCAGTCACAAAGCCATAAAGGACATTGATGTGAAAGTCAGTTTTGTCTGAATGACAAAAAGCTACCAGCAATGTTACGTATTCTGTGTGTGAAAAGAGCTCTTGTTTATGCAAGACACCATAACTTGCACCACGATGTTTCTAAAGGTTGAGACCTTAACCTGACAAAATATGCAGACTCCCTGCTGAAAGCCGTGAGAGGCCCCTTTTTATAGCTACAGGGCAATATACAGATGAAATATTTATCTGGACTGAGTGGCTGCATGCACTCAGCGCCCACAACCTGCACAGCCGACCACTCACACACTCACCAGCCTCCATCAGGGCTGACATTCAGCACAAGTGCACTGAAAATAGAAACGCTCTCCTCCCCACCAGGCCAGAAGACGTCCTTGACCCAGGAGACGGAGCTGCTGGAGTCTCTCCTGCAGGAGGTGGAGCATCAGGTTGGTAGTCTGCAGCAGCTCAAGGCCTCCATTGATACAGATGTACTGGATGCTGTTGTTCTGCCAGAGATGTGTGCTGTGTTTAATTCATCACTTTGGTGAATAGTTATACTTATAGTAATCATGCCATCAAAGCAAAGATTCTATATTTTAATTGTGGAACTGCTGTATTATAACTATTTTTAAAACACAATTGTGAGTAGAGGAATTTTATAATATTAGCTAAAGTTTCAAGGTGTACTTCTTTTCATGTCACATTACAAATTGGACCAGCAGGCAAGTCACATCCTCAAGACTGTTTCTTAAAAGGGGTGTTGCATAAATATTTGTTGTATAACATGCATATCCAAAATTACAGGTGGATTATTTTTAATAATAATTAAGAAAGGATAAATAACATGTCTGGTGCACTATTTATGGAGCACGGAAGGTGGAAAGATTAAAGTTCAAGTTAATCCCAAATACACAATCCTGCTGCCGAAAAATACTCACCAGAGCATCAAATGTTCATTAATCCAAAGGTAAAAATAGTCCAGAACAAATGCATTATTTACTCCTTGTTGACACTACAGCAAACAAACTACAAACAAACTGTTATGCTACATGCTACATTTCGTGCTGAATCAGGAGTTGATGTTAAGGTTTTTCTGCCAACAAATTAAATACTGAACAACATTATAAACCCCATGTTTTCTACCGGTAGACATAAATAGTACGACCTATAATGTACTGGAAATTTGTATAGATGCTGATATAATTTGCTTCGGTGGAAGAGATTACGAAGAAACTCATGTATTGATTTAATAATGCTAAGGCTCAAAACATCATTAATGTTTCACTTTAACTTGCTGATTTTATTGTTGTGTGTTTGTGTGTGTTGAACAGCTTCACTCCTGCAGTAAAAGTGAACTCATCTCCAAGAGTCCAGAGATCCTGCTGATGTTCCAGCAGGTCCATCGGAAACCCATGCAGTCGTTTGTCACCACGCCGGTTCCTCCGGACTTCACCAGGTAATCTGCTCCGCTGCAGGAAAGCTCAGTTCTCCCACATCTCCATTTCGTTATCTTTCATTTGTGTCTCTCGCTGATTTAAGGATAAATGCTTTGCCTCCATCCTTTTTCAAACAGTTTTCAGTGACAGCTTCTCAGATCGTTCTCTGTAACAAACCACAGGTGTGTTTTTTTGGATCCAAATAACTTGTAATTATTCCCGGGAATGTCGCCCACAGACACCTTCACAACTCTGCAAATGCAAGAGTGTTTGTATCCTGTTCTTTCAAATGTTTTTTAATTTGGGGAGCATCATTTTTAAATAATAACAAAACATGGTGTTGTCATGTTTGCTTTTCATATAAACAAACAAAAATGTCAAAAAAACATGGGAAGAACACATTTCAAAGGGGAAAGAATACAATAAATAAAAGAAAATAACGATTTAATAGAAATTCATTAAGAAAAAACAGTAAAAACTAAAAACAACAGTAATATTGCTTGTCTAACATTACTTGAGACATTTGTAACCTTTCATAAAGCAGTTTCATTTCTGTATCCGACATTTACATTAATGTATTAAGCATTATAAACGATGCTGCTCTGAGTATTCAGTTGTGTTGAATGTAAACTGAAATTACAGCAGAGAGTAACCGGTCAGTGTGAGTGAACTGCTTCTTTATTCAGTGTGTGTGATCCACCTTCTCTGTGTGCTTTCAGTGAGCTGGTTCCTGCCTACGACTCCAGCACTTTTGTTCTGGTCAACTTCAGGTTTGGTTTGATTTACTTCTTAGTGCTGCAGCAGATAATAAAAATCATGGCCTCTTTGCTATTAACAGTATTGGGAACTACATGTGGATTAATAATAGAGCGTTCCTCTTGTGGTCAGAACCTCTAACTGACGTCAAAATCAACAGGAGAACAATTGCTTGATGTAGTCTGAAGATGATATTTGAACACTGAAACATTTAATTACGAGTACATTATTATTTGATGCATTAGTTTAGAAGTAGTGGCTATAATCATTGTGGCTGTTATTTCAACACAAACATTTGTAAGTTGTTTCTCTGAGTATCTGAAATGAACTACGTAGATAACCATGAGGAAAAATAACTAAAAGAAGAGAAAGTCGGTGGGGTTGTGTGGTCGTTGACACAGAGGATGAGGAGAAGCATTTCCACCCTCCGCTGAATGAATTTCAAGAGCTTTGTCGGTTTCAAAGTTGAGTCTTAAACCTGGAGGGCTCCCAGCTGTGCCCCAAAAGATAATACATCAAAAGAGTCGGGTTTATAGGATATATACACTCGGTGTCCACAAGGTTTGATGCGTATGTGTCTGATTTGTTTGTGTTTTTGTTTGTTTGTAGCACCCTGAGGCAGCGGGCTGACCCGGTCTACAGCCCTCCGCTGCAGATATCTGGGCTCTGCTGGAGACTCAAAGTCTACCCAGTGAGTTCACTTTCTACTGATGTTTTCCTCTAAAGCCTCAGACTGAGCTTTAGCATGTAGCTTATTCTTTTTCATACTTTGGTCACAGTTCATTTCTACAGTCCAGCTTTGATCATTTTAACAGTTTAATGTGTCAGTTAAAAACGTTTCAGACAACACACAGTGTCAGAACACTTTGTCAGTTCAACTGGAAGGCGTCGGGGTTGTGATCAAGCAATGAAAACAGCTTTCCTGTTAAAAGAATCCTTAACCCCAAAACTATATTAGTTGTATATAGTATTCCCGTCCGTAGGCTCTCTGTGGTTCCAAAAAAGTTTTTATAAAGCATGACTTTAAGGAGAGCAGAGCGCCTGAAGATGAAAGTGTATCAGTGCAAAAAAAAATGCTGAAAGTTTCTGTGCAGCATTATCCGAGTGTCTTGATCCATTTGAGGGCTTATGGAAATCAAAATACAACTTAAGTTTGCTAAACAACTCATTTTAAACGCATCCTCCCGTAAAGGAAATCATTGTGCACAGTTTAATTTAGTGAAGTGGTCTAACGCAGTTGTTGTTGTTTTATATCAATTTAAAATGAAAACAGCAGCAGTTATTAGACCTCCAGTTATTCCTGTTTTTGTGTTTTCACATGATGAACAGATGTTACAGATTGTTGTTCTGGAAAACAGGATCTTAAAATCTTTCCAAACCCTGCATGTGTCTCTGTGTTAGTAACTTGTGTGTTGTGTTTGTTCAGGACGGTAACGGTGTGGTCCGTGGAAACTACCTCTCTGTGTTCTTGGAACTGTCTGCTGGACTCCCTGAAACATCAAAGTATGAATCATTTCTTAAGAAATCTCCTTTCAGTCTTTTTCTTATGTCTTCATAGTCGAGTCTGAGGTGACCTTAAAGTGTTTCTATAAAATTCCTGAACTGCAATTCCAACACAACATAATTACTTTTATTTTTGGCAAAATTGTCAGAATGATGACATTGGCACAACGACTTGGATCATGGAAGGAAAACTTAATGCCGAGTTAAAGGATAAGATATCATTCATTGTTAGATATCATTCGTTATTTTCTCAGTTAATTAAAAAGTAAATTAAAAAATACATTTAAAATGTAATATTAGGTGAGCAGTAGTAAAATGAACAGTAATGTAAACATCCATGTATTCCACAGAATAAGTCTGTTCTCATCAGATTTTATTCCTTTATTTAAGCTGCTGGACCGTTTTGATGTCTTAGGTTCTGATTAGATTTTGTTCCACTTGAGGGATTTTTCTATTCTTTTTAAATAAGAGCACTTCTGTAATTGTTGTGTGGCAACAAAAAGAATGAGTGTTACACGGTCTAGTTGCTGTAAAATTCTCCCTAGAGCATCAAATGATTAATCCTTTGATTGAAATGGTCCCAAACAAATGAACTAATTATTACTGTTTGAGAAAACTACAGGGAACACCTGTTGCAGCAAAATAATATGATTATGTTTTGTTGTTGTGGGATTTGTTGACAATAATAAAAGTACAGAATATTGCCATCTGTTTGCGTCTAAAATTACATTCAGTCGGAAATATTCCTGAAAAGAACGTTCAGTGACATTTATGGACAGGAATTCAAAGCTTTAAACATTAGAGTGAGAGAGATGCACAAAACGTGCAGGATATAGTCCCTTTTCTGGGGTTAATTTTGTTTCGACAAAAGTATTTTTGCAAGTAAAATAAACTTAGTATAAAATATTACTGTTTATCAAAAATTAGGGTTGAGACGTGTGTTTCAGCATAGGCCCCGCCCACAAGATATAACTCAATAGCAAAAATAGCAAAAGTTTTGGATTTGCAAACAAAAAGAGTTTCCCAGTCCTGTTCTGTTTGATTGCGTAATAAAAACACAAAAGTTACTCCTTAACTTTATGCTACACAGGGAAAGAAAAAACAACAAAAAAAAGCATGGCAGATTACAAAGTATAAATTGAGGAGTCTTACAGCCTGAGGAGAAAAAGCTGTTCTGGAGTCTGCCAGATGGCAGCAGGGAGAACAGGCTGCGGCTGGGGTGGATGTTGTCTTTTAATATCCTTTGGGCTCCGCGCAGGCACCCGTCCCACTCTCATCACTCCCGCCCGGTGGTTGGGGTACCAGTGATGTTCTGAGGGCTTTAATCACCTGCTTCACAGTCGTCCTGTCCTGAGCCGTGCACAAACCATGCCAGACTGTAATGTTTCCAGTCAGGATGCTTTCTAATTCTCCACTGACAAAGTTAACAACGACTTGGCAAAGTGATTTTTACCTTCTTAGTTTCCTTTAGAAATATAAAGGAGATGTAAGATGGGAAAGTCAGATTCTCTACGCTGTTGATTCCCAGCAACCTAAAACTGTCCACCTGCTCCTTCGCTCCACTGATGTAGACAGAAGTGTTTGTCTTTGTGTCACAACCAGCTCTTTGGTTTCGCTGATATGGAGCACTAAGTTGTTTTCTGAGCTCCACTCTGCATGATTTCCCAGGTGTGAGCTCTCATAAATGTTGTAATCCGGCCAGTTTACAGTTTGTTGTTTACAAAAGGTTCCATTCGCCTGCATCTCCACTTCTCTCTCCTCGTGTATTTCCCTGTATAGTAATGTGATGTCTTGGTGTAGGTATGAGTACCGTGTGGAGATGGTCCATCAGGCCTCCAGTGACCCAACCAAGAACATTATCCGTGAGTTTGCCTCTGACTTTGAGGTCGGTGAATGCTGGGGCTACAACCGCTTCTTCAGACTGGACCTCCTGGCCAGCGAGGGATACCTGAACATGCAGACGGACACACTGGTCCTCCGGTGAGCTCACACACACACACACACACACAATCATGTGTGTTATAGAAACAGGCAGCAGATCAGTTCTGTTGTCTCGGGGTAACAGCAGGTTTTCCTGTTTGTGCTGCACAGCTACCAGGTTCGCTCACCCACCTTCTTCCAGAAGTGCAGAGATCAGTACTGGTACATCAGCCAGCTGGAGTCGGCTCAGAGCGGCTACATCCAGCAGATCAACAACCTCAAAGAGGTACTGAATGCTTTTAAATGTTTCACCATTCAAGTGAGAACAACAGTCGTTACGTATTGATGCTGTGCATCTAAACACTGGTAAGAAAAAAAGTCTGTCTCCATATTAGATTTTATTATTATTTCTGATTTCAGAGGTTGGCCATCGAGCTGTTCCGCCGTCAGACGTCGCGGAGCTCCTCCCCCCCGGACATGAGGCTTGCTGGCGGCACCACAGCCTCCGAACGAGACCCCCGCTCAGTGAAGAGCGACGACGACATCCAGACCACTCTGTCCAATGCTAAAAAAGGGGAAGAAGAAGAGAGGACGCAGCACGATGACTCTAATGTGAGTAAAGAATATACGGCTTATTGCTTCTAACTGTCAGTTGAAGTGTGAAGGAGGAAACATGAATTATTGTCCTGCAGGAAATAAAGTGGATTCACAGAACATATTGTTGATTGTCAACAAAAATCGTCATTTTTATCTCTGTCTGTAAAACGATCCTCCTTAATGAAAATTTGGAGATCTGCAGCCAAACTATGAACTTGATGTCACTGTGATGTTCAGGAGCTGTCAGACGGTGACTTAGAGGTGGACTGTCTGACGGAGGAGGAGGTGAATCCACTTGATGGCAGCAGCACCTCCGGGAGCTCCACAGCCACCAGCAACACAGAGGAGAACGACATAGACGAGGAAACCATGTGAGTAGAATCTCCAGAAACTGCAGCAAGCGATGAACCGCAGTGATCAGATCTCACAGGCCTGAGTTTCGTTAACACAGGGAGGAGAATTTCCTTCCTGCCTGTAATAAAAGATATGAATAATCAGTGAATACATCGCTGTTTGTTTGTGTCTGTGTAAATCTGCACAGGTCAGGAGAGAATGATGTCGACTTCATTGGAAACCTGGAAACAGAAGAAGGAGAGCTTCCTGATGACTTGGCCGGAGCTGCAGGTAAAAACCATTTGCAATTTATAACGGTTTATGATCATTTGATTTAAAATGTTTTAAAGGATGATTTTTTTCACCCATTGATGCAAAACAAACAAAAAAATTCTGGCAAATGTTTAAAAAATAAAATGTTTCTGGGGATTAAAGTGATTATGCCTGTGAACTGCTGCAAGTAAGACCGCAACTAATTTCTCTTAGTGGTTAATTTACTGTTTATGGTAAAAAATTAAAATCCATCACAGCTTCCCAGAGCCCAAAGTGACTTTTTCAAAGATGCAAAACCCAAAGACGTCCACACAGAATAAAAGCAACAAATCCTTAAAGTTTGTGAAGCAGCAGTCGTTACTGTCCGGCCTCACATGAAGGCCTTGCTCCCTCCTCAGTTTAGGCAAATAAAAGCAGCCACTATTTGAGAATTTACGGCATCAAATCTATTTGTGTTGTTTGGCAGCTGTACAAGCAGAACACAGCGATACGATAGTGGGCCTCAGCGCAGCTCCTTCAGTGTGTTTGACTGTGTTGGTGTTGAAAGGCATGGAGAGGATGAGTCACTGCGGGTGCACTGTACCCCTTTTGCAGCGTGCCGATATAGAAACACTTGGTGTCCTGTATGTGTACATGTGTGGGGGCTGCGTGTGTGTGTTCGCTCTGTTAGATGTCAGAAACATTCTTTAGGCCCCACAGTGTCGTGATTTTTATCTCCGTAAAGGAGGTCATGTTTTTTGGCTCGGGCTGTTTGTCTGTTTGTCAGTGGGATTGTGGAAAAACTACTGGCCTGATTTTCAAGAAACTTGTTGGAAGCGTGAAGCACGAGTCGAGGAAAGACCCATTTACTATCTGAATAACAGGGCAGACACGGAAATTATTCTTCACTTTCATTACCATTTCAAGTGCATTCTTGTTGGAGCAAAAAGCACAACCATACATGATCATATGAACTCTTGTTCTGCAGGAGGTTCCAGCTCCAGTGTGCGTTCCTTACACCGCAGCGCTGCTGCCGGTCGTAGCTCCAGCAGTAGCGGCGGTGCCGTCGGTCCAGGCAGCAACAGCCTCCTGGAAATCGACCCTGTCATCCTGATCCAGCTGCTGGATCTGAAGGAGCGCAGCAGCGTGGAGTCTCTGTGGGGACTCCAGCCTCGGCCTCCGGTATCTCTGCTGCACAGCCAAGGTCTGTAAACACACTCGGCTCACAAATAACAACAAATCATTCCAGCTAAACTGGGAATCAATACTCAACCTCACACACAAGGTCCCTCCAAAATAAAATAATCCCTTTGGAGGATCACAGTTCTACAATAGCTATTGTTGACAGCAGGTTTATCTCTGCGAGAGACAAACAAACATTGCTTTTTTACACTCTGCCACTCATGTTTGAAAGAAAACAAATACATTTTTAAAGGCTGTCTTTGGTATTAGTGAAGGGTAGTCATAATGGACAGTCATGATGAAGATCTTGACAGAAATAATACACTATTCAGAGTAGAGGGGCTTTATGCTTCATCTAAGGCACAACAACATAAACTGAAATGTCCACCCAAAAAAATCTGCCACAATACTGTTCTTTATTTAGGTATTTATTTTATTTTAATATATAATTTCTTGGCTTTCTTTGATAGAATTGGTTGACAGTATAATGTTTTGTATGTATAATGTATGATAGTTAGATATGTGGTAGAAACGAGTATCAGGAGAGAGTTCAGTTTCAGCAGTTTAAGCAGATTAAATCATTTCTCGTTCATGTTTCTTGTTCGTCTTCCAGCTCATCCTCATTCCAGAAAAGACCGAGACCGGCGTCCTCAAGTGGTTCGACGTTCGGCTCCAGACTCCGGGGTCCTGATCCGCCTCAAGGCTCAGATGGCTGAGGTCCGCAGCAAGATGTCTGATGTCAAGAGTCAAGTGCTGGAGGCTCGGGGGACCGGAGAGCCCAGGCCTGGCCCGTCGGGGGGCTTCGGCGTGGAGGAGCTATCCTCTCACCACGCTGATTCAGAGTTGTCAGCTTGTCGTCAGCCCGGTGAGCTGGACCTGCTGGGGAGAGCAGCTGCAGCTCGGTCCAGGCCCTGCCGCCCTGGTGAGGACTGCTACACTGCTGATAACGCTAAGCTGCTCTGCAGCTACAGCGCCTCAGGGTTATTTCATGAACACAAGCTGAAAATCCTCTCATTATCTAACCACCAAAACATGAGGTAGTCTCCACAGTTCACATAATCTTTCCTCTCAAAGAAGTGAAGAAGGGAATTCTTGTTTCAAGTTTCCAAAATAAAAACAAAATAAGAAGCTATACCAAAGCCAAACTTCTAGTTTCAAAGCTGTGTGTGTAGCTAAAGTATGTTCAAAGTCGACTGTATCAAGACTGAAAAGGTGAAAGGTAGGAAAACATGCCTTTCATTATTTAACACACACACAAAAAGCTGGAGGTCTCCGACCCTTAACATTTAGCTTAATACTTCTTTTTCTGCATTCTGATGGACTTTATACACACATTTATAGTGGAAAATGTCTTTTATTTATGGATTTAAAAAAAATAAAATAATGTAATTTATTGCAGTGAGGTACTCAGGCCTTCTGTGTTGCTTTCTTGTATCTCTCTAAATGTACTGGTGGCTCCTTTTCAGTTCAGTGCTGCATTGCCTTTTATTGGAAGTGGAAACCAGAACTAACTGAAAACACTTCTGATCAGCCGCTGTGTGGATCATTGTCCAAACAGAACTTCCCAGAAGGCAAAACACCTGCGACACGACAGCCCGGATTGTCCTGCGATTTGGCCTCGCGCTGTCTGCTCTGACGAAGCGCGCTGTGCTGTTTCTGACTCATCCCAAATGCACTCTAGCGATCCTCTGCTGCATGTAGAAAGGAGGCAGGAACAAAGAGAACAAACATCAATAGAAAAAGTTTCTCATCCAGTGGGAACATGAGGGACCTAACCCTTTTGTACAGCGGGGGGAAGTGCTATATATATATATATGTAATATGAAACGATTTTTTTGGATTTAGTTAGCAGAAATTCATCCACATTATTTCACCAGCTGAAGCCACAGTAGTGATTTGACTAAGTTTGAAGTAGTGTGTTGCAATAATGGAGGTGAGAAGAAATGTATCTGACAGAAATCATGTGCCTGACCTCGTCTCAGATGATCAGGAGATGACTTTACTAATTTGTCTGCATCTTTGTTCTGTGTGCAGCCAGGAAGTCTCTGTCTCCTGTCCTGGACAGCAGCAGCTCTCTGGTGGTGAAGAGGAGGAGTCCAGAGGAGATGGAGAAGGAGCTGAGAGGAGTCGACGTGGCCACAGAGCTCAGCCTGCATCTCAAAGACGGGCTGGGCTGTTCGGAGGGTCAGTAGTCTGCAGTGTTATTCCAGCTGGATTTGATGGATGGTATTTTATCGTCTCAGCGGCTCATGAGCCAACACGCCTCCGCCCACGCGGCCCGATGTTTTTAACACAGGCCTGTTTTCGGTCTCAACACCCACTTAGTTGTGTTTGCCTGGATGAAACTGAAAAACAAAACAAGACTTTTCCAATCGTGTAACTCCGCTCCCGTCTCTCCTCCAGGGGCGCTGAAGGCGGACGGCACCCAGAGCCCCCTCGTGTCTCTGGGCGGCTCCTTGTCAGAGCAGCAGGCCTCAAGCTCCAAGCAGCAGCAGTACTCTGTGGAGCAGCAGCAGCTGTACGGGGCCTCGGGGTCCAGGGACGACATCTTCTCCTTGGGGGCGCCGAGCTACCTGACTGCCAGCAAGAACTGTGGCAGCAGGACCCTAGGGTGCGTCTCAGTGGATCATCATGCACAGGAACACTCCTCTTGTCTCTGTCTCTCTCTCACAAAGACTCTTCGCCTCTCTCTCCCTGCAGGGCGGCCATGTTGGAGTGTGAATCTGAAAGCTCAGGAAACTCCCATCATTCCCTGCTGGAGGGACTTTCTGCACAGCCTCAGTCCAATGAAGGTCTGTTCAGCCACCCTCAAGATTAAAATGTATTTTTCTGTTTTTAGAGAAAAGAGATGTTGACAAAGCTTTCAGTTGGAGACATAATAATCAGGAAATAAACTGCATAATTTGGCAATATATGTTATGAAAGTACTCTGCATGTCACAGAATGTTTACAGTCGCAGTAATATCTTAATGTGACTTAAGCATTGTGATGATATTGTATCATGCAGCCTGTGGTGATGATGTGAAGAGTGGTGTGGTCCTGTTGTTTCACTCTGTGCATGGAAGCAAATATTTCCCATAATGTCTAATTTAATTTTAACTTTAAATGATTCGTTCTGTGATCAGTAGTTGTAATTTGTGATCACATCCCAACTTTACACTACACTTTGTGTTTTCAAGAAGATATATTATAACAGCAAATCAAAAAGTAACAAATGATTCAAAGTCAATTGTTGTTTTGGGAAAGGGAATAATTAAACCAGCTGCCAAAATTCTGAGAGGAAGCCAAAGAACAATACTGTGCATTCAACTAAGGATGGTGGAGTGCCAAACGTCTTTAGATTCTTTGTTAAATAATGTTTTGTCCTCTGCAGATCAGTCGCCGTCTGTCCTGGTGGCAGCTACGAGCAGCGACAGCGACACAGAGGACGAGGCTCTGCAGAGCAACAACTCCCGCTACGACAACCAGACTCCTCCCTGCTCAGGTAACACACGCACATGCACACACACACACACACACACATACAAAGGAGTTCAAACATCAACAGTTAAAGCTTCTTTACTCTAAGTTTTGGGCTGCTCACAGACAAAAGATGACATCCGTCAGACAAATGTGGTGAAATCTTGGCGTGTGCTGTGAGACTCATCCACTGACGGCTGAATTAGCACTTTCTTGTCAGAATGAAGGACTAAAATCCCACATTAAAGCTGTCTGCACTGCAGTGAGATGCTGGATGTAATAACACAACACTGTCAGGTTTCCATCAAAATTGAGAACAATTGAGAACAACTTCTGTGCGAATATTAGGAGTTTGTTTTTCGGGGTCAGGGTACCTGCTGCTAATATTCCAGTTGGATACATATAAAAAACTACAGACGAGTTCAGTGAGATGGCTTAATGAAAGAGCTTCAGTCATACGACAAAAATCTATGTGGAAGATGAGAGAGAAATATGTCATTTATGTTTGTTTCATGAATTCATTTGATGCAAAGCAAACGTGGACGTTGAAGTCACATGATTAATGTGTGTCATGATTTGTTCACTGAGTCTGTTTCCGTTGAACTTTAATGCATTTTGCTTTTACTGCTGCACCAACTTTTATATTCCTCTCTGCGGTTATTGACGGACACATAATGTTTCTTTGTTGTATGTCCCATTCTCATATTCGTTTATAAGGAACATCTTGAGGGAATTTTCTCTATTAAGACCCATGGATGAACTGATGAAATTTCAAAGGTCAAGGTCACCGTGACCATATTTTTGCCCATAACTCAAGGATTCATTCACTAATTATGACACAATTTCACACAAATGTCTGATAGGATGAAACTATGAAGTGATCACATTTCATATCCTAAAAGTCAAAGGTCAGCTTCACTGTGACATCATAAACTTCTGTAAAAACACTTTTCTGACCGTTTCTGGAGCAGAAATGGAGACATTTGCTCTGATACTGAACTGGTGACATTTACTTTGAAACTGGGGATTTTAAAGCTCTGTGCTGCCGGGTTAAAGATTTGTATGAAGCATCCATATTTCGCTAAAAACTATACTTTAATACATCACTTCATATATGTCTGAACAGACATAAGATTAGAAGAAACTTTATCTGTCCCATGGGGGGGAAATTCAGTCTTCACGGCAGTTTAAGATACAGATATGGGAATAACAAAGAATGTTCAGAAAATGTGCATATACAAAAAAACACACAATATACCATCATAAATCTACAAACATGGAAATAAACTGCAACTTGGCTATTCAATTACATCATAGCGACTGAAAATGTACATTTTCTGTCTTCTTCAAACACTTTAACTGTGTCAACCACCTCACAGTATGCAGATTAACTGCACACACACACACACACACACACACGTTGGTGCTCATGAGTTGTTCCTCCTCTTCCTTCTTGCAGGAGAGCAGCTTCTGTCTGATGACATGAGTCTGCCTGCTGACAGGTGATTCCCTCTGACTGCGTTCTCCTCAGCCGCCACACAAACAGCGATGCAATAACGGCCCGGAGACGACTCACTACATGCTTTACGTTACACGCACCTGTAGAGTAGAAACCGCTTGTTATGTGCATGAAGACGAAGCAACGACTCACCTGTTTGTCCGGAAACAGAAACCTTTCACTCGGTGTCCCGACTGTTCTCAGTAATAATAATAATAATAATGACGGCCAGTATTCAGGTGTTTATGGCTGGGATTCAACAGAACATCAAAGGCATTAAAGGGATAGTACGGATGTTATGAAGTGTGGTTATATGAGGTGCTTCTCCTTGGCCAGTGTATCATATACAGCAGACATGCACAAAAGGCTG
>CAFUXE010001157.1:288328-317451 GCA_903364295.1 Serranus cabrilla
ACTTCTGATCTACATGCCTAATGCTGCCATGTGATTGGATAATGGGTGTATCCTGCTTCCTGTCTCCACAGGAAGAACCTCCAGCTCGTTTCCTTCTCCCTGATTTTATCACTGTGTGATCCCGAACTGCTGGAACGGAGAGAATAAAGCCAGATTATGAGAGGGGTGAAATGATGAGTCTTTTTATAGAAAGAATGTGGAGGACTGCTCACTTTGTGTGTGTGTGTGTGTGTGTGTGTAAAGCTGTTTATGTAACAGCAGACAGCCCTGTTACAGCATCACACTGTGTGGCTCCTGGCATTTCACTGTGAAAACTACTTGTTCAGGTTTGACCCTCCGACTGTGTGATGTTCATAACCCGGCAGCCTGGAGCTGGACTAATGGGTTCACCTTCGCTGTGAGGTCCAGGTCCACACAGACGCCCTCGTCCCTTTTTCTGTGTTAGGCCAAAAGAAAACCAGAGAAGGAGCACGTGTGACGTCAGCGGTCTGAATGTTGTTTTGAATGTCACTGCTTTGTCAGTGTCTTAATCAGTGACTGGAGCCACAAAACACCAACTTGTTGTGAGATGATTAATGGGAGAGGAAGCGAAAGTTTAACTTCACAGATTTTAAGTCATTTTTAGGGCCTGAGCTGCAAGCTGTCAAACAAACCTGTTGAAACTATCAAGTTTATAATGCTCCTAAATGAACAGCATTTTTAAAATCTATCTCACAACCAACAGCAATTTTTCTTCATGTTTATAGGTCTCATACTCGGGTGTTTTAAATTGCCCCCAACAGTTTTCAATTTTCAAAGCCCCCACCTTTAAATTTGATGTAGATTAACATAATTTGGTCGGAAGATTTATTACTCCAAGACTTTAAAAAAAGCCTCTTGGACCCATAATTTAAACCCAATAGGAAGTCAGCTATTTAAGTAAAAGTTTTAAAACTACTTTAAAACTTTACCCCGGCTGTTATACCATCATATATGATATCATGAGATAATTATTACTCATGCATTCATGTAAAATTAGGATGTTACTGGTGTGGTTGGTTGAGAGGGAGCTCATTATGAACGAATAACTAACGATTATTTTCATTATGTCTTACTTTGCTATTGTTTTTCTACATTAATTGATTGTTTAGTTTTAAATAATAGTGAGAAATGGCCTCACAGTCCAAACCTCCACATCACTGCTAATATAAAGATAATTATTACAAGGAAAAGCAGCAAATCTTCACATTCTGGAAGCTGTGAAATGTTTTTACATGAGAAATGACATAATGATTATCAAAATAGTTGTAAATTTATTTTTAGTCAATGATTAAGTGTTTTGTGAGCAAAAATCTTAATTAGTAAAGTAACTAAAGCTGTCAGTTAAATGTGGAACACAGATCTATACTATTCTTTAAATAAAAACTTGTTTTACTGCAGTCTGACAGTCTGCCCGTTCAGTCCTGGTTCTGGTTCTCCTGTGCCCTCCTTCCCTCCAGCTGGCCCAATAAAACTGTTGTTTGGCTTTCAGGAAGTAAGATAGCTGGTTAATGTTTATTGCTTTAAGTACCATACTTGAGTAAATGTACTCAGTTACATTCCTCCACCGTAAACCAAAGGATCTTCAGTAGATAAAAGGATCCTGATGAGTAGCAGAGACCAAACTGACAAAGATGAGACACTCACAACTCGAGGACTTGTTCTAATCTTTATATACATGATAATTAGTCACCAGTTACAGTACACATATTTTATATACTACAGGAACACATAATACAGGTACTCAACGCGTGTTTTACTTTTTTTTTGTTTGTTTTTTAACCTAACCTGCATGTTGAAGAAGAGCCAATCGTGGGGTTTGTCTTCGAGCTTGGAGGACAAGAAGAAGAAGGATCAATCACATCCCTCAGTGATCTCATGTAGCATCGTTAGCATTTATCTGAACAGGTCCAAGAAGTCCAAACCATCCCGCCTCCTTTATCGTGGAGAACAAAGCTTCACATTCATTTTCCACGGACATGAGGATCATTTAGTTTGACCTCGAGCCGGCAGCAGACGTCTTACAGGAGGTGTGTTAAGTGGACCTTACAGGAGGCAGCAGATTATGACTCATAATCATAATTTTCTACGGGGGGGAAATGAATGAGAAATGGACTTCAGGAGCTTCAGCATTTCTGCTCTGTGACCTTTCATGTTCGGGCTGACAACCATATTTTTTGCTGCCTCCTTCAGCAGAAGACAAACCCTCAGAGAGCCTTTTAATGCAACGTCATTATTGCTTACAGAGAAAAAAGAAAAAGCTTTTTGTGTGTGTGTGTGTATGTGTGTGTATGTGTAAGTGTGTGTGCACAGACACACAGTGCAGATTCATGGAGGGGCCCTCTATAGTTAAGACAGTGATTATGGGAGCGCTCGCTTTATTCATCATCAGGGGAAGGGGGACGTCAGAGGAACCTTTAGTGCAAGCAGAGCGTTAGTGAGGGAGGGAGTGTGAGCTTAGGCAGAGGATTCACCACGAGGAGTGATGTTTTTATTGCTCATACAGTGACAACTTCTGGCAGTTTGCAATATAATGAGTAACACTGTATAACTGAAGGTTTATGTGAATGCAACCCATGGATCCTTGTCACTGTTGTGGTGCATCTATTCCCTCCAGAGCGCAGACAGAGAGCTATTCACATCAACACTGAAGACCTGCTGTGAAACTAGTGAATCACAGGGGAGAGAAAACCACCGCACAGCTGCTCTGAGGTGTGTAACATGCTTCAATCCACTGCCGCCATTTACAAAAAACATGTATCCTGTTATAATGACAAATCATCTCACTGTTCGAGGATCCGTTCTTGCTCTAATGAGAGAAGGGTGAAGTCCGCAGAGATATTTCTAAGCTACGGCGACGTCAGTACGTCCACTTTGGTCCCAACTGAAATATCTTGACATCTATTCCAAGTATTGGCAATAAATTGGGTACAGACACTCATGTTCCCCAGAGGATGAATCCTGTTAATGAGTGGTTGCATGTCTTTAACTCTAGCTCCACCATGAGGCTAGCAATTGGAGTTTTGAGTGAAATTTCCATCTATTGTGTGGAATTTGGCACATAAATGAATGCTTCTCACAGGATGAATTGTAATAATTTGGATCTGACAGCCTGTGCTGCTCAGTTCTGGTTCTTTCCATGCCTCCTTTTAATCCAACATGCCCAGCAAAACAGCGTAACCCTCCATGAGAAGGGTGTGGGTGTTGGCTCGCAGGAAGCGGATATGCATTCAACCGTTCTCCTTCAGTTTCCGAACCCTGCAGCTATCGGCCTGATGGCGACTTGGCCTCTGGGGAAACAGGGTTCCAGTGTAGCCAGCAGAAATCTAGATGACTGATATATTTGGGCCAAGACTTCTCTCTTCTTTGTCATTGTTAATGGTCCAATTAGCAACTTGAAACGGAGTTGGAGTTGAGACACAAATCATCACCAGACCAACAGCCTTTTGGCTCAACTGGACTGTTTATCTGCAGACAACTAAATCTCCCTCCAACATGATTGGTCAATGCTACATGGACTTCAAACGGACTACAACACCGGGAATTTACATTCAAATGCAGATATCTGTTCATAGAGATTTTTCTCCAAAATCTTTGTCATTATAACAAGAGACAAGTCCTTTCACTGTGGCAGCTCTGCTTCTTCAGACTTTGCTGCCCTGTGTGATCCGTGTAAGAGATGGGATCTGTTACAACACCGTGGCTCTAAGTGAAACTCTACTTCAACACCACAGCAGCTCGGTTCACTCTTGTGTTCCTCTTCTCTAATCGACTCCGTGCCAATCATCTAACACCTTCGCAGCTGGAATCAAAACCTACAAACTACAATTTGATTGGCAAGAAGTTCCTCTTTTAAGGCTGATAAAAATGTTTAAATCGAAGCTGCAGATTGGAGATGGAGTATTTTAAGCCGATAATTGACATCTTTATGAATGTTTCCCCCACATATTTTCATCATGTCGGGGTAGGAGAGCAGGTGAAACAGCAGCTAGGCCATGATTGTACACTACAACTCTTCCAGTCTAAGCCAGACTGGTTCAGGACCTTCTTAGCAGCCCCTGAAGGCAGCGGCAGCCCTTCTCTTCAATCACATCACATCCTCACCTCCACCTCCAGATTTGGGATCCAAATCCAACATCTGACCCAACTGTGGGGCCTTGTGGAGTAAAACCACTGATTTACAAGACAGAATTATTATATGTACACTCCTTCAGCACTCACTCCACTTACAATTAGTACTCATAATATACAAACACATCCGTGCCTAAGTGAATAATTCAAATGACTGTGATTTCCATCGTTTTATGACCTTCTTCGGGTTTCTAGAGACAGCAGTCCACACAAAGGATCCAGTGGCTTTAGTTTGTTGAGTGTCTTGACAGTACATTCCTCATAGCTAAGATGCCACCTCATGTGGACGCACTTCACAGAGTCTTTGAGGACATTCTGGGACACATGAGGTACATTCTGCTCCACTGATGCTTTCACTAGTCAGTCCACAGGATGGCTCACAGGACCAGTAAGACTGAACGGGGGAGGTGCTGGCCCTCAAACCAGTACCTGTTTGTCTGGTAATCACATGTTTGTTTGATACTACACTGTGTATGGTGGCGCGAGGAAGGTGGAGGCAGGATTTACAGAACCTGGTCGTCACTTTATGTCCTGACGTTTGGAAATTCACTGCGTCAACCAAGGAATTGGGGAATGGCGATGTGAGGGAATGTTAGGAAATAATGTGTCCAAAATTACTGTTCGGTAAACCCCTCCCCAAACCAGCGCTTGGCCAATTGTAGCTTACATGTCAACCATAACCAGGCATGGCAGGTCTTTGGATTTCTCCCACATACTTCAAACAGTCAATGTAATTTTTCTACTGGCTTTTTGGATTACTGCAGAAAATAAGCTCGGTGGCAAAAAGTTTAGGATACTTTCATGTTTTGTTCGGCAATATAATCCTTACAAACGAATACCACTTTGCAATCACCAGAAGTAATAAACGAATGACCTACACCACAGTCTTATGGGTTCAACCAACGTCACCACCACAAAGCTGGCGATGATGTTTACTGATGTTGTAGAAGAAAACGTTAAAACCTCTTGTTAAGTAAAGAACTTATTTCAGGCATCTAACCAAAACCGAATTCAAAATCCTAAACCTTTCCAAATCCCTGAAATAAATGATAATGTCACGTAAGCTGCAAACATTAGCATGTCCAGCTATCTAGCTTATTAACTTATTAACTAGCATTATTACTACAGGAGAGTATTAACCCACCGGTCCTGGATGCTACTATATCTCAGCATAACGTTAGCAGCTCTGCTTTGATTTGCGGAGGTTTACGCTTGAGCAACCCCAGCCCAATGTTATCCTGTGATACCTGTGATTAGCCAGACAAGTTGTGTACTAGTGCTCAAAGCCTTTTCTCTTGTAAAATAAAAAAAATACTAGGCAAATTGTTCGCAAAAAAAAAACAAAAATCAAACATAACCTCTGTTGTTCGAGTAAGTTTCTCCGTAAGCTAATCATCCAAAATGGCTTAGTAAGAGCAAAATTATTCTCAAATCTAATATTTTCCCGCAAGTACAGTACAGAAACACTGCTGCTCATCAGCTGCTGCAGATGCTAATCTTTTCCCTGCCACATGTAGCTGTAACCTCAGTCTGTTAGCATCATTTCACGTACAGTTTGTAGCCAACAAATGCATATTTAACACCCTTTTACAAGGTTCTTGTCTCAAAATCAACTGTTTCAACCAACTCCCTGAGCTAACAGTAGTTAGCCAGCTAATGCTGATTAGCAAGCTAGCTGCACTTAAAACATGCTAGCATGAGCAGTTATTTCAGAGCCAGAAATGTGAATGCTATGAATTTGAGTGGGGTGGGGTTTAAGGAACAGTCACTTGCTACTTAGCAATTAGAGACAACATTTGTTAGTACTTTGAAAGGGATATAATTCATACTTTTAATAGCATGTAGTATAGCTACTTTTTACTCATGGTAGTATGCTTAGATACAGCAATGCTAATGTATTTAAAGTCTTTCCACAGATCAGTCTCGCCAGGTTAGCTGGGTGGGAGTGCTATTATTATTATTTTACCATATACATCAGTATTAGTTTATTTGATGATTACAGTTAATTATGATTAACAATTAGCACTAAAGAACTCTATCATATTTGGTGTTTGATGTATGAAACCAACAAATGTCGATGTGAAACTGGCTGTTTATGTCTAATGAATGTTGACATAAAGAGTTTGAACATTACGAACACATCTGAAGTGCAGCGCTGTCAGCAGTTGGGGGATCTCCATTGTTGAATCTAGATCAAATCAAGGAAAGATCTAATTATTTAGCTGCTGTGGGGCCACAGGCGCTGGCCTCAGTGGATCGCTCTGACTATCTCGCACTTGATGGTGACAACGGGGATGTTCACTGTATTACAGAAGGGGCGTTAACACCACAACTTTATTTACAGATTAAAAACGTTTCTTTCCTGCAGATTCTCCTCATTTTAATTTAGTTGGCGATTAATCTTTTTGGAAAACACGCTTATTAATTTACTTGACAAGAAGTTTTATACCACTCTAATCATGTCTGTACAGTAAATATGAAGCTACGTAGCCTGTGGGAAACACTGCTGTGTAACTGCTAACCAGACGGGCCTCAAATTCAATCACAGCATTACATTTAAAGAAAACTCAGTAAAATAGGGATAGTATGTAATATTTTTTAGTTTTCATGTGCTTGCGCAAATGCATCTGAACTTTTATTGAACAAGTGTTTGCATCGCTGCTGGCATTTGATGCAAAATTTGATGCTAAGCTAAGCTAATCCGCTACTGCTTCATATAAAACACACAGACATGAGAGTGGTGTCGGTCTTCTTGCCTCTGAATGTTTTGTACTAACACATACATTTAATAATTAGTGAATGAGAATAATGGAGGTGGGCTTTAGGAGCACGTATGAGAGGCACATGTCCTGCAGTTTTCAACTATCATGGCCCGACATTAAATGGTTTTGCACTTATCAAGCCTTCTGTTTAATGGGTTATGTGTAGAAGTAAATACTTTGAACAACTATAACAAAAAATATATTTTTTAAATACCCCTCCGCTCTCCAAAAAACAAACATTATATCAGGAGTATATCCCCATCTGGAGAACTGGACTACACAAAGCATTTATTCAGGTAAGTGATTGCTAATCTTTTATAATCCAGTGTTAAGTGCTTTTATCTGTAGACAAATTGTGGCTGGATAATGGCTGGGTCATAGACTGTACGGGGAGGTGGAAAGAACAGCATGTGCCCTTCAGTCCTAGAAAACCAGGAGCAACAATTACTCCGGCCTCCTCTATAACCTTTATTCGTCTGTCGGCAAAGGATTGCTGTGGTTTACAGCTACGTCATTAAAGTTTAATGAATATTCAGCAGCTCCATGTTCTCAGCAGCTCTCTCAAGAAAAAACTGATCATACGATCTACGAGTTTGGTTTTAACTGGAGCATGAACGATTCATTGGCATGGACAATATTTTCTGCTAATATAAGCATAATAAAGATATCTGGGATATATATTGTCCACAACAAGAAAAAGATAAATTACAGTACAGAGTCCTTTTTTATTTTGACACTGTAAAATGTTCACTTTCTTTATTTTAAGGGACCCATGTCCAAAAAATGTTGTTTTCTTTCTGCATGTACCCCAGAGCAACTGATTTTGTCCTATATTGCTTTTCTTCTTGTTCAAATCATTTCTGTATACAGACGCTGCCGAGAGCATTGAGCGACCAAGCATATAAATTAAACTTACATGTGTGTTCAGACTGAATGTAACTCAACTTTTGCTTCTCTTAAATCTTTAGAGCTGTCAACTTCCAAAAACAGACTTACACTCCAGTGTGCTGAAAGTATGTAACGTCACAGCAACTGATTTTAAACTTTCAATGTTTTGCACTGACAACAGTAAACTTTCTGTTCTTTAAGGTCTTTCCCAGATTTCCATCGTGCAGCCTCTAAGATTCATTTCAGGTTCAGTCTGAACACATCTTACTGACCTGCATTTCCAGCTCTCTGGCATCATGCTGACTGATCAATGGTTGTAATCGATGGGATGGAGTTTTGCGCTTTACCTACAGCATTAAGGAGCAGGGCTTGTGTTTAGTGAGTCGGCTTACATTTGGACACATTTCAGCTTAGGACAGAGAGCACCACTCCTCCGACAGAGATTCAATAATCACGTAACGTCTGCAGGAGCCACGACTACCTACTATCAAAGAAACACGTGTTGTTGAAGGCAGAGGTGGGTAGGTGTGTGAGTGGGGGTGCGGTGGGGGCCGGGCTGATTAAATGAAGGAGATGGTTTGGTTTGGGTCACCTCTTCAGATGGCGGCATGGTGGTAGGGCAGGTGAGGCACTGCCACCCCGGGCCGGTTGGAGTGGCGCTGCGTGTGCGGCAGCAGTTGGCCGGATGGTAAGAGGCCTAGCAGCTCCTTGGATGCGCCGAGCCTTCTGCAGCTCCACCGGCGACTACCATAACCGAGCCTGCCGCTTTGCCTCACTGGCTGGCCTAACAGCATGGCTGTCTGGGGCCACAGTGGGTCCGTGAAACTAGAGATGCTGGACTCCTGAAACGGGATACGGGACCTGCGCCTCAGTCGGCGTTCTCCTTGATAGATGTGGGGGGCTTTGAAGAGGTCGGGGCTAAAGCCGGACTGCCAGGAGAGCCCGGTCAGGGAGATGCGGCCCTCCAGCGACGGCCCCAGCAGGCTGAGGCTAGTTCTGTCCGTGAACGAGTCCGTTCGGTCTTCGTAGGCGAGGTCAGCAGGGGCCGAGCACTGCTGCAGGGGCCAGCCTCCGCGCCCCTTCCCCCCGATGTCCGCAGTGCTTCCTCCCTCACCACCAGCGCGCCCTGCCCTGACTGCCTCGTCTTCCTCCTCCTCCTCCTCTTCCTCTTCCTGTTCCTCCTCCTCCACCTCAGCTACCTCCTCCTCCTCCCCCGCCTCTCCCTCCACCACGCCCTCCTCCTCGTCCTCTGTGCCGGTGGGTGCTGGGCACCGCGGGTCCCGCAAGAAGACCACTATGACAGTGATGTTATCACTGGAGCCGGCGTCGCGGGCCGAGGCCACCAGCTTGTGGGCTACCATGGTGGTGTCTCCGGTGTTCTCCTCCAGGTGGTCGCTGACCACCCGCACCGCCTCATCCGGAGCCACTGTGTCCCAGAAACCGTCACAGGCCAGAATCAGGTAGTCTTCTGAACCGTCCATTGGGAAGATACCGTGGTCTGCATCGCCACAGATGTAGGGCTTGTGCTCCGAGTCGCCTGTCAACACAGGTAACAGGTTATTCTGTATACAGGACTGAGACACAGTGGATTTTCTGCTTCAGAGTATAAACTACATCTGGTATACAGAGTATTAATAGTTTACCTATTGCTCTGGATACAGACAGACTGCCGTTTACCCTCCATGTGCCAAACCAGATCACACAGCCTCCCAGAGCCTCGATCCTCTGCTTCTCATCCTGCAGGTGGAGCACAGTCGGATTTAGTGGTTGAAGACTCTCAAATGGTACATTCACTGGTGCTCTTAATTCATTTAAAATCCAAGTTCAAATGCAATAAGAATTTCTGTGCATGTAGTTAATTTTGTAAAGTAGTATATCTAGTATGTGTGAGTTACCTCTCTGTCTGGTTTGTGTGGTTTCATCAGCTCCACCACTTGTCCTTTCCTGACCAGGATGACCTGCGAGTCTCCCAGCCAGGCCACGTACAACGTCCGGCCCCTCAGGAACGTCACCACGCCCGTCGTGCCACAGCGCAGGTGCTGCCAAACACAGACACGTTACAGCATTTAGCTTCGATTATTAGATTATTAATGAAAAATAGAGATAAACTAATAAATAATGATTATTATAGAATAAGCTACCCATCAGGAATGGGCGATAATTAGTATTTTACTTTAGTACGTTTTTGTTGGCTAGGACATTTACTTGTAACAGTATTTCTACACTGTTTTAATACTAACTTTTCTCACGTAAAACATCAGAGTACTTCTTCCACCACAGACAAAAAAATGTGTCAATGATAACTTGACATTAGCTGTAGGGTTTTGTTATGGTGGTAGAAGTAATTTTAACAGTAGCAGTTGTTAAAAAATGTTCCTCCTTGCCCAGTCCTAGGGGGGCCGGACTTAACCTCTACCTGAACAGGCCACACCTGAGCTGATTGGTTTGGATCAGGCCCTTTGTTGGCTGCAGCTTGTTGTCTCCATGTGGTTCACTGTGCACTACAGGCATTATTATAGAGTAAGTTTGGGATATTTGTTAATAATTGCTGATGTTTAAGTTTAAAGGTAAACGAGTGCTTTTGATTTTATGAAGAATAACTACTGTTTTCATTTTCCTTTTAGCTGTTTAATGATCTGTATGAGTCGACAAGTTTGAATAGCTGAAAGTGTCTAAAATACATTTATCTGCTGCCTCCGTCCTCAGCAGTACATTAAGTACATTAATAAGCTCCTGTGTCTGTACTCCAAACTGGGGGCGAGCCAGCAGCTATCTACTGTAGGTAATACTCTGACGATGGACAAGTGGCTCATACAGCCGCACTTCAAAAAGCTCAAACTGTCCCTTTAGTGAAAATCCTTTGAAAAGGACAATAAACTGTTGAACGGCTCTCATGTCTGTCCTTCATGCAGAGGCTTTTTAAATAACCCAGCTACCACAAAGACAAGTTTCTAAAGCAGTTATCATAGTAGTAGTAGTATTTATCAATACTAGAGATACTCTGGTTCATGTGCTGTAAAAACTTCTAAGAGTGTTCTGTTGTTTGCAGCGAACCTCTCGAGAGGCTTTCTTCACAAAGCGCTCATCGGTGACTTTGAAGGCTCTGCAGAGCGCCTCGATCGGGTCCTGGTTGAATGATTCCTGCTGGACCAAGTTGACGTGGAGGTGGTTGGCAGCGTAGATGGCAGCGTCCACGCCGCCGTGACCGTCAAACACAGCAAAGTAAGCCTGTTCTTCTTGATCCTGAGAGACAGAAACCTGTTAGTCAGCAAGTCAAATCTACAAACAGAAACACAGTGTTAAATAACAAGTATGCACATGGTGAAAAGGAGAACGCTCCTATGATAAAAACAGAATTATTGTTGTTGTTGATTGTACAGCAGAGACATTATGATAATAACGTTACACTGCATGTGTTGTTGAACTGCTGTGGCTGACAGGAAAGTCAGAGAGAGATTGAGACAAATGGTTAATATTGTTTATTGACTTACATAGCCGTTTAGCTTAGGTTGTACAGATATGAAGCATTTGAAGATATTACAAGAAATAACAAGCAAAAAAAAGCAAGAATTCAGGGATTTAAAAGACTACCAAATTCATTCTAGTATATTATAGCCCCCCAGAGAAAATATTTAAATTAGAATAAAAAATCAACAATAAAATAAAACAAACTGTGTAAAAGTGGCACTAAAGTTAGAGGTACAAAAAGGAAACCGATGCCATAGAGTCAAGTTTCATCACGACGTGGTCGTAGTTACCTGAATGTTGAAGAGTGTGTTGAAGTCGGGGATGATGACGTGCTTGTCCTCCATCTTGCGCCTCATGTTCTTGATGGCGTGGATGGAGGTTTCGTAGTACGGCTGTGGACGGCGGCGGAAGGGCAGCTCCTTCAGCCAGAGGCAGCACATCTCAAAGAGCGTGTTAAACACCAGCCAGGCCAGCTTCACAGACTCCATCTCTAACACACACACACACACACACGTCAGTTAGTGGGCTTCTTGATTATATAAAAGTCATAACACAAGTTAAAGAGATCTTTTTCATCTGGATAAAAATTCAAAAGGTATTTAATGTAACGAAAGATATTGTCAACTAATTCTTGAGATGATAAATAAATAAAAATATATATATGCATGAGAACCATATGTTGTCATTGACAACTGCTGGCCATATAAATAGAAAATAATGCTCCAATGATTAAATTATATTAAGACTGATATTTTTTTTTACTAAAAAAGGTGTTAATTCACTCAAAAATGCTGCCCCATCTGTGTTGTAATAAGTTGAAAGCGTATTTTGATGATTATCTGGTTAATATTCTGAATAACAAAAATTTTGGTCATGAAAATCATGAAATTAAATGTTCATCTCGGTCAGATGATGCTGTTAAAAGAGATTTTAGGAGTTAAATTGAAGGCTTTCCTTTATCTGCTGCGTCAAGAATCACATTTCAAACCACTGTCGCCCCTGGAGACATGTTTTACTTTCCTTAAACTGTCATTGAGAAGTTAGTAGAACAGAGCTATCAGGGCTTCTTCTCTCCGTAATAACAAAGACACAGGCTGTGTGTGTGTTCATGGGCTTTGACCTACTAATGTTAGCTGCAGGTGGAAAAGTCTACCCTGTCATTGCCGTTGTCCTCTCTCTCACGCTGCTCTCCCAAATGTAGGACCAGAGAGTTAGAGACGGACCAGCCAACACTGTGTCCCACTTCTGCCTTCACCCTCTAAAAGTACATCAAGCAGCGCCTGATACTCCGCGTCACTGTGTGAACGGACTCTTTCTCCAATATGAAGATGTTTCAGCACTGTCTGGCATCAAGGCTCGCCCAGGAAAAAAAGTGAACAGCAGAGCGCAGTGAAGCAACATCAAACAGGCTGTTTGATCGGCTGTTACACAACACAAGAAGTTCTTAGTTTGAGGGAGCAAACAGGGAGACGCACAACAGTTTGAGTCCTAGTCGGTGTATTAAGTGCAGTGAACTGCTGTGACTGAAGACACATTTAAAAATCAGTGTATGCTACATTTTGAATAGTTTGTTTAGCTTGTTTTTGTTCATCTGAACGTACCCTTTAAAACACCAAAGTCGCACAATAAAACAAACAAACTAACCGATTAAGGCAGCAACTCTCATGTGAAGTAAAATGACTGTTTTTGTCAAAGGAGTCTGGTGACTTTAGTGTAAATGCAATGATGGAAAAAGTCCTGCATTCAAAAACTTACTGAAGTAAAAGTACAAAAGCATCCAAATATACTTAAAGCATGAGAAGTAAAAGTACTTGTTATACAGAATCATTCTTGACTTGTAACAGAATATTTAGTAACTGTGGCATTTCTACTTTTACTTCTACTTTTACCATCAAACTTCATGTTTGTACAGTTGTTGTATTTATTAACAGCATCAGTGCAGCCGGACGGTCAGTTTAATGAGAATCTGTTGGCCTGTGGTGTTTTGGAGTTCTGCCCTCTAGTGGTCAAACACCACTTAATGCAGGTTTGCGGGGGAGAACTGGGACAAAGCCCTGGTGGTTAGAAGCCTGCTGAGCATGTGTGTGGGAGACCTAATTTGTCTGTGGCTCTGTATGTGTGTGTGTGTGTGTGTGAGAGAGAGAGAGAGTCTCATGGGCTCCCGGAGGACTCACGTGGTAATGGGTCAGCTCCATCTTCTACAGTCTTGTTGAGGTGGTGGATGGAGAGGTCAGTCTGCAGGAGGCTGTCTGCTGTGGCTCTGGCCAGCGCTGCAGCCAGGGAGCACGGGCAGTTACTGTGGGGAGAGACGGCACGGTTATGAATGGGTCAAAATCATATTACAGTAATCCTCTGCGGAGATCAACAATGTCTAGTTTATTTTATTGGTTTTTGCTATTCTTGGATCTGTAACAGAGACATTACATGATATTAGTAGCAGCATATATGCCTGATGTTAAGTAATAAGACAGTTCAGTTTGAGTTCATCGTTTTCATTCCATACAGTAGATTTTATCTCCTTTAGCAGTGAAATGTCAAACACAGCACATATCCTGATCCCGACTGAAACCAACAGACTAAACTCAAGGCTTCAAACCGGTGACGTCACTTTGGCCGCATCCACTTCTTTTCTACAGTTTATGGGATTATCTGAAAACTGCATTGTCACAGAGCTGGAAACAGGTTGTATAATAGAGGACTCTGATTACATAAAAGACGGAATAGGTTTGAACAAATTGTCTTTTACTTTTCATTCATTCAAACAGGATTTTGGGGGAGAGTGACGCCCCCACCTCCAGCCTCAGCTGCACTCACAAAATCAAAATCATTTTTAAAACACAACTGGTACTTTTTTAAGCACGCAATAGGTGATATTAATGACACTGCAAACCAGAACACAGATTCTGGTGTGGAAAAGGATGGGGGAGCTTTTAACCCTTTGGAGACTTTCAGTCAGTTTTTGAATACTTTTTCATTCAAAAATGTTTACCATGCCATGTTGGTGTCATTTGTTTTCTGATAATTATTTTTCACTTTGACAAACTGATCAACATTTGAAACCCCAAAGAAACAAAAAAAGATATAAACTCATATTTTTAAATGTGACCACAGGTGGCAAAAATAACATTGGCACAAAACAAAAAAACAAAATAATTCAGCAAACTTCCCTTAGTCCTACATGTCTCATTTAAAATTTAGCCAGAAACGAACTAACACATTAAATTCCAGTTGCAGTTCGGTTGGTATATTTTCTCATCACTCCATTATAAACAGTTTAACTGTCTGACTTCCTGTCAGACCCACGGATATCCTGTCAGCTGGAGCGAGCTGCTGCCAGTAATTTGTGCCTTGAAGAATTTTTTTAAATGATATAACAGCTCCGTGTGAGAGCAGCGGTACATCACTACATCTGGCCAGAACTCTCTGTGTGTGTGTGTGCGCATCTGTGCTGGAGGAGGGAGGTGTGTCTGCTGTTAACGGGAGTGTTGGGGAGGAAGAGGAGGGAGAGGGGGTCGTTTGAAGGACTGAAGGCTTGCGGTACATGAGTCACCAAGACAACTGGGTCACCTCCAGATGCAGGTAACCATGGTAACCCAACTTCTGGATGCCGTCCCTTCACATTCAAATTAAGTTGAAAATAAACCTGAAGTGACATTAACGGCATGAGGAGGCGTGGGGGCGAAGTTCTGCTCCAGAGCTAATGAAAATTAATTATTCATGTCTGTCCGGCACAAATATGATCATCTGCAGCCGCTTTGTACCTCAAATACTTTGTTCTTGTTACGAGTACAGAGAGTACAGAGAGGCAGGAGTGATGTGGAGTTTTGATTAAAAGTCTTTTTTGGTTCGTTCATGAAACCGTCAGATAACAGGTCAGAGGTCGGGTCAGGTTAGCAGGTCCTAATCAAGGCTGGAATCAGGAGAGAATATCCCAGTCCGACCTTTTCTGCATTCGTTTCGGGCTGAGGGGCGTCCTGATTGGTTAATTGGGACAACAGCTGGGAGATGATGAGCGTCACTCAGGAAGCTGCAAGCTGCTATTTGAAGCTGTACTTGTGTAAATGTATTATATATAATATAATCAATAAATAATAATACAAAAAACAGAGTCATGGGGAAATAAAATATTAAAATTAATTAATTAAAAAGCATAAAAGGTGAAACTTTATGTCAAACAATTACATAAAATAATAATTAAAAATATACTTATAATACAAGTAATAACAATGTCTTGTTGTTTCCACAGAGCTGCAGGGCCAAAGTAAGTGAAAAAATGTGACCGGAGCAAAATACACTAAAACTACTTGTGTTACGAAGGTTAACTTGTATAACCATAAATGTCGCTCTGGCTGGTTTCTATGAGTTTATTTATAACAGAGCGGCAGCTGAAACCTCAGAGATGTGCTCAGCAACATGCTAGGTGGTGGAGTTATTGCGTACATGAAATAGTCATTGTGGTGCATTTAATTAAAACAAATAAATGAACTGGGGTTGGCTGAGTGCAACAGAGGGACTTTTATACAATTAAACCCTGTGTGATAAGTGTTACTGTGCCTCTGTGGAAATATCTTTAATAAATTGAGCTCTCGCTAACTAACAGAGAAGCTGCTGGCATTTCTGACTACGTACGAGTATTTTAGCTAAATCCTCGGATCTCTGCATTAATTTCAGTATTTGATTACAATAATTGTGCATGGTTTTGTTTCACAGCATCCCTCTGACATGCCTTGTCATATGTGGGCCTGTCAGACCCTTCAAGTCATCTGTTAGGCATGCAAATTGGTGAAACTCGTGTGGGTAGATGAAACAAAGCCTTCACAGTGTGTTTGTTGCATAAAAGCTCTCTGTGCTTTCCCAGAGAAAAGTCCAGAATAAAAAAGAGGAAGTAAAAGAGAACAGAAAACAATCGGTAAACTTCCTGTTGAAACAAAACATTTCTCTCTTGAAAAGCACCTAAAATCTACATGATTTACTCCCCCAAGAATATATTAAAAAAAACTACTGAAAGCACAGGAAAAATATGTGATTTTCAGAATAAAAGTCTCATCTGAACCGATGAAGGACAGTATTGTGTAATGTTTTATAATTTAGTGCAACAACTTACACATGTAGCTGCCAAATTTAACGTTCGATTACCTAGTTTTATGGTTTTTTTTGCATGTGATGTGTTGTAAATGCAATGTTAAAGGTCTCACACGTGTCATTTAAATAATCTTGATTTGCATTTCCTATTGTCAGCCACAAACAAGTTCACTCTTCATATCCGTAGTTCTAATCTGCCTCTCCGCTGCTCTCTCTATTTGCTGTAGTGTTGGAAAAAGTTCAAATGTAAAGTTGAGACACAACAGGGAATATTCCTCTCTCCATGGCAACAACAGAAACTACAAATAACTGCGTTCCATCTTATACACAGAAATAGTTAAATGTATTAAAAAGACAATTACTCATTTCAATCCTGACACTGTATCAAAATATCTGCAGATAATACGCAGCATCGTTTATCCACATCATTCAAGAATATTTGAGAAATCAGTGAGAAAAAAAGAGAGTTTCAGGTTAAAAGAGGCTTTGAGAGGTTTGTTTCATACAAACAAGAGGAAGAAAAGTTTTGATGTGTCCTCATTTAGACGGAAGTGATAAGAGAAGGGTGTTAACAGACTAGTTCAGTAGTGTGCTTTAAATAACACTTCTTGAACTATGAAAAGTCACATCCTGAACTGTTACATTTAAAAATATTATCTAATTTCAGTCAGTTTGGGCAGTTGGCACCAATGCACACCTGGTGTTAACATGTGACCAGTAAATTAGGTCAAAATGTATGCTTCTGTGACAAACTTTAAAGGTGAAAACAGGCAAAGTCCAATGTGCTTGTGCTGAACTGGTGATGCACGATTTGGGATTTTCTGCCAATAACCAAATCGATATTTCTCCCACCCACAACTAATTGCATACATCATCAAGTCTCTTCTGTGGAAGAATAACCTTCAGTTTTATTGTGCAAACTCTTGTTTGCCTGCCAGCAACAAGCAAAGTAATTAATTGAGAGTCCTGCACTCAAAACGTCCTTAAGAATCAGAAATAAAATGTACTTAAAGTATCAAAAGTAAAGGTACTCGTTATGCAGAGTGCCCCCACTCATTTAGCTTTATATATAACAAATATATAATAGTTATTAGATTAAGTTACATAAAATGGAAATACCCAAGTAAAGTTACCTCAAAATTGTAGCTTTAATGCTGCACAAGAAGTTTCTGTGTTCTCCCTACTTCTAGCCATGATTTTGACGTTTCATGGTGGTGCAGGACTTATATATATATGTATATGTACATTATATAAATGACCGTGAAAAATGAGGCAACAGTGAGTAAAATGTGACTCTGCTTGACTTTCAGAGGTTAAAACCGCATTAGAATCAAGGTTATCTGGACCGGAGATGTGTGTCCTGTAATCCTCTCCTCACTTCAGAAACTTACTTTGTGTTGGCTTCTTGATTTTGTTCTCAAACTGGGTCAAGGGCTAGAAACATCAGGAGCAGAGCAGTTAAAGCACGCCCCCATAATGCAGTAACCATAGTAACCTCCTTGAAAATGTGGCAGCTATATTTGTTGTCCTTCTTAAAGACTCAATCATGGATTAAATCGGCACTTTACAGATATAAAGCGTGAGAATATGTGCACTTAACACAGATGTAAGCACAGTTTGAGCTGAGATGCTGCAGATGGTAACGAGGAGATTTAACATTTTGTTTTCAGGTGGTTGCCAGTTTTTCCACTCTGAGGTTTATCTATTAGGGTTGGGCAATGACTATCAAACTGACACATCACGATGGACGAGGATATTGTCAGTGAAAGTCATCAAAACTGATCAAATCATACCAGATCAAGACTACAGGACTTTATCCACCATTAAGAATCTTTATCATCTCATTAGTTTGAATGAATTCTCTTCCACTTTAGATCCGTTTATGTGCTCACCTTCAGCTGCACTGGTGAAATCAGTCTTTGCACCATTAAATAAATCAGAATTGTTACTTTTTAAGCACTTAATAAATGAAATCACAAACACACGCCCAGGTGTAGGTGTGTTTATGTATCGGTGTGTGTTTTAAATCAAAATGATGATACTATCTACTATCTCTGAACTTCATTTTAAATAATTCTTCATCAAATTCTTTTTATTCACACTTGAGTCATCATCTCCCTGTTAATGATTCTTTAATTTGATCCTAAATTGTGAAGGAAATTGGAACGGCTCTTCCAACATGAGCCTGTGTGAATCACTGATCGTCCCTCTGACATTTAATAATAACTATCATTGAGGTTTTACTGCAGTGCTGGTTTGCAGAAACCGGATGAATTTGCGACAGACGTGCATAATGACGCTCGCTCGCTCGCTCGCTCGGCGATGTGAGTCATTCTTTCTCAGTCAGAGGTTGTATGTTTAAAGGTGATTCTACCTGCGTTCATGGCTAACATGCTAAACTAAATGAGGCTCATGTGTGCACAATGGTTGCGTTTTTAAAAGAGCATATGTGCAGCTTTTATTTTTTATTTTTTTTTAAAGCTATCATTGAAATTTCAGCACTTAAATAATCATATTTACATTTATGCCTCCCGTTTTAAACATTTTTTTAAATAACAAACCAACAAAAATAATTAAAAAAATACTTAAAGAATTAATAATAAATAATAAAAATAAAATAAATTGGTTGAAAAATACCACAAATATAGTAATAATATGCTTAAAGAATAAGTAATAAATAAGATAAATTTGTAAAAAAAAATAATAATTATAAAATAATACCATAAAAGAATGAATGATAAATAATAATAACAATATAAAAGTAATTATAATTCAGCTTGGAGCATTACTTAGTGGTTAATGACAACTCAGCTAATATATGCAGCTTCTAAAGCCTTTTCTCACCAGTGTGATACAAAAAAGCCAAAAATTAGCATGCAGATTTTCTGTCATTTATTTTCCCTGTTCCACACAACAAAAATCTATCCAGACAGAGAAGCTGCAGTATCAGATGCTAATGGAGCAGATATGCACGTACTTAACGCTGGTCACAGAACTTTAACGTATCTGTTGCTATAGATTTTCAAGATGTATATTTGTGTTTCTTTGGTGGTTGAAGGAGTCATTGCAGTGTTTGTCATAAAAT
The DNA here is from genome assembly GCA_903364295.1 of Serranus cabrilla. Classification (NCBI taxonomy): domain Eukaryota; kingdom Metazoa; phylum Chordata; class Actinopteri; order Perciformes; family Serranidae; genus Serranus; species Serranus cabrilla. Next base: position 307,763 of record CAFUXE010001157.1, read on the forward strand.
ATCGGCTGTTGAGAAACTATTAAACTTCCTGTCTATTACTTTTCTTGGCGGATTCTACATCCATCCACCACGTTCCCTGAAAATGGGGCCAGTAGTTTTTCTGTAATCCTGCTGACAAAATCATAACATCCTTGTTGGAGGTCAAATTCCAAAGTCTATCCTTTAAGTTGAATTATATTGTTTTATGGGATTTCTGTTTTCCGGGACCATCGAGTCCGTACGAGAGGATAATCTTGTTAATTTATTCTATTCTGGTTTCATGACATAATCTTTGCTGTATTCTCCTCAAACAGAAACGTACGTCTATGTAGGTTTTTATTCTAAGTCTAGTCATTGTCTCTAAATGATACTACATGCTATAAAAAAGAAACCGATGCATAAACATGTGACCGTGTGCAACAGATAAAAGAAGAAATAGAGAAGATGGAAGCAGGAGATGAGGGGGCAGGGAGGGTGTGACTGTCAGTATTTGGGTTTGTTCGTCACAAGTGTCCTCTCCTCCATGTTTCCATTCATAGAAACATTTTCCCCTCTCTTTCTCTCCTCTCCTCTCCTCACTCGCTCCACCACTGGCTGCCCTGTGGGGGTGGATGCTGAGCTGAGAGGCTCTGATTGGCTGCAGGTCACACAGGAGAACGCGCGGCGCACCAATGGCAGCTCCCTGTGGCTTGTGCATCACAGTGAGGTCATGTGGAGTGGAGGAGGATTAAAAGGAGAGCTTACTCTCACTTCACACCATCACACTGCAACGGCACGACTGAATATATAAACCACCAGAACTGGTTGAACTGGTCTCCAAAAATCATTCAGAATGATTTAAGGGTGATGATTTTTTTCATCAATCTCCATTTTACAGCGTGTGTCTGTTGTCTCTCCCTTAATTTTAATTATTTATTTAAATATGTTAAATAACTGTATGCTGAGGACCCATGAATGCCAGCATACACATCTCAAACAACCCTGTACAAAAAAATCCATAAGCAGAGATCGTAACATTTCAAAGAATCAATTCAACACACGATGTATCAGTGATATTTATGTATATTGTAGCAGGATGAAGATGTGGCAGCTCTGCAGTTTGACAGTTTGGGCTCCATCTTAAAACCAGCACAAGTTCTGTCAAGTTATTAAGTTAAGTTGTCAACAACAGTTTTGCTGCAGTGACATTACTGCATGTATGGAAACGTTTAGTTACAGCCTCCTCTATAATTAAACCACCCATATATCGATATAGTACAGAATTTAAAAAGCTGCACAGCCTCCAGGGGCTGGCAGAGGGTCTCTAAATCACAGACAATCATCCATTCAGGTGGACGGTTTCTGCATACTCGCTGATTCAGATAACGTCCGCGCCGATCTGCACATTCCTATCACACACACAGCGACACATGGCAGCGCAGTGCATTCACTCATATGCAGTGAAATGGGAGTTGTTGATGGTTCAGAGGAAACAAAACTGCTTGTTCCTCCAATTTACTGAACTGATCATTTAAATGGAAAAGCACCAGTTGCTGTTGACCGGGGGGAGAGACATCTGCTATTTAACAAACAAAAGTGAAGTTAAATGAGCTTGAGCCATGTATTTTAAACCAGATCAACTAAATATCACCAGTGAGTCCACAGTGACATCTTGTCTTGATTACAAAAACCAGTAAGCAGTGTGTGTGTGTGTGTAATTAGTTTTGTGTGGGTTTTGTTAATTTAAAACTCTTTTTCTAATTTAAAACTATTTTCATTTAAAAATAGATATATTTAGCTTTTTTTTCCTACAAATTTACAAAATTTTTGTGTGTGTGTGTGTATGGGGGTATTTTTCTTTTTTTTTTCTTGTTTGTCTTCCTTCGATAAAACTGATAAAAATATTAATCTAAAAAAAAGAATAATTGTAAAGTACTGTAAAATATATTAATATAATATGTGTGACTGCAGTGAAGCTTCAACATATTCTAATAAAAGCATTATATAGTATTTTTTATATATAGATAAAATATCTCATTCTCACATCCCAACCCTTTGTCGTGCCCTGAGTGCAGCGTTGACTTCTGTAACATCTGGAGTCAGAGGAGTTCTCCACCAGTCTGCAGCTTTTGTTCTGGTGTTCAGCTACGATAATGGTGCAGGAAGCGCTCCGACAGGCTGCTCGCGCTGATAAAACTGGAGCGCTCTGACTGAATGTGTTAGCAGATGACTCATGCATGCAGCCATGTTTTGTTTTTTTGTTTTTTTTTCTCCTTCTTCTGGCTTTCTACAAGCTCGTTCTTTTTCTACAGAATTAGCCCCGGAGTGGAGCAACAAGGTTGTTTCCATAGCAACACAGAAGCGAGTGACTGACAGTCAATGGTGTCAGTCGTCCTCTCGCCAAACCCACAGAACGAGCTCCCACTTCTTCATTATTCTAAATATTGAACCTTTTCTGTGCCAAGTGGAGGTGAGAGTGTAGATCCACTGGAACGCACACGGCTCTGTTGATGCGTTTGGTAGCAGACATTCATCATATTAGAGCCGGAGGAGCCTCCTCGACAGGGAAACACACATATTTATCCAATTTAACAGAATGTAGGAAGAGGCAAATCTGAATTTGATGCGTTTCTATCATCATTTTCAATAATATTTTATATATTACTGTTAATATAAATGGCATAACTGTTATTAAAGGATTTATTTTTAAATGTATTATAATTATCAGTGGGTGACACAGTGGTGCAGTGGTCAGCTCTCCTGTGTGGATGTCAGCGTGGGTTCTCCCACAGTCCGAAGACATGCAGGTTAATTAATGACTCATAATTGCCCGTAGGAGTGAATGAGAGCATGATTGGCTGTCTGACTCTATAACCCCTTTCAGACTGCTGTTTCAAGCCGTTATATTTAAGCCTCTGTGACACCTGAAGGTCCCAGAGGACTAATGTGGGGACCAAGTGATCCCGGCTCTGTTCCGCCTGCGGAGGTAGTAACAGAGGCTTTAAATTGGCTGTTCAAGGCGGGATCAACGTGAACACAGACGCCAATATTATGTAGTTGCGGAATCCGTATAAATGTCCTAAAGCGAAGTGAAAGCAGAGCTCGTTACAGCACTTTTATGACGGCACTTTTGCGGAAACGATTTCTTAAAAGGGCTAACATATTAGCCCTTTGATTGTCTGGCGACCTTAGTGTTTACTATTTAAATGATCACTACAAATATTAACTTTTTCCCCTTTGTCTCTTATTTGAAATGTATTCTCATGTCTTCTCTTAAAATAAGAATGGCAATAATATGGTTTGTTATCTTTGAAAATAATGCTTTACAATTAAAAAAGCAAACATTTGAAAAGCAGACTTTAGTGTGTTTCTAACAACTGCTGTTATGTGAGCGCAGTATTCTCAAGAGGGCATAACAGGATTACATAACACAAAGAGCGCCAGCAACCCTTAAATCATAGCATTTTACTGCTGCTTCTCCCTTAAGATGGCTTTCAAATGACTTTGTATTAATTTGTCTCCTCAGTTCACACATGCACACACATGCACACACACCACATGGCGCTTTAGTCGGACATCTAATGGACATTTACTGACGTTTCTCCTGTAAATCCACAGAAATATAAGAGTAAAACATTAAAGATTCCTTATGTTGCATTTGTATTTTACTACAATGCCTAATATTCTATATATTCTCCTGTGAGAGCCACACATTTCTAAAATGTCAGAAAAACAGCCCTGTTTTCAGCTCTGTGACGATGGATTTTCCAGCTGATCCAGGAAGGTTTTTACAGAGTTTATTCAGTTTAAGAAGTATGACAATTTTGTCAACATGTAAAGGAACACTTTATCCTTCAGTTTATCACAAACATCCAAAATCAACACGGTAGGAGATGCATGGTTTTCACTGGATGAAGCAAAGCAAAGTTCTGCGAGCTTGCAGCCCAAATTAAAGCTGTGCTTTTTGAATACCTGTGGGGCCAATAAGGCCGTAAATCATCAGTTTCATCACAATATGATATTGATTCTTTGGACAATAGTACCATATTTGCTGACATTAAGAAGTCTGACAGAGTGCAGGGACCTTTCATTGACTTTAAATGACATAGTCCAGTTTTGTGAACTGCTTATTTTGCTCTGCCGTCCAGATCCCAAATGATATGGGATTTTTGCTGATACTGACTTTAGAGGGGGGAAATGAATCGATAAACATTAAGGCATCTTTTTGAGCTGGAATGAAAATTAACCTTTTTTTTTTTTAGCTTTTGTACCTTATTTACTTGGATCGGCACCGATTTTTCCATCTATAAATGTTAGAGCTACTTTATAATATTTCACATTGTTCTACATGAATCAATGTATTACATTGTCGGCCAATTCTATAAATGGGAATAAAGTAAATAAATCGCTAAATGAACATAATTACTGTTCAGTTTCAGACAACTGCTGACAAAACATTTTTAAATAAACAGTTACCACCATTTCTAAATCACACCATGCATTGTTTTCTGCATTATATATTTTATGCAAAAAAGGTTTCATAACACAGATATCGGACAGCACATACATCGATACTGAGAGGCCTTCGATAGGCCAATATCGGACGATAATATCTGTCGACTGATATATTTATTGGGCTCTACTGCCGTCCGTGACAGCAACTGCAGCTCAAATTATCTGAAAAGTCCAAAACTGTCTGAGTGGAATCAGGCTTCTGCATATGCACCCAGAGATCTACAGCTTTACAAATCTAACCAAAAGAAATTGCCTGTGTATATATCCGTCTTTGTGCACACACAAGAGTGTTATGCATTCGTCAGTAGCAGCAGGACGGTGTGTGTGTGTGTGTGTGGGACTGAGTCAAAGTAAACTCCAGTGTGTGTGTTCATGGTAATGAAGGAACAAGTCGCCCAGTGCAACAGTGTAGCTCATTGATGTGTTTTTGGACAACAGTGGAGCTCTGTGGCACAGAGGAATCAGGCTTCGGCTACACAGACCATACTTGTTGGTAACATCAATACATTGTTGGTTTTGTTCTTTTTATCAGATTTGTCGGCAATAAGAAAAAGCATCACGGGACTTTTTTTTAATTTTATTTCTCTTCCTGAGACCCAGCAGAGCTGATAATAACAAAATATTTTATATTTGTTGTATAAAACTACAACAATGGAGCACTTGAGCATTAATTAAAATCACTGTGATTTATTGAACGTTTACTCAAGTGTACTTAAGTACAAATTTGAGGTACTTGAATTTTACGACTAATTTACTGCATCTCTTTACTGCTACTTTTGTAGCTTCTTTCCCAAAGGTTGACACTCAAAAAAAAAAAACCGAACACAGAAACAGAAAAGATCAAATACGCAGAGGGCGGGATCTCTGCAGATGTAAATACTGTCACAGTGTCATGAGTGATGATTAAGAGGCATTATTTTATTTTAGCAAAATCCTTTATATTTTATCTTGAAGGAAATAATCTGAATACTTCCTCCACTGCTGTGTCTCACTGATATTAAGCTCATCTTCAGTAAACAGTCAAATCTGAACAGAGAGGTTCGCCGGCAGCCGAACACCAGCAGATGTCAACAAAAAGTGTGTTTTGCCCTCTCAGCAGTTCCAACCTAAGTACACCTCTGGATGTTTTTCAGAGCTGCGCTGATGTAACACTGTGCACTTCAAACAGCGAGGGAATGATGGAGCGACTGTGACTGCAGACGTCACAGAGTGCTGCTGCATGCACTTGCGATGCCATGTTCCACTTACGATGAAGTGCACAATGTTGGCTGCAGAGAGGCGTGTCTAATCTGTCATAAAATTAGAAAAGAAGCCTCCACACAACCCGCAGTGCATCTCCGAGTGTTGTGTAGGCAGCGGGGTCTACTATTTCAGCAAACATTACAGCAAGCGGAGACTTAAAGGTGACACACTGCGAGAAAAAAATGAGGTGCAAAGCTTTGCATGTGTCATGTTTTTGAAATGCTTGTGTGTCTGTTGTGGTGTAGTCAGTTTCCAGATAAGCCGGCAGCCTCTGCTCAGCCTCCACAGATAGACTGGGGAAGTTGCATGTAATTCCCTGTGAGGTTTTTGAGCAGGCCCAGTGCTGCTCTGCACAAAGCCTTAAGGCAGTGTTATGTAATCTACCAGCTGGATCAGTGGTGGATTGGTGAGACAACATCATGCCCCAACCTGAACTGTCTCTGGAAGCTCCTCTTTAATTGAACCAATTTCACGTAAACAATCGTGTGGTCTGTGTGAGGAATGAGATGTGAGTGTTATGTGGTTATGAAGGTGTCATGAGTGGAGTGACTGTCTGTGGATACTCAGCTATAAAAATCCTGTGTCTTCCTGCTCAATGCACTTATAATTTTTTCATATTTACTCCATGCGCCTGATTAGTTTAACATTTTGCAGTGCTGGAAGTTCCTCATGCATAACATGAAAACCTGAGCTGCACGTGTAATTCTCAGCTCTACATGCATAAATTGGTACTGAAAATATATTGTGGCCGGGCTGCCGACACACTGAGCAACACTTTTCACACCCTTCCACGTCCAGTTTCTCAAGCACTGGGAAACTAGTTTGTGAAAGAGGACACGGACAGAAAAGACAGAGCAGCACAGTGAAACAACAGCACCATGTAAACATCAAGAGGCTGACGAGGAGGCCAGACCAACGTTAGAGCCTTTAACATGCATTCTTTTTAATGGCCAGCAGGGGGCGACACAATAAGTTAATTTGTATGCAAGTCAATGGAAATATGACCCGACTTCTCACTTGATTTATTACCTCAGTAAACATTATCATGACGAGTTTATGGTCTCAAGTGTTCTTCAGTACAGCATGATGTTCATTTAGTAATTTATGGTCCCATTTAGAGTAAAAAAGTAGAAAAAACAGGATATATTTAGGTTGAGGCTACCATATTATTGACAGACTTTTTGTCTTATAACTTTGATACTTTTCACCGTGTGTCTTTTGTGTCAAATTTTATAGACAAACCCCTGCTGAGCAACTTTAGTACCTTTTTAAAAAATATCTATATATATTTGTTTATTTCAAACTGTAATCATCAGCTCCAGCCATGGTGCAAATGCAGAAAAAGAACTATACAAAATATTTAAGAAATAAAATTGGTACAGATAAATATTGTTTAAATTCATTATGTACCAGTTTTAGTAAAAACTTGTATTTTCTTTCTTGATTCTTTTAGCAGATGTTTGGAGATTTACGGCACAGAACTTTTAAAAAAGTTTGGTTCATTTGTTGTTTTTCTGGGGATTTCTGGACATGAAAAAGTAGAATATCTGCAGCCTTGTCATCCTGTTCTTCCTCTCTGCTGCAGCCAAGATTGAAAAATGTCTTCTGTGATTGACTCATGTATCATTTATCCTTCTGTGCCATGATATTTGATGACATATAGCCCGGACACCGCACAGTCAAACGATTTCCTTCGAGGCTGTCAAAAGGGAAATGTTTCTGTGCAGAAAGAAATGTCACTTCAAGCCTCAACATGCCGACTTGCTCTGGTCCCGACCATCTGTTTCTAACAGAGTATTAAATTGCTTAGAGGATAAAATGCTGGTTGATTGTGAACTTCTCCCTGCACACGGGCAGAAGACAGCTGTTGTGAAACGTCTCCTAAATAAACGTAACCTCCACCCTGTAATGCTTAACAAACTTGAATTCCACTTAAAGTCCTTATTTTGTAATTAAAATCATAGAAAAATATAAGCAGCTCATTTCTTATGTAACCTTTTTAGTATTTGAGTCGGCTTTCATGCTCATCACAACTCCGAACCAGCTTTATTCAAAGATAGATATAAAACTCAAGATATGTGACCAAAACAGGGTTTCTGAGACTCAAACAAATAACTGTGTTCAAGAATATTTAAAAGATTCTAACAGTTATATTGGTTGGCAGATATTATCAGCCAGTATTTGCCAATCAAAGATATATCCATATTTGTGTATATGTCCGATACGTGCTGTTATGACATTTCTTTACTTAATATATATTGCAGAAAATGTTGATTGGCGTGACTTAGAAAATCATTCAGTCTTATTTTTGTTATTCTTTTTTTTTATTAGTAATTGACACTGAAAAGTAACAATGTTTATTAAGCTATTTATTTTATTCCATTCCAGCTAAAAAAAAATGACGATAATGTCGGTTATCGATGAATTTTCCCCTCTAAAATCAGTATCAATAATCGGTCTCAAAAATCCCATCCAATCTGTTGGGCTATCATATTAAACATTATTATTCTTTCTTTCTTATCTTTAATAAATAGCTAAATAAACATGATTTCTGTATGTTGAGTGTTCAATAATTAGCTACGACCATTTTCAAATGGCACTACTTGAGCTTAGTACTCAGTCAAATAAATGATCGGCTTACCTTGTGTTTATACAGATTAATGCACTTGCACTTTTGCCCCATAACACTTGACCTGTCGGATATTACTGATAGTAATCTGTGTCCCTTGACCCTTTTTTTTTTCCACATTAAGAGTCTTTTCTATGTGTGAAAATGAGGTTTATGTGTTTTTCTGTTGCCCCAAAATTGTCCCCTGAGGAACAAATAAATTACATAAAAGTATAAAAGTAATAAAGTGAAATTAAGCATTTTGATTTCAATTTAATTAAAAAGCTATTTCACATTCATTAAACAAGTCAGTCAGTCTGTCTGCCAGTAATAAATAAAACAAAATAACTACCGCCTGCAAACTGTAATTCAGAGAAATACAATATTTTTAATTGGGTGAATGATAAGTCATATTTAATAATAAAGGACACAATTCCAAAGAGCAATCTGACTTCAAAATAACAGCAGATTGTCAATCAAAAAATATTAGAACCTTCTGAGGTGGAATTTCAAAATAAAAGCCCTATAAAATCCCATATACCAGCTGTTCCTTTTAATTCAGATTAGTTTAACTCTTAAATATTATGGAGGAAAATATTATAATATATATTTCATATGGCCGCACATTAGAAAAATACTGAGATATTTATTCAGCAATGATTTTAGCTGCAGTCCAGAGCTGAAAATGGACTTTATGTGCAGCGAGCAAATGTTAGATGATTTTGTCACTTTACAGCAGACAAATCAGACCATCCGCTGAAGTCCCACATGTACTGTCTCAGAATGAAGTGACCTCCTTTTTGAGCTGAACTAGTTTCAAAGACAAAGGATACGGCTCCCGTCTCATTCAATGTACATAAAACAACATCAGACAGCACTCTGGTGAAAGCTGCCTCTCCTCGTTCTGCCAGCAGACGAAGCTTCGAATAAAAGTCAACAACATACGCTCCGGCACAGAGACGAGCGTTTGCATGGAATTTTTTGAAAGTCCTAGTTTTTCACGCTACCATCTGTCTGTCCACTGGCTTTTCACTGTTTAATCAGAGCAATATGAAGCCAGGAGACTTGATCCCTCTGGAGATATACATCCTCTGAGGCTTCTGGGAAGTAACTGTATGGCTTTCTAGAGCACTTCTGAAAATTGAGGCTGCTTGAGGCTCTGTCAGCCTGCTTTTAAAAAAAGGGGGTTTTCTGTGACTTTGAGGCATCTAGTCTGAGAAAAACACCGGCCTGCTAATGCATAAAACAAGTCAGTGCTGGAGGCTTTGTGAAGGTGCTTATCTTCAATATGTTTGGGGTGTTTTAACTCCCCGTCCTTGTTTTGGCAGTTTTTTCTCAGTCCAGTCAGCCATTAAAAAAAAAAAAA
>CAFUXE010001157.1:318009-345388 GCA_903364295.1 Serranus cabrilla
TATTTGAGTCTCCTGTTCACCAGAGCTGTGGGAGGAAAGCCGAGCACCCGGAGGCCAAACATGCAAATACAGAGAGGACATGCAAACTCGCTACAGCCCTCCTCTTATATACTACAAGCCATTATGCTGCTTCAATGAGACATTTATTTATTTAACAAATCCTATTGCTTCATGAAGGGACGCTCAGCTGATTTTACGTCAAATTCATCCCAGACAACAATCCTTAATGTGTGGCCAAAAACCGTCACAGTTTCCAGTGTTAGCTTGGGCTCAAAAGTGGAATAAATAACAGTGATTGTTGTGAATGATACTGCGATATAAGTTTAGAAAATTAAAGGGAATGATGTTTTTGCATTGTTGCATTTTCACTGAAAAATATATCACGTTTTTTAAAATACATGCACCTTCAGTCTCTCCGACTAGACGAGCAAATCACTGGAGCTTTACAAAGTTCTGTTACTGGGTTATTCTTTGCTACTACGACTATTACTACTACTGCAAGGATAAATTGAGGATCTAAGTAATTTGCTCATCCAAAATTTGCATTATTCAGATAAGCTTTTTTTTCTGTTTTATATCTATTAAATGTCAATAACTTGGACTTTAACTGCAATTGACATTTCTCTCCATTTTCTGGCATTTCACAGACCAAATGATTAATCGAGAAAATAATCGTCAGATTAATCAAAAATGAAAATAATCAATAGCTGCAGCACTATTACCCCTACAGCTGTTTCTTAAAGATATCTCATACAATTGAAAAAATGTCTTCTGTTGGCCAAATATTCAATTTGTAGCCTTAATTAAAAATTTTTTTTTACAACAGTTAACTATATATTTATCTATAATCACTTGTGCGCTATATGTAGAAGAATCTGCCGTTAATCGCTAAAGTGAGTCGTTTTGAGTGGAAGTGACGTATTCTGTCTTTTAGGTTGAAGATCTTGTTGTTGTTTTTCGGTGGCAGGAGTGATAATTTGTCCTCCTTGACATTTGTAGTGTTCTGGTGTCAGAAAGGATGACTCCTGTTCTTGATAATTGCCGTGCTTTTACAAAATGATGAACAGATTTTCCAGGCATTATTTTTTTTTATCTCAGTGGCATGACAAATTGTGCATATAGCTGCTGAAAAATGAAAGGAATCTGCGTGCCCCCGGGGCTCTGAGTGTTTACAACATCTGGCTCTGTCATTGTGAAACAGTTGCAGGTTGCAGCAGCAGCAGCAGGCCCTTTGTTGGTTCATGGTTTATAACTCCGTGAAACACTGGGCTGTGGAGAATGGAGGATCACCAGTCTTTCCTTCAGTGGCTCACATTGATGTCTCTAAAACTGGCGCCTTAATTAATTTCAGCTCTGGAGAGGCCCCATTTTTGGAAGTGCAATGACCTTCAAAAGTGTGCAGTGTCCTCCTTTCCCTCTCGCAGCTTTATGGATCGACACTTTTACAGAAAGCTTTTCCACTCTGCTGCTGCTCCACAGTCTCTGGCCGTCTTTGTTCATACAAGGTGCCCATAATTCAAATGATGAGTCATGTTTGTGGCACTGAATGCAAAGCAGTTCAGCTCACGTAATAGTCCAGGATCCGTACCTGCATGACCTTGAAAAATGTATCTGAAAGCTGCTGAAAAGGTGGAGAGAAGGGCACGGTGAGCCTGAAGGAGCCAGAGATTTTCGGATTCCATCGCAGTAAAGACTGATTGAAAAACTAGAATGAAATACAGTTTAGGCTTTATTTTATCTATAAGACTGTGTAATGAACAATAATGAGGTCAAATCATAACAGCCCACCATTTAATCAAAAATAATGGGTGTGTAGTTAAAAGTTCCAACATCTGTATCGTTATATTTACTTGAATAGCATTTTATATTTAGATACTTTCTAAAACAACAAATAAATATCTGTATTAGTCAGTTTTATCTATATATTCTAACATACAGATACAAACATTAATGTACAAGTTTACAAACTACATTTACAGATACAAAACCTTGTTTTCAAGTACATTCTTTTTGAATTCACTAATTCCAAACATCACATGCTGAAAATATGTCGTGTAACCATGACATTTTTACCCGAGGGTAGAATAGAAGGACAGAAATGTGTCTGAAATTTTTTTTTAAAGGTAGCCCAGTGGTTACATCGTATGCTGCGTTTATTGCCCAACTTTAGATCAAATCCAATATGAGTCTCGATTTACCGATGGCTCATCCAACCTTGTTATAAAGTCACTTTTCTCTGTTTCTAACTCACGCAGTGTATTCCTGCCTTCCTGAAATCTGAATTTCACACATTTTAATGGTCCTGTGATTACAAACAAGCTCTGGGCCGTCCCCCCCTGCACCTTGAGCACTCTTGATAATTGCAACCATCTTGAGGGACGACGTGATTTGTGAATAACTTTAGTCTTCACTACGGTGCCCTCCTACATAGCACCATTTGTCACAGCAGAATCACAAATTATGACAATGTGGTGCACAAGTGGGACACGATTAATATTCCAGGGGGATGTGAGTGATAAAAACACAGTTCCTGTGTAACTAAAGCATGTTAGCCAGCTCCAAATGACAAGAGATGGTTCTTAAGAGACGACACAGTCCCAAACCTGCTACTCATGAAACCGAATGTACGACTCTGTGTGTCTTCTCTCATTGTTCACAGGAAACAAAGTTGGGCTCATGCAAACACAGATGCCCCTTAAAACAAAAGCTGCCAGCCAAGACAGAACCTTAAAATAACTAGAAGGGCACCTGAAGAGCGCAGACCTCCGCCAAGGTGCCCCATCTCACAATGTTAACCGAGTGAAAAAACATTTGTTTATCCGCCCCTGATTCAGATCTGCTCTATAATATAATGGGGTCTTCCTTAGCTCATGCTTTGCCCTTCTAAAAGCCTTTGCATTCTCATTTTTCAGGTTCATATAATTGGATTTCTACAAAAAGCACTTTATTTTTGCAGCTCATGGCTGTTGCTCTCCTGTAGCACCTGTCGCTTTAAGCCTCCCTCCTAAAAACAAATGAAAACTGTGAAAAGTCACTAGTTAAAGCTCCTAAACAATCTATTATGTTCCAGCAGGAATGTGATCTGAAACGGAGGAGAAAGCGACAACAACATTGGCAACCGTGATTACAGGTTTCCCTGATTTTAGCACGTAGCTACATGTAGCATCGTATGCAATGCAAACAGTCCAGCAAAAGCAGGAAAAACTCTGAGAAGCAGTAAATAAAGTAACACTAAGCACAGTCAGAAAAACTTAACGTTTCTGCTGAAAGTTATTACTTTTACATACAGATACTGTTCTTCTGTCTGTTTATCTGCAGCTAATCTCTCACTCTACTGGACTAATGACGCCTAGATTTGTTTTGCACATTTACGACAGTATGCTGAGGGAACTCTCATGGCCACAGTGATTCATAATTTCCTAATAGTCCTGTTTTATTCATAGTTTTGTATCATCATTGACTGCTGACCTGTCACTCCTCACTCCTACCTGTTGCAGGGCCACATTTTGGCTTTCTGAACCTCATGCTTTCATGACTTGCTGGTCAATTCGGTGGTGAAGTTGCCACATTGTTGGATTTTTCAGTTGGCTTGGTTTGCTCCCACACTGAGCTTTATCAAATGCAGGCACTGTAAACAAATGTCACGCTGTGAAGATGTCCTTCGTGTATTGGACACTTTTTTAAAGCATGCTGCTGATTTGAATGTGTTTTTGGTTGATTTATTAGCAATTGAATCCATTAGCACCATTCTGTCACAAAATCATTTGAAGACTTTGTTGTTTTTCTATGGTGTTATGTGATCGTCTGACTGAATTCCAATAAGGGCCTTTACTTCATCATCAGACTGTCCACACATCTGTCCATGAGACATTTTTTAAAGCCTGCTCTTACCGTTCCTGGTATTGATTTTCAAATTCTGCAACCCAGAATGCACTGTGTTTCTGTTCACTTCCTTTGGTTTGGACTGTATTCTCACCTGCAGGGAACCAAATCTCCTGTCCCTATTTAGTTCAGTTTTTTATTCAGTTTTATGTATTCAGTCACCTTTAATTGATCAGCTTTGTACAGTGTTGTCATCAGATTTAATGCTATTTTACTGCTCAAAAAGCATTCATCACTCATTAATTAAAGTGCCTTTATTCTGTACAAACCGCTCCATGTTACTACAGATGAAATGGTCACTAATTTTCGAGATGCAGCATCTACGTGTGAATACAGCCCCTGGAGTGTAGGAGTGATAAGAGTGTGTGGGCAGGTGGACATTAACGCTGCTCCTGTATTGGCAGTATTTCCTCTCTCCTGTGCAGCATCCTACTTCTGCAGGACGGCCTGAGGGAAGTCCTCATTAATAAAGCTCTGGAGGGGTTTGCTTGTTCCAAACAAAGCATGCACTCGACCTTGAACTAGAGGACATGACTAATAATGGTCCAGCGATCACTGAATGTTGATCTTAGTAATATCACACAGTGCAACAGGGTGCTAACTGTGGGAGGCGCGGTTTATATTATAACATTATTCCCTCTTATATCATTTCTATTCTTTTAGATTGAATGCAGCAAACAACATATTGAACATAACAGGAATCAGACTGGAAGCAGAGGTGTTCAGATCCTTTGCGGAAGTAAGAGTGCCAACTATCGCACCATATACCTTTCCTCATTTAAATTTGTGCAAATATTACAACAGGTTGCTATTTGCTTAGAAGCACAGTTGGGTGTGCATCTCACCCGTTGTGGGTGCTTTGAGAAAGCTTCATGTCGGCTCGTTTGTGCAGGTTTTGCAGCTGCGAAAGCCGCGTTTTTTTGTTCTTTTGTAAAACCATCAATGAGCCATTTTAATATCACTGATAACGACAACAATGTTGATTTTTATCCTTAATTCCAAATAAAGGCAAAGAAAAAAACTGTGGGACATGACAGCAGCATGTCGCAGTTTTACAGACTGTGGTTTATCCTTTAATAAATCTGTCACCAGCAGCTCCTCTTACCACCTACTCCTGTAATTGTGTGTGTGTGTGTGTGTATGTGTGTGTGTACATACTTGAGTGTGTCATGTGTTCTGGAGGAAGCCGGATCTACCCCCTAGTTCTTTACAGCTGCGGGAGACATTTCTGTTTAATGAGGTCTAGAAAGGCTCTCCCCTCAATTACTATCTATCAGCTCTGAGTGTGTGTGTCTGTGTGTGTGCGTGGAGGGTCATTTAACTCCCACTCTTACTCCACTTTAAGTCATCATCAATTCATCAGCAGTCAGAACAAACAGTGACGTCAGACTGCCAAGAAGTTTAAGTTTAAAACTGCGCAAACAAAATGTGCATCAATTTATTTCATGTTTCATTTCACTTTTATAGAATAAAAAATGATGTGATGAGTTATTTAGGGCCGGCTAAATATGTCAGCAACAAGTTTAAAAAGACAGAAAGTTGTGAAACGCTCAAAAAACAAAACAATCTCGACAATTGATTGTGAAATCATAGATAATATTATATATAAACTGTTTAAACTTGATTATATTGCCTTCATGTGGTAATTATTTTACACTTACGCTTTTTAAAACAATTTGGAAATGTAGATTGGACATAAAACCACTTTGTTGTTCAACACAGTTCATAGCTGCATCTACAAATGGAAGTTAAGACTCCACCATGCAAAGAGAAAGCCGAATATTAACAACATCCAGAAACGCTGCCGGATTCTCTGGACACGGAGCTCATCTGAGATGGACCGACACAAAGTGTTCTGTGCTCCACATTTCAAGTTTTTGGACCATCCACATTGTTACCAGCACAAAGTTCAACATCCAGCATCTGTGATGGTCTGGGATGTGAAAGTGCCCATGGCATCATGGGTAACTTACACATGCTTTGGAGCAACATATGCTGCCATGCAGACAGTGTTTTTTTCAAGGACGTCCCTGCTTATTCCAGCGAGACAAAGCCAAGCTGTGCCAAGACTGGCCTGCCTGCAGTCCAGACCTGTCCCCCATTGGAAATGTGTGCCACATTATGAAGCGCCACAACGACAGAGACCCCGCACTGTTGAAGGCATACACGGAGCGAGAACTTTCAAACCAGGGACGTTGATTGCACTTCATTGTATACAGTGTCCCAACATTTCTAAAGAATCAGGGTTCAATCCTGACATTTCATTGATACGTGTTCAACATCTTTCAAAAATCCCGGTGAGGAATTCCTCGCCACCATGCCTCTATAATTTACTGTTCTGACCAGTGCTAAACGGAGGGAATAAAAAATAACCATCAGATGACTTCCTGTAAAATACTGTCTGAAAAGAATGAAGTGCCACAGCAGTAACAGCAGCTTCTTCACCACATCTGCCTGCAGCCCAGATTCGTTTATGTATGTCTTCTGTTTTATTCACACAGCAGCATAATTTAAATCCTACTTGGGAGCGAACCCTTAACACACGTTCAAGATCACACTGTGTTGAGGGGGAGTCGACTGCATCCTCGTCTGTTCAGATGTGACTCCCAGCTGCCTGGAGGAAAATGGATTGAAACCTGACTGGCGTCATTTTAACACACACACAAGATCTGTCCACACCCCCAAACTCGTTCTAGCACACCAAGTGCTTCACCCGCCCCCTATTAACACACATACTCACACACACAGAGGGGATCTCTCTTCTTGCAGAAGTCTATTATTAGCTGTTCAACCCAGAGACAAACTAATGACACGTTGGGATGAATCACCAGAGCTGCTGCTGCCTCCAACTATCATTACACTCACAGCAAAGCTACAGTAGACAGCCATGCAAGATGCTGGCCACCACACACACACACACACACACACACACACACACGTCAGACAGCTTCATGACGCAGCAGAAGTTGTCATCCCTGAACCTCTAATGCCCCACATGTCTGCAGGTTTTCACTCAAACACGAGCTAAAACGAACCCTCTTTATCTGACGTTCTCAACTTATCGTTTCTATTTATTTCGGACAACGAACATCAAAGTACTCACTGACATGTTTTATTGGGACTAATATCAATAGTGTTTTGGTTCTAACCAACACCAGCGGAGAAAGTATTCAAATCATTTACCTACATACCTAAAAGTGTTATTAATCCACCACAAATTAAAGTCCTCCATTGAAATGTTCATACTGAGTAAATGTAAGTAAAATCACAATTATTATTAATCGTGCATTAATGTGAAAGCTGGATTTTGCTGTTGTAGTTGGTTGAGGTGGAGCTCATTTTGAACTATTAACTAATAATTATTTTCATTATGGATTGATCCACTACTTATTTTCCATTCATCAATAATTGTTTGGTTTGTAAAAAAATTGCGAAAATAGTGAGAAATTGCGACACACAGAGCCTAAAGTCCCAAGTTTAAAGTTTGCTTTGTAATAAATACATGGAGAGAACTGCAGGCTGTTAACACAGAACAGAGAGGAGAGGACAAGAGAGGTAATAATAATGTAAACAGTTTAATGTGTATAAAACGTGGATCCCCCATTCTTTACTATACGACTTGTTGGACATTTCCAATTTTTCAGAGCAATTCATAACTGTTATACGGCACAAAAGACATTGTTGACTTGTGTTCTCTATAATTCTAGTCATAATTGTGCTGTTTCAATACAGATGCAGGACTTTTGTACTGCAGTACAAAACGAGGCTACAGTGTGTAAGATCGGACAGGAGGGGTCCAAAGGGTTAAATAAAAAAACAGATCATTAGAAAACATGTTTTTATTTCTCAAAGTAAGAATAAAAAAGAAATCAATACTGTAACCTGAGTATTTCTGATGGTAATCAGCCAAGTGATGACACACTTATTGCTATAAAGAAGTAATCGATCTGCAAGACTGAAGCACATTTAACAGGACGACATTAAAGAGATGGCTTGATAGAAAAATCTCTAATGTTTGACTATTTGGAATAATAATATCGCTGTATTTATCCCCATGTTTTCCAGCTCTATTGATTCGATATGAGCATCATAAAGTCTTTGGCTCTGGTGTTGCCCGAGGTGCTTTTATCACATCATATAAAGACGAAGTTTGACTGAAACATGGCTAACCTGCTGCTTTCCTGCAGTATTCAGACTGACTACAAAAACACCATTATTACTCTGTGCAAGGACGCCTGTGCTGTTACCATGACAACTGATGTATAGGATGTACAGACGAGTCAGTCGTGCACGCGGTCACAGATCAGATTTGTCAACGTGTACACTTTCACTGCAGGCTGTGAGCCCAGAGAACACCAGCTTTAGCTGTCAGCAGGCAGCCATGTTAATGGGAGCATAAGTGACACATTAGATATCGTGTATCAGCTCTGATACATGATCTGTGTTCTCTGCAACGAGTCTGTTTGAGTTTCACTCCAGCCAAAAAAAACTGTGGCGGCTCATTTCTACTCATTAAACCACGACAGCACTCGAATCTGTGAGATCAGCTGCCGAAGTGATGGAATCAGATCCTGCAGTTTTTTTTTCATGGCAGCCCCCTAATCTGCATAATGAAGAAGAAAGGCATGAATACATGTGAATAAATAGGGGGGAAATGCAAAAGAAAACCATTTCAAAATAAATTCTGAATAAGTGAAAATATATACAAAAAATACATTTAATAAAATGCAAAATATATTTAATTTAAAATAAATAAATAAATCAATAAATGATCGAATCATCTAAAATACATTTTGTAAAGCCCAAATAATAGTTATGTTTTAAGATGTTAATCAAAGGTTTAAAACTGCAATTAACTTTAAAGGGATAGTTCACCCCAAAGTAAAAAAAATTAATATGTTTTTGTCTTACCTGTAGTGCTGATTCATAATAAAATTGTGAAAAACTCAACAAAAATTCCAGAAATAATAACACAGAGTTTCTTTGTTGCCTAAACCTAACCAAGTTGTCCTGGGAGCCAGACGAATCTGCCAAGCTCAAGTTTTATTGTCTCTACCAATCAGAACCGTTTACGTCTTATGGGGCAGGTTTAAAACAATGACTTGCATTCAGGCTGGACAATTAATTGAAGCCAACCTTCAGAACCTTTAACCAACGTAATCTTGCCCATGGCGATTACTTTGATTATTTTTCGGGGCGTCACGTGACTACACGTCCAATGCCAACTGAGCAACTCGAATGGCTTGTATCAAAGAAAAACGCCATGTCCGTCGTTTGGACACATTTTGGCTTTAAGGAAGATGACAAAGTATAAAACGAAGTCAAATGTAATCTAACATATACGTACATATGAAAAGTGTAAAAAAAGGAAATAAACAACAACGATATCATCAACCGTTGCAATGTCTCACTGTTGTCATCTTAATAAGCAGATTCGTTAACACTGCCCAACCCAGAGTGTTATGTCACACTTTCCATTGCTCTGATTGGTTGAAGCTCTGTCCAACTGCTACAGAGGCTTCTTGGTTTCCATCCATTGATAACTCCCCTTGGAAATCAAAAGTTAACTTCGAGGTTCCCGACTAATACGCATTTGCTAATTAGTCTGGCAACGCCAGGCAACGGTTTCACAATGTTAAATAAAGCGGTCATGTATTCAGGACTCCCTGGCAAACGACCTATTCTTTCGTTAAGGTATGAGGACATGTTGAAGGCTGTGTACATAAAGCAGCAAAAATGAGTTCCCGCCTTGACCTTGAGAGCAGCTGGAACGGAGAGCTCCTGGTAGGGTCCCTTAAGATAAACTGCTCCATGGACAGGGGCCAAAGAGTGATTCATAGACTCCAACAAGCCAAATGCACTGTATATAAGATGCTCCCTTGGCTTGGAAAGAGAGACAAAAGGGACATTTTACTTAGACAGTAAGCTGCAGTTATTTTGGTAAGTTTGGCTGATGACTGTATCACAAAGCCAGATTGGACAGACTCCATTTTAAATGACTGTGGCAACCTGGTGAGAAGCAGCACTGACTCTGGGTATCACACACGACTCTAACTGTCCACTAAATCATTACATGTTTCTGCCTTGTTTCAGCTTTGTTCCACATCAAAAGCCTTGTAGTTGTCAGGGAGCCCAGAGAGAGAGAAACAAACTATTTCTGTATTTTTCCACTGGTGACACAAAAACTCAGATCCTTTAATTAAGTAAAAGTAGAAATGCCACAAAGTAAAATATACTTCTTTACAAGTAAAGGTCATGCATGACAATAAAGCAATAATACAAAAGCATCATCTGCTAAATGTATTAAAAATAATCAAGAGTATTAATCATGCTGACAGCAGGTTTGACAGGCATTGAAATGTTTTCTTACACCATTTATAATTGGCAGAAAATATCAAAACTCAATTTTCGTTGGATTATGACACTTCCGACAGTCCTTGAAGGATGTCAAAAACGCCTCAATCAGGAAAAACAACAGAATCATGTTAAAATAGTGATATTTCATTAAAATAAATATCTACAGGCCTCATTTAAAGTTAGTCCAAAATAAAGGGTTTTCACTAACCAGATCCTGTAGAGAATATTAAATAATATTAATAAAGGCATGAATGACTCACCAACAGTCAAGTGACAGAAATTCAGAGAAACTTACACAGAGCACAGGGGAGAGGACAAGAGAGATCCAGTTCCAAATTAGTGCTAACCCATCGACAAGCCTTCTTTTTCTATAGATAGAGCACCACAAATCATACTCTGAAGACCACGCCCAACAGGGGGGAAACAAACCACTGATCTCCATTAACTTTGTATTGAAAGAAGGTGCCTGACATTAGCTGTCATTCACATCCCCTCAGTCGAAAATACACTACACGTCCACTTTTCAAAAAAGTGTTAAAATAGAGTACAAAATACGTAAAAAAAAATGTTTTTATTACAGTTGTAGATTAATTGGATTACATTCACAAGAAGTATAAAACATGTTATCTATGTTCGTCATTAATTAGGATATCACACAAAATTGTGAAATTACTTTATTCTTTGATTTTGGGTTGCAGGAAACAACAAATCCTGGAAATGACAGATACATTTTAATTGAGGAAAACTCTTTGCTACATTCAGACTAAAAATCATGCGTTTTACTGCATTAATAGCTGAAATTAAAGTCTGAAGTTTGTACCCCATTCCTTTGTCTGTTGTAGTTTGTTTTAAGGGTAATAAATCCTCAAAATCATCAATTGGTTCGACCTGTTACTTTTTAAATCGGCACATTTTGATGCCAAGCTCCAGTTTCTTTTACCAATAACTGCAGATTTCTTCTTTTCTTATTCAACTGTTGCTCAGAAGGATCCTTGTCTCTTTCTGCCCTTTCAGTCGCCAGTCTGGTTGAACATTGTACAGCACTTGTTGTTTTCCACATATGAAACAAAATGACATCTATTTGCAAGGAGGACATCCTACGACCTAAAAACATCAAAGCTCATTCCAACACATGGAGTAGTCCTCTCAGACATCTCGAGCTTTGTGGCCATAAAGAACTGAAAATATATGTTTACAATGAAGAAACAAAACCTTTTCAATACAAACCCAAAAATCAATTCAAATCTGTCCACTGTTTGTCATCAGCAGTTAATAGGTGTGTGTGTGCATGCTGTCAGCGGACTTGAAGGGGGAGGGTTCGCTGTGCAAGATGTTGAATGCTCAGTGACCTTATATTCAACAGGGAGCGAATCAAACCTGGACATTGTGACAAAGACCGTGTGTTGTGTATTAATACTGATATGGCTGCTCCAACAGGTCTGTACTCTCCATCTCGGTGAAAACACCTGACAGCACCACTGTCTGCAACGTGATCCATCCTGCCAACAACATATGCTCTCCATCGCTGCTGGAGTGTGTCCTGACCTTCTGAGGCACCGCACATGTAGTGCATATATATCTGCGTGGCAAACTGGCCAGGAAAAGTCATTTTCAGACATGCATGCAAGCAGCCTTCCCCCTTGCCACTCATTGCCCTAGATGAGTCCTTCCACACTGTTCTCCCCAGCACAGTTTCTGCACCTATTTTGGATTCAAAACCAGGCCAGGCAGCAGAGCTCAGGGCAGAGCTCTTTTCGCTCCAGACTTTGCAAAGTTATTTTAAAGATTACGAAGCGTTAAAATCATGCATACTCTACTGTATGTAGAGCATCCCTTTTTAATAATCTGTATGAATTTGGTTGTTAAACTGCAGCTTTCCTTGGCAGACCCCCTTTTTTTAAAAGCAACGTGGACGCTGATGCAAAATGTCATGAAGTGGGATTCATTCCAGAGAAGCAGAGACAATTCAGTCTCGGATTTTAAGAGTCTGAACGATTGAGGCTAATAACGTAACCGGTGAGGTTATTTTTAGCCTGCATGAAGATGCGCTCAGCAGTGATGGCGATGGCTTCCTCCCCCTCCTACACCATCATGACGTCGTGCTGTTACGCAAAACCAGGGGTTCACCTTTTGTGGACCTCCAGCACCGTCACCACTGTCGTACATTTAAAGACATATTATACAGAACAATACCACACCGCCCCTGGTCGTGCGCACGCTTTTAACTTCTGCTTTGAATGTATTTCCTGTTCATGTCTCAGTAAAGACTCTTGTCTAAACTTGGTGCTGGACACACCCAGCAGGACATGAAGCAGGTAGCTGGAACCCTGCGAGGCTTATCTGATGTGGACCCAGCCGGGGTCAGCACCACCTCCCCGTTTAAAACTCCCCTTCAAAACACGACCTTTAAAGCTGCTAACTTGATTTCCCCTTACAGACACACGACAAACAACAACTATGCAAAGACATAAAAGTAGACACTTAACTATTTGTAGAGGTGCTGGAGACACAGATCGAGGCATTCCCCCTCCACTTCGTCCTCTGTCACCAGGTCCGACAAGGGGCGCATCGGCGGCGGGTCGCTCTCCTGCAGAGGCATTCTCATCTCCCGAAGAAAGAGCTCCAGGAACCGTCGGAAGGTTTTCTCCTCTGCTGTAGAGCCGGCCATCATCTCTCATTCCTGGACAGACAGAGACAGCTCCGCCCGTCAGTACACTAACTTCTCGGACTGAGAAGAGAGACGGTACCGAACTACCGTTAGTTGGACTGTCAGTGCACGAGCGGACTACCTGAAAGAATGTGTAGCCTACTACCGGAGTGCCGTTGAACTACCGGTGCGAATGAAAGTAGCGGACCTGACTGGGATGAGTGGACCGTCGGTGGAGTCTCCGTTTACACTACTGGACTCGCTGTCAGAAGCTGGACTGAGCCCCCCATCCAGAGCCGAGCGGGAGCGCGCACCGCGTTATCAGGGATTTCGGATGATCAGACGGTGTTGACGTCAGAGAGAACGCGGCGCTTTACGTACAGGTCGCGATCGCGCACGCAGCGCTGACTCCCATTGTCTGACGTCTGAGACCTTTTTAAATAGAATTAAATCAAGTGACAAGAGCTTTAGGAATTATGTTGTCACGATTTTTTTTAAAGATTGGTGGAATTTACTTTATTTTACGTTGTGACTCCATTGTTCAAAAATGTATCATTTGATATGTTCTGATATATTAAAAGATACTATACAAATGCGCTTTTGCCCTATTATGTGCAATGTGTCGGGAAAAAAATGTATGAGACCCTTTTCTAGACATTAAGGAGCGTTGGTTGTGTGTTGTATTTCATACAACTAGTTTATTATCTTTGTAAATTTATATATTTGTAGTAAAAAAGAAAATACACTAACAAAAACACATTTGTTTTATAAACAAACGGATAATATGCAAAAGTCCATAATTTCCTAAAAGCTTATCACTTTTTTGTTGTCTATTAAATTGAGAGGTTCAAGAAGGGAATTCCTTGGATGAGAAAAGGTAAAAACCATAGAGGTAAAAACATTCGGTAGTCCGCAAACTTTGTATCTACTCGGACATTTTAGTTTGCGGAACGGAAGTGTGTTCGTCAATGTTTTCATTCCCCCGATTTTCAACATGAAGGAAGCAAACATGGCTTTCCCGATGAGTATGGGGGCTCTGCTTCAGGCAGACCTCCAGGAGGAGGCTGCTTACCGGGACGACGGCTTGTGTGTTGTCGGTATTTTCGGTAAAAGCAACATGCAGCCCGGACCACCGAAGGAGTCCATTATCAACAGTTTAGCGGACAAACACATCTTCTCGCTGTTCGGCGGACCGGAGGACGGCGGCACCGCGGACAGTAACATCCAGGCTTTCTACCACCAGGAGAGCCGGGTGCTGTACCTCCTGCTGTCCTCCGTCTGCGACAGCCGGCAGCTGCTGCGGGCCTGCGAGTCTCTGAGCGCCGGTACTGGGCACTCGGACGCCCACGACTTCTGGAAAGGCCTGGACAGACAGCACTGCCTCCACCTGCTCTACATGTTCTCCGTGTGCCACGTCCTGCTGCTCGTCCACCCCAACCAGACCTTCGATGTAACCTACGATCGGCTCTTCAGAGCCCTGGACGCTCTGCGGCAGAAGGTGCTGCCTCTGATCCGGGCTGCCATCAAAGACTGCCCGGTGTCCAAAGAGTGGAAGGTGAACTGTCGGCCCTGTCCTCCTCGGCTGCTCTTCGTCTTCCAGATGAACGGCCCCCTGAAGGTCTGTGTTTTTTATTTATAAAGTCACCTTTCGACCCTTCTACTTTTGGAAAGTTGTTCTGCTGTCCTTACAGGACAAGAAATATTTGCCAGAAAAACTGCCAAATAATTATATTCTAATATAAGTTACATTTCTTAACCAACATCAGTCCTGATCATGTCGAGTCTGTTTTATTCAGATTATTTGTGACATTGATATTGTTGCATTATTATTTTTTTGTTTATTCTTGCATCCAAAACACACACACACAAATCTCCCGCCTGTTAGTTTAGAGAAAAAAAAGCTGCTGGAAAATATTTAATTTTATTCATTTTAATTTTAATTTTTTCACTTTCACTTTCACTGAGTAAAGTCTTTGTAACCAACATCAGTTCTGATCATAACTACTTTTTATGAAAAGCTGTGGGTTTTTATCACAGTGTGGGATATTAAATATTTAGCAACTACACTGATTTTTATGCATTTTTATTTTTTTAACAGGGTCACTTGTGTGTCAACTCACACTTTGAGGACAATGGCTTTACCATTTGGTGATTTCATAAAGAATATCTTTTTATTGAGAAGAAGAAATTGACACAATCTGGCATAAAATAGTAAAAATTACAATTTGAGGCCAGGGCCCCAGATCAAAAGAGATCAAAAACAAGATTAATAAAACCACAACCTGACAGATAAGACAATCCTCTCATCTAACACAAAATGAACAAGTGTATTATGAAAATGTCAAACTATTCCTTTAATATATTCTTACATAATTTTTTTTTCAATTTGTTTTTGTTTCCAAAGATCTCTGCAAATGGCTCAGAATCCGGAGGAAACCCGGACAAACCCAAAAAGCACTCTCCCAGGCGGAGGCTGCAGCACGCACTGGAAGACCAAATTTACCGCATTTTTCGTAAAAGCCGAGTTCTGACCAACCAAAGCAGCAACTGTTTGTTCACGGTGCCCGCCAACCAAGCATTCGTGTATGTGATACCATCAGCAGACGAGGACCCTGTCGGTGCCGTGCTTGGTCAGCTGCGGTCCAACTGCATCCTGTGTGAGCCAGAATCCACTGTGGTGGTGTCAGGGCCGAGGCGCTACCAGCAGATACGTCGCTCAGCTCGGCAGTCTGGCTTCAGTGCAGACTCAGGCAGCTTGTCGATGGGGGGTCAGCTGGTGGACTGCAGCTTGAAGGAATTCCTCTGGCAGCATGTTGAGCTAGTGCTGACCAAGAAAGGCTTTGACGACAGCGTCGGTCGCAACCCGCAGCCCTCACACTTTGAGCTGCCGACCTACTCCAAATGGGTCCAGGTCGCCTCCAGACTCCACCAAGTCCTAATCAGCAACACAGATGAAGAAATAGTGGAGCTAGCAACAAAAGTGCAAGGTCAGCTAAAGGTTTTGGAGGGTTTTCTAGAGGCTGACACAAAATTCTCTGAGAACAGGTGCCAGAAAGCTCTGCCACTGGCTCACAGCGCCTACCAGTCCAACCTTCCCCATAACTACACTACCACGGTGCACAAGAACCAGCTGGCCCAGGCTCTGCGGGTGTACAGCCAGCACGCCAGAGGGGTGGCCTTTCAGCGCTACGCTCTGCAGCTTCATGAGGACTGCTACAAGTTCTGGAGCAACGGCCACCAGCTGTGTGAGGAGCGAAGCCTGACTGACCAACACTGTGTTCACAAGTTCCACCTGCTGCCTCAGCCAGGTGAACACCTTGTACTTTATAACCTCTGCTGCACTGCATCAAGGCTAACGAGCTGATATAATGTATAGGTTGCATGTTCCAATAACCATCTGCACGTCTGCACTAACCCTGAAAAGTCAGCGTTCATGGCGTTCAGAGGCTGTAGTGGGTTTTAATGCCACAATGAAGATATTGGTATGATTTGAAACTAGAGGACCGAGCTATATTGTCAGGTTGGTGGCAAAATAATGCTCCAAAGGTTCTACATTTTAGCGAGAGGAAAAACTGACATAGCCTTTTGCCATTTTTTCTCATGCAGTACAAAGGTGTTATTCTCACTTATTTATTAATTGAGTATTTTAGCATACTGAACAGTCTTGGAATTGCATAAATTAGATACCACTGGAAAGCTGAGAATCCTGTAGATTCATTTTTATTCATGTGTGATGATGATTGTCCACAGAGTAGCTTTCATTTCATTTAATAACAGTGAGAGCATTTTTTAACTACATCTCCCTGCATAAAATGACCTGCTGTGACCTCGAGGATAATCTCATAAAACCCTCCTGAAACTTGACAGTCACAAACAACGACCTAGAGCATTCAAAATCAATTAACACAGAATCTCAAATACATTTTCCATAGGAGAGAAGCCAGACATGGATCGCAACCCATCCATCCTGAACCACAACAGTAGGGGGCGCTCCACCAGCTCCTGTAACTGTGGGAGGAAACAGGCTCCTCGAGAGGATCCCTTCGACGTCCAGGCTGCCAATTCTGACTTCTACCAGGTCAGGATTCAAGCAGCACAGCACTGCTCTTGTTTTTGTGGTGGTTTTGCACTGAACTTCCTGGTTGTCTGTCTTTGTTTATAGAGAGTATATTCATTTCATACCTGACACATTATTCCATTTATGCAAATCCACACGCTGTACATACTGAACTTTTTGCATTTTTACAACCTCTACCTCCCACCTCTCTTGTCCTCTCCTCTCTGCTCTGTGTAAACAGGCTGTCCTGTGCTCTGAATTTTAAAGAAAATGTTTTAATACTGTTCCTTCTGAAAAGATGCTGGAGGAGAAATGCTGCGGGAAGCTGGAGAGGATCGACTTTCCCGTGTTCCAGCCCAGCACTCCTGACCCAGCTCCGGCCTGCAACCAAGCTCAGCGACTCCCGAACGAGGCCTCAGGACCCAGTGAGGCAGAGAGGCTGAAGGAGCCGAGCACCGCACAGAGCCACACACCTGGAGACACCAGCCTCAGCCTGGCACTCAGTCTGGGCCAGTCCACAGACAGCCTGGGGCCCTACGGGGACGGAGATGGGACCGAGACCCAAGTCCAGCAAAAGAGGCCGAGCCTTGTTGACCGGCAGCCCTCCACGGTGGAGTACCTCCCGGGTATGATGCACTCTGGCTGCCCAAAGGGTCTGCTACCCAAATTCTCCAGCTGGTCGCTGGTCAAACTGGGCCCAGCCAAGTCATACAACTGCCACACCGGTCTGGAACAGCCAGGCTTCCTACCCGGCTCCTCCTTCCTCCTACCGTGGGATTTGGTGATCCGCTCTCGGTCGGAGGAGGACACGGGACTGACGGAGCCTTTGGATGGAGGCACCTCCTCGTGGCCAGCCCCCAACAAGACCCTGGTGGGGAAGCGAGGGAGCACCGGAGGGCTCGGTCGGAGTCGCAGGAGGGACGACATGGCTCGGATCTTTGTGGGGTTTGAGTATGAAGACAGCAGGGGTCGGCGCTTCATCAGCTGCGGTCCGGATAAGATAGTGAAGGTGCTGGGACCAGGGGGTGCCAAAGATCCTGCCACCAGGGTGCTGAACACAGACATGCCGCTGTACATCCCGTCCCCGTCACAGGGCCGCGGCCTGAAGCCTCACTACGCTCAGCTGGCTCGCCTTTTTATCGTGGTGCCTGATGCCTCGCTGGAGGTTACCCTCAACCCACAGGTGACTCCACTTCACTTCTATGGCTTCTTCATAATCTTAGAAGTACAATTGCAAACAAATATTTAGTGGATAGAAATATGTTTTTGAGTACTAAGAAATCATCCTCTCCTTTGTAAATATGGTATAAATGTCTAAGTCTGCTTAAAAAGGATAGAATAGAGACTCTTTTTATAACTGCTGAACTTGCAGATGCTGAGTTCTTAACAGCTAACTCGGCATACTGTTAATGGTTCCAATTTACCTAAATGTAAACAAATATAGACTAGTAAAGCATTTATTTGACAAGTAGTTTTAATAGGGTATGGTTGAATTAATGTGTTTGTGTTTGTTTTTTTTCCTTGCTGTGTTTTCAGATTCAGCCCGGTCCTCCTCCCTGCCCAGTTTTCCACCCAGAGCAGACAGATTTAGTGTTGCCGCCTGATGGTCTTTGGGTTCTGCGGTTCCCTTATTCCTACGCAACAGATCGCGGCCCCTGTTACCCGCCCAAAGAGAACCAACCACTCAACAACTACAAGGTTCTGCGAGGCATCCTGAAAGCCACGACGGCGAACCCTCCACCACAATGAACCTTTCACAGTATGAAGGACTTCTTATATATTTACACCTGAGAATGTTTCTGTTTGTCAGTCGGTGACCTTCAGACCTGCTACAACTTCATCAGGTCATAAATCTGGTTTGATTTTGTCACTAATTCTTTAGATGCACTTAAAGATCCAAACTCTCCCTTTAATTTTGGGTTGAAATGCACAATAAAGTGCTTTCAGCTCTCATGTCAGCCAGTTTTCTTAGGGTCTAAACATGGTTGTTTTGGGAAAAGCTTAAATTTTGGTGTGGAAAATTGTCACGTATGTCTGGATGGAGGATTGAAATGGAAAGAAACAGATTTGTTTAGAAATTGAACCGGCTTAATGTGGAAAGTCGCGAGTAAAACAGAGGTTGAGTGTCAGTTAGTGCACAGAAATCATAGTATTCTGCACCACTTCACTTTAAGTCTCCCTATTTAGCATTTATTGGCAGTACATAAACAATCTTATTAAAATAGATAAGTTGTGTGCAGTTATGAATCCTTATTAATGTATTTGCCAACAACATCTACTTTTTGTCAGCTGTGGGCACCCATAAGTGTAGGCTGCAGATAATGTTTTACTATATAGTTAATGATAATGTCTTCGAGTTATAATTTCTGGCTAATATGTATATTAATTAAAAGTGACTTTACAACTACATTTTATTCTTTTATAAACCTTTAATTTAATGTTTGTTTACTGCACATAAATACAAAAAGGTGACATAAAGTAAATTCCTCCCTGTATTCTGCATCCTGTGAAGTGCAACACGTGTGTTAATACAGTGACTCTGATTACGATGTAGACAGACATCTCACATGAGGGGAACATCTTCATGTTTTTCTGTAAATAAAAATAGTGTTTGTCATTTCTTTGGCAGATGTTGTTATTTATTATAATTTAATGGCAGCCTAGAAGTGAAAATCCTCATCTTTCAGTATTATACATTGCATTACACATTTTGTCCACTAGCTGGTGTTAGACACCATCATCTTGTTTAACACCATCCACTTATAGAGACAAATTACCCTTTTAAACTTTGGATGAAAGTCAAACCAAGAGATCAATAATTCAGTCAAATTGTATTGATATTGTACTTTTGGAACAAATCCAATTCACTTTAAAGAGCTTTACAAGCAATTGAAAAGAATTACGATGTTAAAAGTAGTCCATTAAAATAAATTAGAATAATAAACAATACAATTATTAAATAAAATAAGTAAAATTAATGATATAGATGCTGATTGACAAATCAACAATGCTATTAAACAGGCATTTAAGAACATTTTTTAAATTGAAATTACAATTGTGACAATTTTTGCATCATTCTTCTAATTTTTATTGGAAAATATATCAAAATAATTATGGTGTGATTGTTTTTTTTGTTTTTTTTTACATTTTTATGCATTAATCTATTCCAAACAAAAAGTTTGTACAACTTCTTCTTTAAACTGGGACATCTCTTATTATTATTATTTACTGGTACATGATTCATACAATAAAATTACACAATAAGGTTGTTTTACTGCTGGAAATGGAGAGATCAATGTGTCAGAACAAGGAAATCAATTAGTGATCTCATACCTTAGTAACACACACACACACACACAGCGTCTTCAGGAATGTGGGCAATAACAATCAGGTTAATAACAAAGCTAAGACGTGTGATTCAAGGTCATAACGTTTAACCACCGGTGGAACAGTTTTAAAGAAACATGCAACATGTGCTGTACATTTTAAAGATGAGAAACTGACAATTTGTACGTGAAAGTTAAACTGCAGGTCTTATGCTGCATCTGATACTTTTGGACTTGACTACATTTCTTACTTAAACTGCTACGTAAATCTTACGTAACATGATCAGTTATTTAAGCTAGCTCGCTTTTTTGTAATATGTTAAAGTGTATTTGTAATTTATTGTTCAAACTAATGTGTCACCCTCCATATGATTCTCATATTACATGAGAAAAAACTTTATAAAAAAAGATGAGTTCAGGTTAGTTATCTCTTGTACAGCAGTTTAACATTGCTGTTGTGTTATTATCATAACATAAAGACAGCTATTTAGCCTTTTAGATTTATGAAAAATAAATTTTTGGGACATTTAATTAGTGCATCTATTTAAAAAAGAAACAGAAATTCCCCTCAAAATTCCTACACGTTCACACTGTAACTGTGAATGTCACACAAAGATATTTCCAAATCTCAGTTTTCATCTTTTTCTAGTTTTCATTCAGCGTCAGGCCACTTCATCCATGTATTTAATCATTCATTCATATTTGTACTGACACCAAAAGTGTCCCAACAAGTCCAAAATGTCCTTCAGAGAACTGTCTGTAAACAATAAATCTGGGTGTG
The DNA here is from genome assembly GCA_903364295.1 of Serranus cabrilla. Taxonomy (NCBI): domain Eukaryota; kingdom Metazoa; phylum Chordata; class Actinopteri; order Perciformes; family Serranidae; genus Serranus; species Serranus cabrilla. Next base: position 339,060 of record CAFUXE010001157.1, read on the forward strand.
CTTGTGTGAAGCAACAACAACCATAAAAGGATCAAAACAAACTTCACAGTGTTCAGGGTTGCTGCTCCCACCTGTGGACAGGTACGAGGGGAGGCGGAGGACTAAAAGCCGGCCCACACGCAGATCAGAGTTTACAGCTTTTGTCTCTCACTTCTGTTGGACCCTGAATACGACTGTGCCAAAGTTCAGCGCTCACAGCTCGGGACAATAGAAAGAAAGAAGACACTGAACTAGATGTTCAGCAGCAGCTTCATCTTACAGATTGTGTGCGACACACCTGAGACAGGTGGAGATTATTCAGCAGTGCAGCAGAATGTGAGTATAACAGATTTATCAAGGAATCAATAATTATTCAAAGTTACAGCGAGTGTTCTCCTGCAATGCTTTACTACAAGGTTAACTTTCAACTTTTTGTCACTGCGTTGGGAGACAACAGCCACCTGTAACAGCAGTAGGTTTTTAGACTGCATGAGTTTAGCCTTAATTTTATTAATATTTTATTATTTAAATGTCATTTTTATAGATTTTATTGTTTGTTGCTACTATGTTGAATCCTCTGTTGTACTTTTGTCCCCTTTAGATTAGAGGACAATTATTGAGCAACTTTAAAGGAACATTACAATGTTTTAGCATAGATTCAGCAAATATACCGTGCTTAAATATAGTTTAGAAGTACTGGTAGGTTTTCATTTTGTGAGAATTTGTACTGCACCGAAGATATTTTACTTTAGCTCCTCTGTATTAAGCTGATGGCTGTCAAAAACAAGATTTACTTACATTTGAAATTAAAAGTTTCCAAACACAGTATTTTACACATCGGTGAGGACTACAATGGGATTTTAAAGGGAGAAAACAATGAGAATAGTTTGTTTTTTTAAGTCTGATAATAATTATACTCAGTCATGTCAATTGAGAACAATTTTAATGAGACAGCTGTCAACTTTTAAATACTGATTACAGTTTAACATGTCACTATAACATGATTAAATGATGATTAAAACAATCTGTAATAATCCGACCTGTGGTGGAAGAAGTATTCAGATCAGGGCCCGTAAGGGCTAAGCTTTTCTAGACCAGCTGCTTGTTGCTTTGCTAAAATATAGCCTGTTTCATAGTAAAAATCTCTTGTCTTTTTGTACAATCATTGCAGTGGAGAAAAATTGCTGATCTAGTCCAACCATTAGCTAATGTTGGCGTGAATGTCCTTCTTATTCCAGGGTTAGGGTTAGGAGAGACAGAGCAGAATAAAGCCGAGCAGTTTCTATGGACGAGCCTGGTTTTACTTGAAAACTAGTTAATGTGCTTGATATTAATATATTTGTGGTTCTTTTTGGGTCTTTTGTCAGTCCTTCTTATGGGGATGCCATACTGAGAACTCAGAAGTCACATCAGTTTCAATTGACCCGGAGCACCATGGCGACCAGGAAGGCCGAGGTCCAGCGAAGGATTGTGTCCAAGGACGGCCACAATAACGTGCGCATCGACAACGTGGAGGGCATGGTGAAGCTGTACCTGCACGACATCTGGACCACTGTGGTGGACATGAAGTGGCGCTACAAGCTCACTCTGTTTGCCTCCACTTTCGTCATGACGTGGTTCATCTTTGGGGTCATTTTTTACTTTATCAGCATGGGCAACGGAGACTTTGAGCCCGATCGGGACTCCAACCACACAGTCTGCGTGAGCAACGTGGAGACCCTCACTGGGGCCTTCCTGTTCTCTCTGGAGTCTCAGACGACCATCGGTTACGGTTATCGGTACATCTCGGAGGAGTGCCCTCTGGCTATCTTCACTCTGGTGGCTCAGCTCGTCATCACCGGCCTGGCTGAGATCTTTGTCACTGGCGCCTTTCTGGCCAAACTGGCTCGCCCAAAAAAACGAGCAGAGACCATCAAGTTTAGCCAGTCGGCGGTGATCTGCCGGCACCAGGGCAAGCTGTGTCTCATGGTGAGGGTGGCCAACATGAGGAAGAGCCTCCTGATCCAGTGTCAGCTGACAGGAAAGCTGCTCCACTCCAATGTGACGGAGGAAGGCGAGAAGACGCAAATCCACCAGAGCTCTGTGGACTTCTACATGGACTCCAGCGGAGAGTGCCCCTTCCTCATCCTCCCGCTCACCTTCTACCACGTCCTGGACGAGCACAGCCCGCTGGCGGGCCTCAACGCTGAGAACCTGCAGACTCGTGACTTTGAGCTGCTGGTGACCCTCAACGCCACCATGGAGTCGACGGCTGCCACGTGCCAGAGCCGCACTTCCTACGTCCCGCAGGAGATCCTCTGGGGTTACGAGTATAAGCCTGTGCTGTTTAGCACCAACAGCGGCCGTTATGTGGCAGATTTCAACTTTTTCGACAAGGTGCAAGTGAGCAACGATGCGTTCTTCCTCAGTAACAACACAGAGAAGATGAAACTGGAGGAGGACTATAAGAAAGAATAGAGGACGAATATATTGATGTAATGGTGATGTGTTAGTTTTGCCTGGACCAGAATGTGTTAGTCAATCTGTATATTCAAAAATTACAATTCAGTGGCGCTCCCAGAAATTTTGTGCGCGTGGTGAGACGGAGCCACTGAAAATCTTTGGATTGCATACAAATGTGCTGTATGTGTTTTTTACATAGGCATAATTTCTATGATTTAGACTAGACTCAAATTTTGGTTACAAATGTAAACTTTTTTGTTATGTTATTATGTTATGAACAGACGGATGGTGATGGTGGAATAATAATAGACTCGGGACAGTGGTATATAAGTAAGTGTATGATGTCAAATTTAAAGGCTTTTTGTTTTGTAATTAAAGATTTCTTTATGACTAAGAGTTTGAGTGCAGGACATTTTTATTTGTAACATATTATTCTTATAGTAAAGTATTTCTACTTTTTGACTTAATTAAAAGATCTAAATACTTCTTCCAACACTGCCAAGTTCATGCTGTGAGAGACTCCAGTGACCCAGCATAGGAAAGGGTGTTTAAAAAGAATAGAAAGAAGGATAAATGAATGGAGCTGTTTGAAGGACAAAACAGGTTTAGCCACCAGCTCCACAGTATCAGGTTGTTTTAAACTTTTGTTTTGGCAACATGTGGCGTGTGGTTACTGTATCTGGTAAAAACAATCTTTAAATCCAAAACACATACTGATCTTTAAATGTCAGAGACAGGGGGGTAACATTTCAATTAACAGGAACTTTATTTAAAAAACATATGACCTAGAAAATATGTTTAAAGCTTGCAGCCCTTAGTTTCTAAATAAATAAATGCATATATTTTTATTTAATTAAAACACCCAAAGTCACCACTTTACAGCTAAATTGCTTTCTTAAACATTAGCAGCTATTTAACAAATAATTTTGGAAGACTATGCTCACATTTTAAAGGGTTGGTTCACACATATTACAAAGAAAAGTAGAGGAAAAAAACATATTTTATATCTTGTGTTTTGGTTTTGAAATATTCACTTGTGGTGCTCAAAAATACATTAAAAGAACCCACTGTTAACAGAGTTCATTGTCGTTATTTTTATGTTGTAGTTCCATTGGATCCCTTTCAGGATATGTATAGTGTTTGTTTTTTTTATCGGGGTTTTTGTAAGGTTTGAATTGTGTCATTTTACTTTGAAGGATTCCGTCCAGGAAGCCCTTTCGACTGAAATGCTGCTCTTAATCTGAAGGATCTGGTCCGGATGTCATATAGTTGTTGCTGCCGAGCACGAGCAGGGATAAAACGGGAAGAGTAAAAGATAATGTATATAAAACACGTTGTATGTTTGTTTGTATGAACAAAAGCAGCCCGGAACCAGTTATATTAAATACCTGTCTGGTGTGTGAGGGTCAGAGATGAGCGTAACTTTGGATATAAGACTGAAAAGGGCAAACAAAGTTTACCATGAAGGGGTAAGTAACCTTAACCACAGTTGGCTTGGTTAGCTAACAAGCAGCGTCTGCATGTTGTTTATGTATTTTAACGATACTGTTCAGGTTTTATAACGAAACTGTCAGTAAAAGACCGTATTTTATTAAGATGCTGTGCTAGCTCGTTAGCTGGGTAGTTAGCAATGAGGCGTCTTCCTCTCTTCACATGACCAGCAGCTGATTTTATGGGTGTTTCGACAAAAACGGTCACCTGTCAGATTCTGCGCCTTGTAACAGGAATTAACGGATGGATTCATCAAATGCTAGATGTGGAATATAACGTAGAATAACGTGGAATATATAAGTACATTTACTCATGTACAATTTGAAGTAGTACTTAACATGACATTGAATGTGTTGTGCTACTTTTACTCCACTACAGTTTAGAGACAAATATTGTACTTTTTATTCCACTACACTTACAGCTTCATTTCATATAATTAATACAAAATGTAGATCGAAAAATAAACCAAAATACATGCAATATTCTGCATTCTAAATGTTTCAAGTTCAACCCCCATCCACAAAAGTTGGAAAAAAATGTAAATAAAACAGAACGTGATAATTTGCCTTATGTTTTTTATATATATTCAATTGAAAACTGTTAAATAACAGTATATTTTATGATTAAACTTGAGTTTTTTTTGTAAATATGCACTCTGAATTCTGAATTTATTGGAATGAAAAATAAAAATGCTAAATATGTACTTAGTGAGGCATAAAGTTTTAATAATTTAAAAGGTAGTTGACTCCTTCACAGCAGTGCTGTTTTGTGTGCAGGAAACAGTGGCTGGTGTCATCCTGCTGGTGTGTAAGGAGGCGCTGCAGCACCACGGCATCTCTCTGAACATGGAGGGGCTGGTGAACCTGCAGCTGAGCTCCAAGAGCGTTGGCGTCTTCGAGGCTTTCTACAACTCTGTCAAGGTGAACTGAAGTCAATCAAAGGGTCTGCAGTTTGAAATGGATGCCTTCCTTCTATAGTGTTTAGCTCAAAACCTCACTGATCTTTGCAGAGAAATTACATTCATTAGTGTAAACACAAAATTGCAAAGCATCAAATCTGTGCATTGAATACTGCATATTTTCCTGATTATACTTCAGTAGTTTTTTCCCAAGTGACATTTCAATTTGAATTTCTACTGTAATATTACTTCTTTTACTTGCTTAAGTAACAGATCTGAATACTTCTTGCACCACTGCTTATACTATTATTTTACCAATGTTTAAATATTTTTTATTATCAGTCAACCTGACGATTTTATTCCTGATTAATTGTTTTATCTATACAAATAGGGAACCCTGTTTTTCTATTCTAAAGTAGTTACAAATATTAGGGAAAGAAAATTCATTAAATTCTTACTACTAAGAAGTTGAGGATTTATACATAATTTTATATAATGGTTTACACGATCATTTCATTAGTTATTGACTAATTTTGTCAGCTGCAATAGAAGCAAATACTATGTTGTCAAACTTTAGAGCAGGGGTGTCAAACTGATCCAGGAAAGGGCCAAGTGGCTGCAGGTTTCTGTTCCAACCAAGAAGAAACACACCTGAATCGTCTTCACTCAGTTGATTGATTGTATTTGCAGCCCATCCAGCTGATCAGCAGTAACATCGAGGTAGCCAAGGCCGGAAAGATTCCAGGAGGAAAGACTGAGATTCCATTTGAGTTTCCTCTGAACACGAAAGGCAACAAAGTGCTGTACGAGACCTACCACGGAGTCTTCGTCAACATCCAGGTGAGCGACGGACACAGACGCTGAATCTGATGCCACATGAGCCATATATGAATATAACAATGAACTGGTATAGTTCAAATATAAATAGGTTTTTATTTAACCATCCAAACCCAATTGGGGAAATCTGCACAACAGAGATCAATAATTCAATATGTTTAATGTTGAGCCCACATTTATTGCAATATTAATAGCAATTGTAGGCACATGGATGTGGTATATATAGATTCTAATTTATTACAATTTTTGTCAAATATATTGTCAAAGAAATTCAACTTGCATGTTTGCTTTTTATGTTTTTGACATTAAAGCTATGCACAAAATACAATTAGTCCTGGACATTTTCCATAGATATGCAGGACTTGTATATTGCAATGTAGAACGAGGTGAGGTCTGAAGGCATCCTTTATTTCATTAAAATGAATAATAATGAGGATTCATTTATTTTATGTTATGTTTTTATTTGTTTGCACATAAAAAAAAACATTTTCGGAGATATGACATGCAAACAAAGACACTCACATACACAGTTAATGCAAGCACATTTTATTACACATTTTAATTTACATTCTTACATATTCTGAGATACATGTAGGAAAAGTTTATACAGAACCCTTTTATAAAAACTCAATATTCTGATGTTTTATGTACTTCAAATTGAGTTGTTTATAATAATAAATAT
>CAFUXE010001159.1:20497-40882 GCA_903364295.1 Serranus cabrilla
CTCAAAAGTTGTGAGTATAAGACAAAATAATGTCTTTGTGTCTGTAGATATAGAGTTAGTCAACACAAGTGTCTTCTATCATCTTCTATATATCTTTGTTTGGGGGATAGAGGGTAAAGACAGCCAGATTTCCAATATAAGTGAATTCCTTTTTTGTCATAGTCCATCTGTTTTACCGCTAATGCCAAAACAATTTTTTCTATGAGTGTCAAACCAAAGTTAACAAAAATGAGTTCATTGCTGCTCCTGGGGGCTTTGGTTTTTGGTGTGCGTTCTAATGCCAATACTACCATACTATTAAGTATGCCAGAAAAGTATTGTGTATGTCCCAATGGGTCCCAGTACAAAGTACGCAATCTACATTATGCCAAAATGCCAGGATGTCTTCAGACACCAGATTGCAATTTGCAATCCAGCATGCTTTTGTGGCCTTTCTGGTCCACTATCCAGGGTCAAAGTTCAAGGAGCCATGTTATGAAGGAGTATAATGTACCAATTGTTTGCATACTGCATGCAAAAGTACATATTTTGTAAGCTTTAGCACTATTACTCAAAGTATTTTGGAATGCAGCAGTAGTTTACTGATTGTTGGGTCGTAGGGCATTTAATGGATTGAGCCTATTATGAATGTTTAGAGCCCCCTCTGCTGGATTACAACGCAAACTACTACAACAGTTGAGGTGTACTTGTAGATGATGCATTTTGAATCTGAACTGGTCATTACAGTTCAAATATTAACTTATTTAAATAAATAAAAAATGACAGCCCTGATACATACATGTAGCGGGCTACAACCTATGCAGATATTTCAGTTCACTGAACATCATGAAAAAATTAAGTTAAACACAAATTACATTACTCTATTAATCATATCAAGATTTTACATCACAGGCAGTTGCCGCAAACTTCTCCAGAGCAACAATTTCCTCATTATGTTACTTAGATGTGGATAGGGGGAGCTCAAATTTCAAATCACAAACATTATAATCCCCAACTGATCACCTGACCTACAGTCACTGATATTGTTGTGCTTTGTGGCCATAAGAGCCTATTTTTATAGTAAAAGTGACGGATTTTTATCTTATTTCAAATGTTATATTCTCTGTCATCACAGACTTGCCAACTGTTCACTCTCAGCGACTCACTGTGAAATCGTGGCCTCAGCGCTGAAGTCCAATCCCTCCCATCTGAGAGAGCTGGAGCTGAGTAAAAACCGCCTGCAGGATTCAGGTGTTACGCTGCTGTGTGCTGGACTGGAAAATCTAAACTGTAAATTGGAGATTCTGAGGTCAGTACATGTATTTTACAGAAACACATATACATGAAGTTGCCGGACTGACAATAGCTAGTTGTACATTTTTAACAAAAGGCCAAGTTTAAATATACTATACTACTATTAAGTCTACTATGTAGCATTTGTGAGACTGATCGAATGGCAACCAACAAGTCATGGAGGCTGCTACTTCAAGTGATTCCTAGTTTTAGGGAACCAGCCACTCGATGAATGCATTTGATGTATTTGGAGTTTTGCTCACAGACACATTGTAACCGAGTGTATTCTTTACTAGAGCTGCAGGGTCTGGTTGGCCGATTAATACACTGATAAACAGGAAAATGGTGGTTGATTACAAGTGTTTCCTACTCCTGAATCCTTCCAACACAGGATATTTAAACACAATACTCTGGACTTCAAGAAGCTGGGATTAGAATTTCTTACTGTTTTATGGCATTTTATAGACTAAATAAATATTTGACTAATTAGAAGGGTTGATACACACATCTGATTAGTAATAAACTGGATTTTTATTTCTATAATTTATTCTTTATTCAGGTTGAGGAAGTGCAGTTTGTCAGAGATCAGCTGTGCTTCTCTGGCCTCAGCTCTGAAGTCCAACCCCTCCCATCTGAGAGAGCTGGAGCTGAGTGAGAATGAGCTGCAGGATTCAGGAGTGAAGCTGGTCTGTGATCTTCTGCAGAGTCCAAACTGCAGACTGGAGACTCTGGGGTCAGTTCACTAACTGTTACTTTTGAAGCAAGATAAATATGATTTGAAAGTTGTGACGCAGAAATGAACATTAGGATGATATTGTACTTCCATATTTCACTTAGAATAAAGAATCCAAATAAAGTTAGTTGTAAAATGTAACTAAAATAATGTGATAACCAAGTCTATTTTCTTCTTCAGTGGTTTAGTCTGTTGACTGTGGCAGAGCAGTGAAACTAATATCCCAAGAAGAAAAACACTGATTTTCAACTCTAAGCTCTTTCATTTTTAAAATGTTTCATTATTATTTTTAGTAGTAGTATAAATCTAAAAATGAACAAGAATAAAAACAGTGAAATGTTGTAGATGTTATTTGTTCCTTGGTTGCAAATGAATTTTGCATCTTTGGAATCAAATTTGAAATCTTGAGTTGAAACTTAAATAATTTGACATCATTTATTCTTGGTTCAGACTGAGTGGCTGCAGTTTGACAGAGATCAGCTGTGCTTCTCTGGCCTCAGCTCTGAAGTCCAACCCCTCCCATCTGAGAGAGCTGGACCTGAAAGGAAACAACCTGCAGGATTCAGGAGTGGAGCTGCTGTGTGGTTTCCTGGAGCATCCAAACTGTAAGCTGGAGAGCTTGAGGTCAGACTCCATTTTTTTTTGCTTGCTGCTAATATACTGATCCACACTGAGGGGGAATTCACAGTGAATGTTTTGGGGCGTCTGAGCCAGAGGTATATTATATATATATATTTGTTTATTTCTTCCATCCGTCCGTCCACGCGTGTTTTACTCCAGCCTTAAAGTTTAAACAGGCAAACTTGTCTTGTCAAAAAATGTGAGTCATATTTCAGTCGCCTGAGGCAGAAAGGTGACTGGGCTTTTCCTTTGTTCTGTGGGCCTAAATTGTGGAGCTGCCTCCCTCTAAAAGTTCAGTCAGTCCCCATCAATGAATGTTTTAAATCCAGTCCAATCTCCTCTGGCTATATGTTTTGCTCCTTTTTTACTGTGTAAAGCAAGTTGGTCAACTGCAGATTTAAATTGTGGTATTTAAATAAAGTAATTTTTAAATTACACACTCCTAATAAGTTGTTGCATTTGTGCACAGCTCATCAAAATAAAGTTTGACATATGCCTTAAGTCTTATGTAAATACCAACCATGTTGACCATGGTGAGTGCTATTCTTAATCTACCTGTACATAGTAAATTAATTTATTTTAAAATAGCTGTTTAAAGGATAATATAGCACCGATCCTCTAATGACAGACCTGAGATCAGCAGCATGTTATTAATCTGCTGACATGAAGAGTTTGATGAGATAAGCTCATTGTTGTGCTGCACATTAAAACCTGGTCACATGTAACTGGATTATAAACATAATTTATCTGCATCATTTATTCTTTATTCAGATTGAGTGGCTGCAGTTTGACAGAGATCAGCTGTGCTTCTCTGGCCTCAGCTCTGAAGTCCAACCCCTCCCATCTGAGGGAGCTGAGGCTGGGTGACAACAACCTGCAGCAGTCAGACGTGAAGATGCTGTGTGATCTGGGGGAGAGTCCAGACTGCAGACTGGAGACTCTGAGGTCAGTAGAGTTTCAGCAGTATTGTACTGAACACAGTTAGTTTCAGAGACAGATCCAGTATTTCGTTCTCCGTGAAGCTGTGAGAGGAGAACGGTGACAGAAACACAGAGAGCGAACAGTCAGCCAGTCAGATGAGCCAGAAGCTTGTTGTGATCATGTGTTTGTGTTGTTGTGGAGACGACTGTTGTTGCATCACTGGCAGCTGATGAGGGGAGTCTCTGTGACCTCTGATTTATGACTTGTGCTGTGTGTTTTCTCTCGTTAGACGGTGAGCGCTTCATCCAACAGTGACTAAAGAATCACAGCAAGCAAGAGGATGCTCTGAGATCTCTCCCCCATCCTCCCTGTGTGAGCATCATCAGAGTATCTGAGGGCTGCACCATCAAGTGAGATTAGTATGTTAGAGAGGCATGTTGAGTCAGTTTTACATGTCATGAAAGTGGAGTTTCGGCTTGAAATCCGCTAAAAAGTGCCTTTCACAAATCAACTACTTTGGACCCATATAATCAGAGGTCAAATCTATGAGCGACAAAGATTCTCAGCGGAGGGAATTTGTTAAATATGCAAACTTGTTGAGTCGTAATGTTACATTAGAAATGCCTCCGAATGAAGCTTTGCAGTTACAGAAGCGTTTACTGTCATGTGTTTTTTTTTCACCACAGGAGCCTACATGAAGCAGAAAATAGTTTTATTTTAATGACAAGGTGTTGCTGCTCTCACTGAGCTAATATATCCAACAGTTCACTAGGCTATGCTATATGATATTTACATGCATATGACTTTTTATATGATTTCTTCAAACCATACCATTATATTACCGATTTGGATGATGATTTTATTCTTGTTCCTGCTGGTATATTACAAAACTGATTCGTCTGTTGGTATTTATCACAGGTAATAATAATGCCCAAAACTAAAGTGATTTCCACGTCCTTCCTTATGACACACCTGAATGCAGTTTTAAGTATAACGTGTAAATCTGCTCCATCAAGTTTAAAGTGTGAGAGCTGCAGAATGTGCAGGCGTCACATCAGAAGTAAGCAGTGGGCACTGAGAGTATATTTAAGTTATTCATTTGCATAATAAATCATTTTCTCTCCGTCAGCAACAGTTCCTTCTTGCGGTAATATATTTTTTTCACATTCTTCATAGGTAGAAGTAGTTTTTCCTTTTCTCGGGCAGCAGAGTTAAATGATGCACAAAGCCGACCCTTTGTGAACACAGTTAGTTGAAAACCTCTGATCAGAGTTGTAGGCTTTGACGAGCAAGGTAGAGCAAAGAAAGCCTGGTTCTGTCACACTTGGTTGGTGGTTCAGCCCTCTGCTGCTGCTCAGCAGACACACAGAGCCTCCTGCACTCCTTCTGCTCCACACTCCAACACCTCCTCCACCTGGACAGTACTGTGCCTCAGTGCTGACGATAGACGCGGCCGAACGTCTGTTCTGTTCTTGTAATCCTATGTCGGATTTCTTTAAACTTGGCACAAACGTCCACTGAGCTCAAAGATGACCACAGCAACTAATCAACATGCAGAGTGAAGAGTCTTTAATTATTACAGATACACAAAGTGAGCATCCTGCCCCAAACTGTGGAGCTTTGTCCCTCAGAAATCATCATGAAGCACCTGTTTCACTGCTGTTCATGTCCTGGAGCTCCTGCTGGAGCTGCTTTCTGCCAGCAGGTGGCACCATTTCCTCTGTTTTCCCCTAAAAGTGGTTTAACAGAATGAATGCAGTAAACACTGAACTGACAATGTCTGACTGAATTTATTTTGTAAACACATTTGTAAATCACATTTTATTCATTTATAAAATCAAGGTTTTTGTATTTGTATCTGCTTTTGGTTCAAGTCTTTTCACGTTCAGGGGTCCTCCGGGCTTTTAACCTTTATAACAATGAAGGAAAAGTCACAATTGAAATGACCAATAATGATATTTTTTTCAGTTGTTTTCCTATTCTGTTCTCTGTATGTATTATAATAAAATCTAACCAGATTGAGCTTCACTTTTTTCAATCCACATCAAAAATCTATTCTGGAGAAAATAAAACCACTTTGACAGCAATTTTGTGCTCAGTCCAAGATGAAAGTAAATGATCAACATTTGACACTAAACTGGGTTTGGAGAAAAACGAAAGATGAAAGAAATGTTAAAGTTTCTTCTTGTTTAGACACCAGAACAGACGACATGAGTTAGTTCCACGGAAAAGTTTGGTGTCTTGATAAAATTTCTATCGTTCCTGTTTATTTGTTTCAGAAGTGTATTTTCCTTTTTCTTGTTTTCCTTCTGTTCTGTTGTTTATCTTCCCTTCATCACGTTGACCATAGTTTGTGTTTTGTTCTGTTGTATGCTTCATTAATTAATCAGCTAATCAATGCAGATCTTTCTTTCTCTTTTTTTGGTATTTTATCTTCATTTAATTTCACTGCAGATCTATTTATCATTGTTTTTTATTTTTACTGAACCTGGAAGTGTTTTTTCTTTCTTTATTAATTTAAAATTTTGTCACTTTATTAAATATGGAAGAATTAAATGTTTAACTGAACATTTACAGATTGTTAAAATGTTAAATATTTGACTAAGCAACCAATCAAGGCACCTGTTTTTTTTATTTTACATTCTTGTTTTGCATTGTATTTCATATAATTGTTTTTATTTTGAAGGGAACGTACACTTCCTGTGTTGTTCCGTGTAACTTCCGGTTTCCCTCTCGCTAACCCCTGCTAGCTTGTCGCCGGTGGAGTGGTCGGTCCCAGCGCAGCATCCAGCCTCCACACCGGACGGTGAGCCGCTGAGTGAGGGAGCAGAGCCGCCGTCTCTCCGGTGCATTTCACGGCTTTTTCACTTTGTTTACAGTGTCGCAGACTGCAGAGCGGCTCAGTGGGGACGGTTAGGACGCTCGTGGTGGACAACATTAACTATTATCTCTCGTATAACAAGTGGAATCTATCCGCTGGGAGCTCAGAGGAGGTTTGGAGGATGAACCCTCAGTGTGCCCGCTGTGGGAAGATCGTCTACCCGACGGAGAAAGTCAGCTGCCTGGACAAGGTGAGCCCCAAAAAAACAAAAACAAAATATATCCAGAATCAATCAGGTGTTTCATTCTTCTAAATGGTGCTAATCCGAGTTTAAACCAGAGGAGGATCACAAGATTTCAAGTTATTTATTAAAGTTATGTACATCAATAACAGAGAGAAGCAATCATTAAATATTTATTGAAAATAAGAGAATGTGAGACAAAATAGTGATAAATGTGTATATATAGATATAGATATACTTACAGTATACACAGTAGGTGTCATCTTTATTATTCTATTATCATTTATTGTCTCATTGTCATTCAGACAAAACCTGTAATCAGGATTAATTTAGTTATTTACCCTGAAACGGCTGTAGGAGTGTAGTAGAGACTCAAGGTGGGAGGTTTATGGACCATTTAGAATGATTTATACATTTTATCTCTAATTTAGTTTATAAAACATTCACCTGAAAATGTTTCATCAGACTTAATGAGGCCTTCACTGCCTTTATACACAGTTATCATATTATGATGACTCTATCACATTTAATGAGAATTCTCTTTCCTGTGGAGTCATGTCAAAACAATACAATCATCTGTGGTCATTTGCATCTTTTGGTATTTTTAGCCTTGTGTTTGTTGTTGTCTTAACTGTATGATATATAAGGGATATAATAGTGATATTTTAGGCCCATCTTGTCTTTTAATGGCAGTATACAAAGGCAAGTGTTGTTTTTAGTGTTTGCATGGTGACACCTCTGTAATAGTCTGTTGCATAATGGTGATAAATTATTAATTTATCTTCAGCGGTCTCATGCATTCACTGTCTGTCCTATGAGGCATCAGATGACACAACAGCATGTAGGCACTGCACATGATAATAGCTCCCACCTTTCATAATAAAAACCCTCACATTTCACACAGCTGTAGCAAATACTGTAAACAAAAAATATTCAATATCAAGATCCAGTTTGTAAAAACAGTAAGAACCAAATGTACGTTCAGTCCTGTGTTGAAAAAGCTGACATGTTTAAAGAGAGAATAAGGGAATAAAAGAGCTCAAACAGTGTGAGAGGCAGTGATTTAGAGAGGAGGAGGCTGGCAAAGACACAAAGAACCACATCGAGAAACAAAGTGTGAGGGCGAGAGAGAGAGAGAAATAATGTAGCCATCCAAAGACTCAGAGCTCCCTGCTGTCCCTTCCAGAAGCCCATTTCATCAGGCCTTTTGCAAGATTTAGTGTCACTTCTTTAAAAAGTTTTATGTTTCTCTGAAGATTCCTGCAGGGTCTGCTCTTGAAATGAAACTTTTTTTTTTGTCAGTTTGCACATGATTTGTAGAAAAGGAGCTGAAACTTATGAACACACTGGTATGGTGCTTGGCCAAAAAGCATTTACTGAACTTAAAAGAAGAGCCCGACTGATGCTGGATTTCTAAGCTGATACCAGTATCGATATTTTAAAGTTTACATAATCCAAAAACCATGTCAGCAACCCAAAGTATGTACATTTTCCAAATCAAAATGATAACAAAAGAGGAGTTTGGCGACATGGTAAAGTATCGTGGGTTCATGGGAGATGTTGTCTTCATTACTGACGTCACAGATCCATCTCAGCGGGCTGAAGATCTCAGTTTGCTCCTGGAATAAGTCCGTTGTGAAGCATAACTGATCCCACAGGTGATGGTTAATTAAGGACAATTACATGGTGTCTCCGACTCGTCCTGCCACCCTTTTGTCCTCTGGTTGTCCTCCGTGGCACTTCCTGTGCATAGTGCTCCCTTTTTTAACGTCCACCTCTCAGGAATTACAGCCTGAAAAGTCCCAGAGGAAACGTCTGAAAACTTGTGTGAAATCACCTTGATGTCAGACCACTTCTCCTTGACTTTTGTCATCCTCCGGGTCTCTGATCCGGCTGTGTCACAGCCACAGTGACCCTCCCTTGTTGCTGAACCTTTTCCTGCCTCTACCTCGAAAATCCGCACTTCTTTTTTCCTCGAGCTGACAAACTGGCACATTTGTAGTCTCTTGCATAGTCGTGTGGGAGGAGCCAGGGCAGGTAGGAGGCTCATGCATGTGATGGAAAGGTGTGTAGAATCTGGCGTGGAGGTGTCCTCATGTATGCTCTATTCCAGTGTTGTGAGTACGTCATCCTCCAGTATAAAAGCTTCACACTGTATCAAAATACTGAATAAAACTTTTAAATTCTCTGTGAGAGACAAACCTTTGTTTTGATGAAGACCCCCAACTCTAATTCTGTGAGACCTAACATGGTATTTTAATTAGACACTGTTAGTGGGACATTTGCACCAATCAGACTCAGACTGTTGGTGCAAATGTGTTATCGGCAGACATATATGCAGATACCAGTATTTATATTAAGTAAGACTTGGTGTGTTTCTACAAAAAACTACCTCCTGATTCTCGTCTCTTTCATTGAAATTAAGCACAGATTAATATTAAGGCATATTAACAAGTCAAACACATAGTTTAGTGTGGATTCACTCTGAGGGTTTGAGTAATCCTAATGCAGGACAGATGGAGGGCGATCTGAACGAGTGAATGTTTGGCAGTAAACTGACTTGCTTCAGTTTTTGCTCTGCAGTCTGTCACATTCTCATCCAGCCTCCTACTGTATTTATATTTAGTTCATGAAAGATTTCCATTTGCTCCTCTCTCTCAACACTCGCTGTCAAACTGCATCAACAGAAAGTGCAAGGAAGACAGTCCCGCCCCTGCTGTTTGATTGGCAGGTGGTTTATGAAAACAGAAACATCACAGCACTGAGCAGCAGAGGCGGACACCAAACAAAAAGTCAATCTTTCAAGGTTGATTCTTGACCTTGGAAAAAGCAGTTTGACAAACGAATCACGTCCTTGTTGTTTCCGAAGCTTTCAGCCACATTGCATTAAGTTGGTTTGGCTGTTATCATGTGACCTAAGTGTGGTCAAAGAAGCCTGAGCATTTAGTTTTAAAGCCACAAAGAGTTCGTACCAAGCAACAACGTCTGGGTCTGAAAGGTGAAAACAATGTCGAGGTCTTAAACCTGCATTCTTTCTAACGGCCAGCAGGGGGCGACTCCTCTGGCTGCAGAAAGAAGTCTGATTGTATGTAAGTCAATAGAAATATAACCCTACTCTTCTCTTAATTTATCACCTCATAATGACTTTATGGTCTCAATTGCTAGTTTCAACTTTTCAAAATAAATCGTTTTCTTAGAACCCTTTTATGGTGTATTTTAAAGTTAAGTGGAACATTTTTGATTGCCCAAAATGTCTTCTTTGGTGTTCGTTTAGTCTATTCTAGTCTAGTCTTTATTTATTTATTTATTTTTTTACATTTTTGCACCTTGTTAACCAAGCTAGTAAGCTAGCACTAGCTGATAACTTAGCTCCACCCTGACGTCCAAATATGGTCACTTCTGGCTCCAAAAACCAAGATGGCAATGACTAAAATTCCAAACTTGAGTCCTCAAAAGCACAGCATTCAAAAACCAATCAGTGACTACATCCACTTCTGACATGCAGTCTATCGTCAGCAGTGATGACAAGCTATACAGCACGTCATGATCTCTGCTAGTACCCCCTAAAGTCAGGACCTGCCTGAGAGGAAGACGACAGCTCCACTCAACTTCAGTACTGATGTGGGACTGTGTGTGACTGTGTGTGTGTTTGTGTTGTCTCCAGAACTGGCATAAAGGATGTTTCCACTGCGAAGTTTGTAAGATGACCCTGAACATGAAGAACTACAAAGGCTACGACAAGAAACCCTACTGCAATGCGTGAGTCCATCTCTCTGTCTATTCACACAGTATAAATAACCACATCATGTTTTACAGACACTGTGTGTTCTCTGGGGCTCCATGGTATATTTTTCAGCATCCACATTGTGATGCACACATGCACAGTTCTCACTTTGCAGGACGTGCAAACACTTCATGCTACCTGAAAGCCCTCGTCCTGTTGGACTCAAACAGACTTTTACTTGTGTCGTATGAACTCTCAGATGGACGTTGTTTTGGATAAAAGCTTCTGCTAAATGACAGTGTTACATTGTAGTGCATAGAGAGTTGTTTTTTATTTAATTCCCCATCATCCATGTGGATCATGTAAAGGTGTTGAGGAAAGAGCTGGTTTATAGTCTCTACTTAAAGGCAGATCTGACTGTAACTCGTTCCACCAGCGGGGAACTACAGAGAAGAGTCCAGCCGTGGACTGTAGCAGCAGAGGAAGCAGACACGTTTCTCTGTGAAAGCGTAGTGAGTGGGAGGGTGTGTGGACCTGAATGAAGGAGTTCAGGTGGGCGGGAGCTGTTCTAGTTGCTGTTTTGTAAGTGAGTGCCATGGTTTTGGATTTGATGTGGGCGGTAACTGGGAGCCAGTGCAGGAATATGATCCCATGCTGCACGTGGACTGTCCTCAGTGTGTCTGGGATAACCCACCGACACATCTTTAAACACACACTCCGCCTCTTTTATCCAGTGTTGTTTATCATGTGACCTTTTTTCACTGTCATCACCATTCATATGGATACAAACGTGTATAATAATAGCACAATTATCTGCAGAAATCTGGTAAAACCACAATAAACAAAAAAATAAAGCCCAAATAAATAGTTCATGTGTGAAAAGGAGGAAGTGGAGACCACTTGTCAAGTCCTACCCCTTTGTTTTTCTGTTTCCCTTTTGTTTTTTATAAGCATTTCACCTGAATGCTTTGCTTTCATATCACAATCCGATCAGAAACAACAGTCAGTTTTCCACTAAGGTGCAGCCCTAATGTTCTCATTATGATAACTAGCTGAGTTGCTCCTGCTGTCTGTCCTGGATTTCAATGAAAGCGTTCATATTTATGAGCGTTCTCAGACTGTAAACACCGTCCTCTGGCAGCACTGTGTTATTATGTGCATCTGTGCCCGGCCTGCAGGCTCTTCATATCTGTGTGGCGACCCTTTAAGGTTTTTATAGCAGCGATGGTTTTGGTCCGTGGTTGTTTTTGGTGGTTTTGGTTGCGAGCCCAGCCCTGCTCCGCTCTCCCCGCCGCTGGCTCTGTTTACAGCCCTGAATCTGTGCGTCTCCCGCGCTCTCAACATGCTCTGCTTGTTATTATCCGTACGGCGCGATACACTACACCGCCATTTATTGCCCGACCTTCACGGACACCAGCAAGGTTAAAAACCTCGACAGAGGCATAACTTGGATCTGTGTTTGATGGACGTTTGCAGTAAATTATAGGTTGTACTGAAAACTTTACAGGAAGGGAAGGCTGTGGCTTTGACCTTTGACCTCCTCACTGTTGGTTGCTTGTAATGTTGATGATCTGCTAGTTTAATTTATAACTCTCACACACATCCGTTTAATGCAGCAGAAATATAGGAAGATGATAAACACTTGAGGGGAATTTAATCGTTCATTTGTCGTTTCTTGTGTGACTGAAAAAGATCTTTTGTGAGTTATAAAAAGGACAAAAACACTTTGTTCACCTCACCCTGCTGTCAGACAGTGACTCACTGCCTCTTGAAACACACACACACACTCACAACAGTTGAGTTAATAGCAGAGGGGCTAACGTGACCTTTGACCCTGTGAGGTTAAAAAGGCGTTTCCTCTCGGCTGCTGGAACACACCGTCTCTGTTTCTCTCTGCTCCTGTAAACAAACAGCACTTAGACCTGAGCGTGCCGATCCAAGTGATAACGGTCACGGCTGCAGCTGCTGCAGCTTTTCTGTCCTTTATGTGGCGAAAATTCAGAGAACACGCAGGCTGGAATTCACAGCCATGAAAACCTGTGAAACTATGTTTTCAATATGAAATCACAGACAACGAAGCGTTTGATTTCTTTAGCAGATCACAGAAATACAAAACTGTAAATATCAGCGATATTTAAACTTTGCCACAGTCCTTGAACGCATCACAGGTTAAAAAGGCTTCTGTTAGAAAAAGTGACCAAAACGAAGCTTAAAATGTTGTTGTTAGTGTCAGAGTCTCTTTCTTCTACATGTCATTTAAATCAAGTTTAAATAACATGTAACCAGATCCTGTTAAAACATTAAATTCTGCTCCCATCAGTTTATTATTTTGAGCACCAGATCCCAGCTAATGTATTTTAATGGGAAAAATGACTTAACAACAACATGTTGTTGTTTTCTTATTTGTTTTAATTTGCAGCCAGTGAGTTTTGTGAATAACCATGTAATTACCTCCTCACTGTTAGCCTTCGTTTCCGTCAGTCAGGTTTGTTTACGGTGCAGAAAGCAGCTGCAGACTTCCTGCAGGGATTTCTTACTCATCAGTGAGAGTTTTGCTTTTGTACTTCAGTGTTACATGTAGCGCCGAGCTTACAACCCAGTGATTAAAGCGAGTGTGTGCGCGGCTCCCTCTGTAGCCGTTGTTTTGACTGTGATATAACTGGTGTGTGTTGTGAAGAAGCCCGACGGCTTTTGTTTTTCTTGGCTATTTGTGTCACGCCTCTGATCTGTGTCCATTGTTGAGCTGCGGCTGCTGCGGTCGACGCTGCGATGACAACAATAACATCTGAGCTGACGGCCTCAGATCTGCCTTGTTCGGCTTTCTATTCATTTCTTCCGTTGCGGCTTTCTCTTGGTTCTTGAGGTTCTGGGATTATAAAACATCAGACCGGATCTACGGAATTAGTAGAAGCTGCACTTCCTGGTTTTATGTTGAAATGTGTTATTGTACACGAGGGGAAACAGAGTGAAGGATTCTGTTTATCTTCTAAACTCCAAACTTTCCAGACCAGCAGCTTAAAACGGAAATATGCATCCTGGCCTGATGGGACGGTGGCATTACAGAGTCCTGGTTCTCCTGTTTACGACACCTTTTTCAGTGCAATAAATAATAATAACATTGGTAAATTGGGGCTTAAACCAACAGATAAAGGTTTTTTAGTGTGAAGTTGGGGTCCTGTCCTTCCAAAATGTCACCATTCATCATAGCCAGAAACTGTAAAAGCAGAACTTATTGCCAGATTTTAACTTTCCAACAATCCTTGAATGAATCAAAGCTTTGAACGATGACATGTGTCTCACTTATCAAACATGAGCACAAGCCTTCAGGGACGTGTAGGCTGTGAGCTGCACAGATGAAGTTTGATCAATATGGTGCACGCAAGACCAAAGGCCATCAGTGTTAAAAGAAGTGCTAACACACGTATGCAGCTTTGTTACTGTTCAGTAAGAAATCAGCACATATAAAGTTGGAGAATCACTGTTGCTGAAGTGGCGGTGTGAGGGGGTATGATAGCTGAAGAACTGGTGTGATTTCTTCATAAAAGCACCGTTTTATTCCACCATTATTGAGATCCTGTCGCTGTACTTTCTCCTTCAGAGACTGACAGCAGCACTCAGCTCCCCATCCACGCTAACTGACGACTTTCAGCAGTTTCGAGCCTTTTTTCCTCCCTGAACCTGGAACTTTAACTGAAATCTGTGAAGCCAAAATGAACCACAGCAGCTCCAAACCGTGACGAGCAGATTTTTTAATAGAATCCCTTTTAATTTTAGATTGTGGCAGGCTGATAATGAAGCTGTGAGCGTCTCAGTCCACAGGGAACTGGAAGGTCTGTGGGTTTATGAGCGCGGTCCCGTGCTTCTTAAGATCCTCTGCAGCTCACAAAAAGTGTGAGGGTGACAAAGAGGAGGGGGACGAGTGTGTGTGTGGGGGGGATTACAGGAGCACATGAGACTCACCGACTGACTTTATTACAGGACCGATACGAGTAGATAAACAGGTTATAGGAGTGAGGATGGAAATCAGGCCTCAGATCCGTCAGTTGAAGACACATAGAAGCATAAAGACGTGTGTAGGTCATGGGATGAGTTGTAATCTGAAGTGTGTGACTGCCCTCTGTGAACCAGGATACCTTTTGACCTCTGACTGGTTTATAACATGGCACTGCTGGACTAAATCTCTCTCTCTGTCTATTTACTTTAGCAAAACTTTATTATTATCAAACTATTCTCTGATTTCAAAACAATGAAATAGTGAGACTTGGTGCACTCTGGTAGGCTAATAAGATTAACAGAAAACTCCTCATTCATGCATTATTACTACATTTCTGCAAGGAAATGATTGGAGGTTAGTTCGAGGTCTGAAATCCAGCAGACTTGAAGTTTTGCCTCGTGACCCAGATATGAGAAACTGGCCTCCTGACCCAGAAAATGGTCCCGTCTGGGTTTGTTCCTTATTTTAGCCTGAAAAAAACTGGAACAATTCAAAACATTAATTAAAAAAATAAAAAATTACTTATATAAACCCGTGTCAATGCAAAATTATGGCATGCATCTAATAATGCTGCAGAAGATGTTTTATTTTTTTGTTTTTATGTTTATGTTTTTGGTCCAATCTGGTTCATGGAGATCACAGATCGAGCGAATAAACACATTTCTACTGTGGAAATGTGTTTATTACCTTCATAATAACATTCTTAGTAGCAGTAAAGTAGCCGTACTATAATTATTAATTTAAAGAAATAATTTATTCTCTGTGTATCATTTTTAAACGTTATATTGATGATAGAATTTAATTTGGAAAAATAATTTTAAGCGTGACAAAATGTTTAATTATGAATTAGAAATGCTCATACTGTTTCACTGCAGTATGTATGCAGTACGAGGGAAACGTGTCACATTATTAAGGAGTTAAAAATGTACAAAATGTAAATGTAGTATTTTAATAACATCGTATTCTAACTTCATTAAAACCTCCTTCATAGTTTAGTAAAAACCAATCGATACACGATCCGATCTCCAAGCAGCACCAGCTCACATACAGAAGAGAAACAGGAGGATGACTGCGTTCATAGCAGGCGTCTTCCTGTCTCAGATATTTTTGTTCAATCAACTTTCCCTTTATGCTAATTAATAATAATCAAAGCTGGTTATGCAACGCTGCTGCCAGCTGCTCCGACTGAAACCCTAAACAGGTCACTTGTTCACTCTCTCCGTGTGTGTTGATGCACATGTGCCAACACCTTGTTACATGCAGTGTGATTGTTAATAGCAGCTCAGATTGTTGTGATAAAGACTGTGTGCTTATGTAACGCTGCTGCCCACATAACCCAGATCACTGCTATCTTATTGTGCCTCAGTAGCAACACAGAAACATTTCTCTTTATTGTTTCACTGAGCGAGGCAGAGACACGGATCCTGCAGCAGCTGTAGGACATCAGATCGTTTCCTGACTGTACAGAGGAGCCTTCACTCAGCTTCTCTTTGATTCGTAAACAAGCCACACGTTGTCCTGTTATGATCAGCCACCGGCTTCTTCTCTGGTTCAGCAGATTCGCTCGTTATCAGACTACAGAGAGGGAACAAAATGACGTGTTTTTGTTGGCTGACCCGTTATTTAGCATCTCTATTTTCTAGTCTGTTAGAATTCTCCTCTGATAATCTTCACAGAAGTGTTAATGCAGCTGATGACAGTAAAAAGCTAACATTATGACTTCCACGCCACTACCGTTAGCTTCAGACGCTCTCCGGCCTAATTAATAGTTATGAAGCTAATCTCTGAAAACACGACTGCAGGCTGTGAGGCGGACTAGAGAGAGAGTTCCTGTCTGTGTCCGGCATGCAGCACTTTAGTAAGACATGTTTCCAAGACACCAGATTCTCCTTGTTGGATCATTGGTGCTGTTAGAAAACACCAGAACTTCTGCTGTGATTTAACTGCACATTTCCAACTGTCTCACGTCAGGTGAATGAATTATCTTTGCTCTCTCTGCACAACATTTGGGAGAATTAAGTCTCCTGTGTGTGCACAAAAAGCCACGAGTTTCTATTTCTGTTCGGCGTCGGTTCTGATGTAAAGTCTCTCTGATTACAAGCCGTTTTAAAGAGCAACCCAAGGCGCGTCAGTGCAGTTATTTATTAAGCCTGAGGAGAGAAGTCACTGCTTAACCTGCTGTAACACCAAAAACAAACCTCTCAGAGAGGAGAGCAGCTGAAAGGAGCCTGAGAATAAATCCGACTGTGAGAAACAAAGATGGTGAGAGCAGCATATTGAGAGAGAAAGCTGCTGAGAGATACAAGGGAAAGTTACGTAACCCTCCTTCTAATCTTTCATGGTTTCCAGAGGAGGATCGGGGAGCAGGAGGCAGATACCGAGACAAAGACAGAGTTAAACACGGAGTTTTAAAAAGTAAATAAATAGACGTGCAGAGGAAGGAGAGGACGGAGGGATGAGAAACGGCTCTGTTGAAGGCTGGCTGAGAGCGTTACGCATGAACGAGTGAACAGAAAGACGGAGGACAGGGAGGACAGATCAGGGGAGACAGTGTCATGGTGTCTCTATAAACGGCTCTCTGTTCTGTCACTCCAGGTCTGTTTTCACTTCCTCTCCTTCTCCACTTCCATCGCTCCTTTCCTTTCCTTACATCTCCTCATGCCTTCTTCTCCTCTTTCATCTCCTTTTTCTCCTCTCCTCTCCTTTCCTATTCTAGGCTGCCCTGACCTCCCTTAACCTCCTCTCCTCCTTTTTTCTCCCCTCTATATCTTCCTTCTCTCCCCTCGTCCCCTCTCCTCTTCTCTCGTGTCTCCTCTCCTTTCTTTTACCCCTCTTTTCTCCACTCTTTTCTCTTCTTCTTTCCTCTTATCATCTCCTCTCCTCTTCCCTCCCTTTATCTCCTTTTTTGTCCCCTTTATATCTTCCTCCTCTTCTTTTGCATCTCCTCTCTTCTCTTTTTCCTCCTCTCCTCTTACTTTTTCTCCCCTTCTTCTCCTTTACTTTTCTCTTCTTCCTCTCCTCTCCTCTCCTCTCCTCCTCCTCCTCCTCCTGTCAGAAAGATAAAGATGGATGGTTAAGGACACCCCAGTCTCTTGTCGCCTCCTTAATAAAGATGTAAAACTCTTTTATAAAACACTTTGCTGAGTGAGTCTCTTGTGTCCATGAAGCGGAGACAAAGGTCGCGTCCACTCAGCTTTAATATCACCTGGACGGCGTGCAGAGACGAAGCTTTTTGTCCTGTCATGGTTTTTAATCACAGATCTTTTATTTTAAGAATGCTTTTTGTGCTGGTTGGAGTTCAGAGGGTTAACTGATGATACTGTCACAGTAATTATTATCATACGAGGATGATAGAGAGTCATGAAGGAGGTGAACTGGCTCTTAATAACAGGAACTGTGATCGGAGAGCTGATCAGGTTCGATGCTTATTCCTTATTTTGAGATTATTTGGGCTAATTAGATAATCGAGGAGGCAGGATAATAAGAACCTAAATGATCTTTTTTAAGAAGAAGAAAATGACTCCGTAATTAGTTTTCTCCCCTTTGTTTTGGCTTTTCCCTCGATCACGTCTTCCTCTCTGAGACGCAGCTTCTTTTCTGAACTCCTCTAATCTCAGCCGGCGATCAGCCCGGCAGCCAGCTATTAAATCCTCTGGGTGATAGTATCTCTTACTTAAATAAGCACAGCCCGAATTAACTCCCCCTCGTTTGTCACGGCCTTTTATCACGGAGCTGCCACCAGCAGAAAGGCATTAGAGGTGCTTATGAGCATTAAATGTTGGTGCTGAAGGTGAAGTAATTAAACACGAGTCGGCGGAGGACTCGGGGCTCTGAAGGCAGAAACATCAGGATGTTCCTGCTCTCGTGTGCAGAGTATCATGTTGCACTTATTTGATCCTCATTTCTTTGTGGTTGCTTGATAAATAAAAGATGGCAGAAGATAACAGAGTTTACTCTCTTCTTTTATGGGGAAGATGATGATGAAGGTGGTTTGATGGCTTTGGTGATGTGGCATGCAAGCAGATACACTGTCCCCGACTGCGACACACACACACACACACTCTGTATTAGTCCGTGCCCGGGGCTGTATGGATGCAGCAGTGTGTCTAAAGTCAAACTAGGCCACTGGTTGCAGACTCAGTGTGGTGGAATGATCTGTGTGTTTCCTCTGGTACCTGAAAGGTTTCTGTGCTGATGTTATGAAATGATTTATCCGATGAAATGATCTGAAAGATGACTCAACCGATTTGACAGAAAACTCCCGTTCCAGCTTCTTACATTTGGAGATTTGCGGCTCATATCGAGCTGACACCGGTCATATCTTATCATGACGTCGCATGTTTTCCAGTTATTCTGTGTTCTTTAGGAAAGTAAGTTATGGTGGAGTCTGTATAAACAGTGATGCATGTAACCAAGTACATTTACTCAAGTACTGTTCTAAGGTACAATTTTTAAGGTACTTATGTAACTTCGTACTTCTACTCCACCACATTTTAAAGGCAGATATTGTACTTTTTACTCCACTACATTTAGCTGACAGCTTTAGTTACTTTTCAGGTCAAAATTTAACATAAAAACAAGATAAATTTATAGTACATATGGTTTTAATCACATAAAATCAATAATGAAATCACAGTATATAAGTTGTTAAAAATGAGCCCACTTTGACCTACTTACATGAATAATCCAATTATATATTTGAAATACATTAAATAATCTGAGTGGGTCCAAGCACTTTTATTTTGATACTTTAAGTACATTTTGATACTGATACTTTTGTACTTGTAGTGGAGTAAAAGTCACTACAACACTTGAATATATATTTTAATGAAAATGTTTCAGTATGTAAATACGAAGTATTTCTCTGCTGTGAGGCCAAAGAAAGAAGACTTAACTTTCACTTGTTATATCTGTAACATTGCATTGAGTAGCTTTGTGCATCGACCTGCAGTATGATTTCATATTGTTGGTAACCTGCTCATCCTTATTAGAGCATGAAAATATAATTGTTAAATATTTAGATAATTCTAAAAAAGGTATTTGTTACTGCAGGAAGCCTGTTAAATATGTTCTCTGCTCTGCATCTCCATAAATAATTAAATATCCTTTTTACTTAAAATATTTAGGCTCTTTTAAAGACATCATCAGCAGTACGCTGACAGAAATTTGGTTATTTTAACAAATCACACTGATATGTTTTAAAGAGAGAAATAACGAAGCTGCAGCAACCAAAACACACGTGTGTAACAGCGTGTTTGTGTGTAGAGAGAGCGCACACTGCGTTACTGTGGACTGTAGATGGTCTCTCTGATTTATGGTTAGTCTGTTCGAGGCTGTCAGTGAGGGTTACAGGAGCCAAGTCTGTCCTGAGCTCACACTGAGTTTCATCAACACCCAAACAGGAAGATGGAGAGCAGCCAGACTGACCACACACACACACACACACACACTGAGCTGCCCTCTCTTCCTCCTCTTCATCTGTCTCCCTCGCAGTGATTCACCAAAAGAGCATCCGTGTTTCTTTGTGTCAGCTGGTAGAGAAACTTGGAGCACGCGGCCCCGTCCTGCTGTCCACGTGCTGTTTGTGTTGTTGTTGTTGACGGTGAGAGAGGACAGACGAGTCACTGGCTGCCCTGATAACAGCCGTGCCAAGTCTCCATCAAACTGACAGCGAGCCGCGTTTCCAGTTTTAAGCAAAATATTGAAATGTTGCATGCAAGAAAATGCATATTGGGGATGTTTAGAGCAAATAACAAAGCTGCAGTGACGTACTTTGGTCAGCAGATGGCAGTGTGATGTGCTGCTGTAGGATAATCCGTCAGTAAGAAAATAAGAAGTTTTGGCCGCTCATGAGAGAAAATATGTCTTCAGGAATTAGATTCAACATCTAACAGTTCTTCATGTCAGAGGAAACAGCTGATCAGTTAACCTGCTCACCGTGGTTTTATATTTACAAAGATTAGGTGAAGCATTAAGTAGATCAAAGTCTAGATACTGTAGATGATAAGTTGCCTCCTCGTGGAAAAGTTTGGACCTGAAACAGAAACTGAGCCGAACA
>CAFUXE010001159.1:95282-109588 GCA_903364295.1 Serranus cabrilla
TGTGTGTGTGTGTGTGTGTGTGTGTGTTGCACTGTGACTGCATAACAATCAGTAAAAAAAGTTTTCAAAAAAAACTGAAATAGAAAAACAGTAAAAGAAAAATTAATTTAAACATCTTTAAAAAAAAATTCAAATAACTGTAAAAGCAGTTTAAAAAACGTTGAAAATGTAATAAAAAAAACAGAAAGAACAACCCAGAAAAAATGTTTTAAAAAAATATTTTAACTGATTAATGCAGGTCCGGTACAGGCAGAGTGCAGCGAAGGCCTCCAGTGTCGGAGTGACTCCAGAACTGGAACGAGTCCGACAGAACCAGGAGAACATCAGCTCGGCAAGACACACACACACACACACACACACACACACACACACAGATGTTAACTCCTCAGTGTGATATCGTGTGTGTGTGTGTGTGTGTGTGTGTGTGTGTGTGTGTAGGTGAGGTACCAGCGCGGGCTGCAGGAGGTGCGAGGCCGCAGCTGCACCGAGCTGGACACACCTGAGTACCGCCGCGTCAGGAGGTCTCAGGACTCCGTCTCCATGGTAGCGGCCCCGCCTGGCCGTGGGAGGAGCTAACAGGAGGGGCGTGGCACTGAGCGTGGGGCTGACGCACGCCACTAACACGACCGCCACACGGCACGGAGCAGAGCAGTGTGTGTGTGTGAGACTGAGCACCGTAAAAAAAATATTATTAGATTACAAATAACATTAAAAAAAAGGAAATTGCTTTTTATATTAATATTAACAATAAAAAAATCTGTTTTTAAATTAATTTAATGAGAAATTACATTTCTTAGTGTAAAATTACAGTAAATTATATTAAAAAATTAAATAAAAAAGGAAAAATTTTTTAACAATTTAACTTTAAATTTAATGTAAAAAAAAGAAGATAAAAGAATGGTCAATTGTAAAAAAAGAAAAACTTTATTTATTCTACAGATATATATATTTAAAATATATTTTTACTTATTTACCTTATATTATCCTTATTTTAAAGGAATTATCTGTAAAGTAACTTACGGTTCTTTACTGTTTAATGACGGTAAGTATTAGATTTTTTACCTCCTCACCTCTTCATTCACGAGTTCACAGGTTTGTGTGTGTGTGAATAAAACATTTTAAAAACTTCCCGTGTGTGTTTTATTTGCTCACTGACCAAATGCACCCTGAGCTGTGAGTGTGTGTGTGTGACACTAATGTGTGTTTTAATCTTCATATTTTATTGTCCGTGACATTGACGCTCTCCGTGCGGTTCACCTTCCTCCGACAGGCCAAGTACCACGAGGACTTTGAGCGCGCACGCGGCCGAGGCTGCACGCCGGGATTGGACGACCCGAGCATGGAGCGCTACCAGAGAGCCAATCAGATGATGGCGGAGGCGGGATACAGCAAAGGGATCCACCCCCAGGCCGTGGAGATGGACAGACGGCCGGGCGGCATCATCGTCGGTCAGTGACATTCAGGCTCCTTTTGTTCCTTACTTCCTGCATACAGTAGTTTCACAATAAAAGCCTTTAGTTAAAGCTAATTTGCTTCAACTTTGTGGAAAATATGGGAAGTGTCTTTCATGAGAAATTGACCTGCACGGTGAATTTTCTGCAGAGTTTTAATGTTGTCAAAAAGCTGCTATCAGACCCGACTTCCTCAAGGATTCATGGGTAAACAAATCTAAATGAATAAAACAGAAACTTTACTGTTGACATGTCATGTTGTGAGCAGCGACTTCCTGTCAGAGATCTGCAAAGTGCCTGAAATTTAAGTTGAACAAATCAAGTTTTCATGTGCAATGAGCAGTTTTTCTTTGCTTCAATCACATGAAGTTTTTATTTACTTGTATTCTGCATGAAGAGTAGCAGCACTTTATTTTATTTTATTTAAGTTATTTATTGTGTCTCTGTTTCATGCTTTTATTTGCTGCATTGCTGCAAAAGAGTTTCCTCTTTTCCTGTTTGTAATCTGAGAGTTTCCTCCCCCTGCTGCAGCTCTCTCTCTCTCTGTTGTTATGATAAGTAACATTTTCTACCTCTACAGTTTTGGTGCACAGTGCACAGATGAATGTTCCCTCTGCTCAGACATGTTTCTGTGCCTGTAAACAAAGTGTTGTTCTTTATGAAGACCTGAAGGTGTGGAGGAGCGACCCCGGCTCCATCTTTGACTTTGACCCTCTGGAGGACAACATCCAGTCCAAGAGCCTCCGCAGGATGTCCGGTACTCCCTCTGACGGAGACACATGAGAAAGACATTCTTCTTACTGTCAACGAATCCCAAAGTTCAACTCACACATTAGTTTATTTAGTACACACACACACACACACACACACACTGACATTTTAATTTTAAATCAACATGCACATCTCCTCATTCTGTTGAACAACATTTATTAAAATTAGATTGATGTAATTATTTCCAAAAATGTTTTTATCAATTGAAAAAATCTGCTTAAAAAACATAATTTAAACTGCTTTAAAAAACATTTTCTTTCCTGTTTTTGCACACAAAGAGCTGCAACCTGCTGGTTTATATATAAAGAAAAACTAACTCATCCAATCAGTTCAATATGAAAGATAAAAAATGACATAAAGAGAAATAAATCTATAAATAAATGCAAAAAATAAATGGATATTCTATCATTTCTAATTTATTTATTACATTTATTTCGACATGTTCATTCATTTAGTTATTTCCACTTTTTTACATTTCCACTTGTATGTATTTATTTTATTAATTTATTTCTGCATGATTTTTGTCACCCAGCAATGTCAAAATGTAAATTAGCTGACTGATCCTAACATCACCATAATGAAATATCTATATTTATACATTTATTATTTTATTATTTTTTATTTAATTAGTCATTTATTTCTACTTTAGTCATTTTTTTGTCCTTAGCAGGAGGATTGTAGGTCAGAAAAGACAAAAAAAACAAAAAACATGCAGGCTTTTATACTGAAAAATGAGAGTCATTGCATCAGGACATCCTGGTACTTTAATCAGGATGTATTAAGTCTTTTCCAGGCTCCTGAACCAGCAGAGTCGTGTTGATATTCATGTTTTCAGTAGTAGCTGATTTCATGGGATTTTTTGACAGTAAGAAAAATGTTCTGAGCCTTTCAAACTATTTATCAGTTTGTTATTATTATATAACAGCTCCTCGCTCTCTCCCGGCTCATGTTATTCCTCATCTCTCCCTCCCCGCCCCGCGGCGCCCCCTGGTGGCGGCGTGCTGTCAGAGCGGGCGGGCCGCAGGCTGAGCCGGCAGCCCTCGCAGCAGTCAGTGACCCACAGCCAGGCGCCGTCCGGCAGCTCGCTGACCTCTGACCTCTGGGACCGCAGCAGCACCAACACCCCCGGTACCTGAACATCAGTCAGCTCGCTCACTCAGACTCACAGTAACAGACGGAGGCTCTGACGGGACACACGCATGTGTGTGTGTGTGTGTGTGTGTGCAGCACAGATAAAACAACTAACTCACGTCTTCCTGCAGGTCGTTAGTCACATGACCCACAGAGAGTTCACAGCAGAGGACTGTCAGCAAAGACAACCAGCTCACTCTGAGTGTGTGTGTGTGTGTGTGTGTGTGTGTGTGTCAGCTCCCGTCCTGCCCGGAGCGTACCATCAGGGCGTCCACATGCAGCAGCAGCCTCAGTACCACGGCTACATGCACCAGACCAGCATGTCGTCGGTCCGATCCGTCACCTCGCCGCCGCACTCCGCCACCATGGTACGTCCCACCGGCTGCAGCTGCTGGTTTGCTCAGTTTCTGGATCATGATTATGTTATTTGACTTCTCAGACACTCAACATTTGAGCCAAGAACCTAATGTAGCTGATAATAGTAGCAGGTCAACAGTAAACGTAACATAGAAGTTGTTCATCATGTGAAAGCTGCAGGAGATGAATGTGAGCTGCAGCTCAGCGCTGTGTGTTCTATCGTTCAGGTCATGAACCAGAAATAAAAATGTATTCATTCATCAGTTAACTGATGGATGAAAATGACAGCCGTATATTTAGTCTGTTCCCTTTTCCAACACAGATTTAGTGATGACAATTAATAAGAAACGTTCAAATCCCTTCAAAATAAAACCATGATTAATAAATAAAAGTCTGGACGTTTCCTAAAATCTGAGAATCTTTTGTGATTTATATTCGACTGAAAACTGGACAAAAAACGTATATTTTATGTTTAAACTGTTTCTGTAGCTATACACTGAATTCTGAATTTGAAAACTTTATTTTGGAATCTTGATTTCACACATTAAGACTTTTGACATTTTGTGGAATTCTGTCTTGTATTTTTGGTGATTTGGTGGCGAGCATTTCTGTGATGTTTCCTGCTGAGAAACGTCCTTATTGTCAGTATATGTAGGAAACATGATCCATTCTCTGATGGTCTGTAGTTTGTTTTGTGAGGCTGATGATCCTCGAGGTCCCAGCAGCTCCTAATGAACTCTGAGCTCAGGATGCTGTGCAGTAACTCTGTCTGTGTCTGTGTCCGTCCTGTCTGCAGCGTGTTTACCGGGCGCTGTACGACTACGCAGCTCAGGACCACGACGAGGTCTCCTTCAGGGACGGAGACGTCATCGTGAACGCGCAGCCCATCGACGAGGGCTGGATGTACGGCACCGTGCAGCGCACCGGCAAGTCGGGCATGCTGCCCGCAAACTACGTGGAGTGCTGCAACTAGAGAGGAGGAGAGGAGGAGGTCAGCAGGGCAAAGGTCACGAATAAAATCAGCTCGCACTCTCATTAAACCAGCAGTCTGAGATGGTCTCCCACTTTCAGCCATTATTTACATTTTATTAATTCAAATATAAAGTGAAATCACAGCCACATGTTCCACAGAATGCCATTTAAGTCATTAAATAAATAAACAAAATGCATAAATAAATTTATAATATGAATAAATAAATAAGCATGCCTATGAATTAAACCCTAAAATAAAATAAAATATATGAATAAATGTAAATATGAAGTCAGCAGAGTTAAATAAATATTTATTTCAGGGATCTTTCATTTCCTTAAGCTGCATACTTATATATTTATTTATTGAACATTGTTGACTCATTTATACATTTATATTAACAAGTTATTTTATATTTATTGGCTCAAGTATTTATTTCATAAACATCTATATATTTTATAGTAATAATTATGTATTTTGTTTATTTATTCAATGACTTAAATGGCATGTTCATAAATAAATGATTATGTTTATTAAATCAAATCTGAAATAAATACATAAATACATTTAAATTATCAATATAATAAAAAAAGGCATTTTTTCAACTTTTATTAATATGAACCAGCTTTTATTTCATAATTCCTCGTTCATTTATTAAACTACATTTATTTCAGGGTGTATTTAAAGGCCATATTTCTTTATTTGTATGTATATATTTAATATTGACGGGATATAGATTTTAATATTTCTTTCCATTTATCAGAATTAGATCAGATGCATCTTCAAACTTCGTCTCATTATCTCGTTATTGAGCAATAATTAACTAAAGAAAAAATACATTTAAATACATTTTTACACGTTGTTGATAACAAATCAGCTGCTGAAAGACTCTGAACGTCTCAGACTGCTGATTTTTTTTACGTGAGGAATTAAAGAAAAGCAGAAGAGTAAAAATAGCAACGGTATAAATCTAGCATGCTGCAAGTTCTGTCTAATCTTACAACTAGAGGAAGGAGGCATGAGAGAGATTAGAGGCATCCGCAACTTTTAGTGAGCTGCAACAAATTATATCAGTGTCGGCTCGGATCTTTCAGCAACATTTAATGATCTATAAAGTCAAAACAAAGGAAATTCAGTCTGATTATTGGGCTCAAAATAAGTTCAGGTGACACTTTATATTTCTCTTATTGTCAATAAACCAGTGAACACACACACACACACACACACAAAAAACTGAAAACTACGTAGAAGAGCAGAAAGCGACAAGCTTGGAGCTGCTTTTCTTTGGATTTTTTGACAATAAGAAAAATATGAAAAGGCACCAGACTCGTCCTTTAGGAGGGCGGAGGAACGGAGAGGAGCAGAGGGAGGAAAGCAGGAAGTAAAGTATGAAGTAAAGTAGTTTGAAGTGGTTTTAGGAGAAATGTATCCAGAGTCAGCGTGTTCAGAAGACACAGAAGCTAAACAATGTGCTGCTGTGTATAAACGTCTTTTAGACACCTCAAAAAACCGTGAACGGTAAATTTGTCATGATTTTACAGCTTTATCTTGCTCTCATCAAAGCCACCAGACTCCACTGACAAAAACTGTAATTTAACCTCAGAGAACACAGACGCTGCAGGTCAAACGTTGCCTCGGTCGATTTGTTTTTCTGTGTTTTCGTGTGACTTTAGTGAACTAGAACTTAGCATTAAAACACCAGAATCACACAGAAACACAAACAAACCAACCAAACGGGGCAGAGTTTGACCTGCAGCTCCTCTGTTCTCTGAGGTTAAATTACTGTTTTTTTTAATGGAGTCTGGTGGACATTGATGGAAGAAATATTCAGATTGTTTACTGCAGTAAAAGCACTAATACCACACTGTTGAAATTACTCCACTACAAGTCAAAGTCCTGAACTCAAACTTAAAGGGCTGAAGGTAAAACAGTGCAGGTTAAATATGTTTCTGTACACATTGTTTAGCTTCTGACACTTTCAGATCTGACTGTAGTGTTTGAGAACAGGGAGGAAAGAGGAAAATATTCAAGATAACAAATAAAATTCTGTCTTTTCTTGGCCATGATGCAACCAAAGGGAGGAGGGGGAGAGGAGGAGGTAAAGACAATAACACACAGAGATCTCATCATTTATTTATCCTGAGTTTTAGCTCCTGTTCAGGTGAGAGTAGTTTAGTCTTTGAGTTCTTTTTGACGGATATAATCAGAGCGATCACACGGCACACTAACCTCTGTGTTTGTGGAGGACTTAACTAACACACTGTGTCTTTCTGTTCTGTTTTTTAAATGCTGTCCGGTGATTTAACACAGTAACAGCTGAACTGAAATCTGAACAGACTGTGTGAGGACGTCAGGCCTGGAGATTTCTGTACGTTGCAGACTATTTTGATACACGGGCTCCTGTTTATGTTTTGGAAAGATATATTTTACTCTTTTATCTGTATGTATCCAGTAAGTCGTGTTTTTGAGGTTCCTTGTCTTGCTGTGTGGATTGCATCCCGGTCAAGTATTGAATAAAAACTTCACTCCGCCATGTTTCCGTCATTCTAGCTGGAGAGCGTTTTTGTATGTTTGATTTCATAAATACTAGATGCAATAGAATATAATTTACTGAGTATTCATATGTTAACTGTGTTGATTTTGGAAGAGGCACTTTGTGTCATTTTTTAAACTTCTTTTATTTTCT
This sequence comes from Serranus cabrilla, assembly GCA_903364295.1. Taxonomy (NCBI): domain Eukaryota; kingdom Metazoa; phylum Chordata; class Actinopteri; order Perciformes; family Serranidae; genus Serranus; species Serranus cabrilla. Next base: position 102,649 of record CAFUXE010001159.1, read on the forward strand.
TGCATTAAGGATTTTTGGCTTCTAATGTCACCAGTGTAAAGGTTTTGATTTAATCTGAATGTCATCACAGATTATACTAAGTTTATTTACATATTATTTGAAATTATATATCACTCAATATCAGTTAGGTTTTGTTTGCCATATGATAATAACAGTGTGTTTCATGTGGTAGAAATAAAAACAAATAATTTGTCAACAGAAGTGTGTTTCTTCTCATTCAGAACATTAGATATAGAGTGTATAAACATATTCATATTACTTGTTTTGGATAAATATATTTGTTTTTCAGCACATCAGGAGAGACAAAAATGTCTGGTCTCCTCTCCCTCAATCATCTTCACTCAGAGCTGCCCCAAAAGAACATAAATAATACATACAACATAAACAAAATTAACGCGAAAAAACAATTAAAAATACAAGTAAAAAAAAAAATAAGGTTATTAATGAACCTACATGTTTTAAAGGAAAAATAAATAAGAGGCATATTAGATGTCAAATTGTCATGGAGGAAACATTAAATTAAATTAGATAAAACAGTCTAAAACAGTTAAATACATTAAATAAATAGATAAATCTTAGTTAAAAGGCTAAATAAATAATTAATACATTAAAAAGGCTTCATACCTGAACTGAATGAATCAGGGTATTTTTTTCAGTGTGTAATTAATATAATTAATAATTTAACTTCAGTAAAAAGGGTGTGAATTATTTTTTGCTACGCTGTCCAAACTGCGGACGACAGTGTTCCGGTGGACATGATTCGAAGGGGGGACACATTTCACTGTAACACCTACTGGTATCTTTCTGCGCATGCGTCACAGTAGTGGTAACGGAAGCGGCTCGGCGGCTCCCTCACATAGTCTGGCAGTCTGACACTGAATGAGAACGCACTGATTTCGGCTCCAAAAATGATGAAATTTCTACCCAAACTGCTGCTGCTAGCGCTGTTAGCCTTCCCGGCGACCCTCCTCATCAAGGGTGAGTCTTTAATGCGGCTGCTCCCGGCGGTGGAGCAGAGAGAAAGTGGTGTTAAATTAGCCTGTGTGCTTTAACTTGCTAGCGTTAGCCGCTCGGCTAACTAGCTTCTGTGGAGAAAAGGGGAAGGCCGTTCTCCATTTGACATGTGCGAGCTGAACGTAACTGTGGATATAAAACGGAGGTTTACTCTTTCAGGGGATTTATGAGTCTTGACGTACTACTGCTTTTTTTTCTAAATTTTTAATTGTCAACATATATGCTCCAAAGTGTGCTACAGGGCTGCAGTTTATCCGCCTGCTTAGACTGACGTGTCCTTACTGTTAGCCGTTAGCCTTGAAGCTAAGTAGCTCTGTTAACTGTCATTCAGCTTCCCGGACCTATTAACGTTAAACTCCATTTAACTAAATTCTCAAGTAACCACATGTTTCACCACCACTAAGCAGTAATGCTGTATAAAAGTTGCATTAAACTGGCTGCGGTTGTTATAAGGCTAGTTAGCATAGCATGTACGGCTAAGGTTCAGCAGGATCAGTAGCATTTTAAACGGCTACAAAGTTAAATGTATTCATTACGGTCCTAAAGGGGACAAAGAAAAGCATCTTTTTACACAAAGAGTTTGTTTTTCGTCAGCTTTCCTAAAAAACATAATTTTTCTTGTGACACCTGATACTTTTAACCTCTGAGAGCATTTACTCCACTACATCTCAGAGGTAAATATTATACTCCATACTCCACTTTGTCTGACAGCTGGTCACTTTTCAGGTGACAGTTTTTATCATCGTTTACTTAATGTTTTAAAAATCTATATAAAGATATAAATGAACTAAAAGGACAGCACATTATTATTCACTTTTAAAAATGTAAATTAATTTGAGTCATTTCTAGTAGTTAAGCTCCTTATCTAGTTTTTTTTATACTTTTTGTTTTTTATTTATTAATCTATTATATAGAATATTAAATAAAAACAAGTCATGGTCTCTGAGTAAATCTCATTAAAAGGATAAGATGATCAGTAAGTAGATTTACACTAAAAGCCGGGGGGCAGCTGCAGGACGAGGTTCAGGTTCACTTCAGAGCTAAAGTTTGTGTTGTTTGTTGATACTGAAGGGCAAGTTTTTTTTGCACTTAAACAACGGAATATTCTTTAAAAAACAACATTGATTAAGTTATAAAAATGAGCATAATCAGTTTAAAAAGATGCAAGCAGCTTTTATGATTTATTTAATTGTTGCACCTGCAGCAAGAGTGGATCACATCATGTTATTATGTGATCTGAACATTAGAAATCTTGATTTGGGTTTAGTCTTTAATCACTGCAAGCTCAATGTGTATCATGTTAAAGTACATTTTGCAGGAATAAAAATCAAATGAAAACCTGTTTATGAATTAAAAAAAACCTTTCTTGTCATTGCACTGAATTAAACCCCCCCCCAAAAATTAAGAACTTTTATTAATGCAAAAGCCTCAAGAACAGATCTGCTAAAATCTGAAATGTAAAGTTATGCATCGTGATATCACACAACTCTAAACATTGTGCTTCAAATGCTCTATGAAGCAAGTTTCCAAAGATATAATTCACACCCTGTTTGTGGAAAAACTCTGGAAAAACGCCCTGTACTGTTTAAAAATGATTTATTAATGTTAATGATGTTGGTTCAGGGCCGGCGGCGAGCGCCCAGGACCTGACTGAGGATGAGGAGGCCGAGGCCGTGGATGAAGACGTCGTGGATGATGTGACGGCTGAGGACGAGGACGACGAGGCGGAAGTGGAAGACGATGAAAACGCAGAACTGGTGAGTAAAAATATCAACACAGCACTTTATTATTATGTTTTTCATTTAACACGTGGAGTTAAGACTTAACAGGGGAATTATCAGTTCTTCTCTGGTTTTACTGATAAGATAATTAAAAAGTGCTTTAAAATTAATATGCATTTAAAAATTTCTAATTTATACGACAGCTTTTGTTTAAAGCAAAAAACTCCAAACATTCCCACATTTCGTCCTGTCTAATGTGAAGATTTTCAGCTTTTTTATGTTTATAAACTGAACAACTCCTTATTTATTTATTTGTTTATTTTTAATACGTTTATTTTTATTTATTTATCTATTTTTCGGAATATTTAGTAAAGAAAAGGGTTAAAGTCCTGGTCACAAAGCTGAAAACAGCTGTTTTTTCTGACTTTTTAGAGATGTGGTTCTCACTGCAAATTTATTTTATTTAATTCATTAATTTGTCATATTATTTATTTATTTAAAGGTTTGAGGTGTTTTTTTAATTTCTCTTTTTTTAAGGAGAAGTTAAGTCCTAACGTTTTTATTTATTTATTTCATTACAAAGTTTTTCATCCTAAATCATATTTTTGAATATTTTTCGACATATATTTGTGTTTTTAACTGTCAGAAAAGATATTTGTGGGAAATCATTATGACGGATGTTTTCATTATTTTCCGTCCTTTTATAAACTCAACAGATGAGTTATTTTCTTCTTCATGTCCTGGTAGCTCATTAATTGTATATCTTAGAGAACCAGGAGTGTGAAAGTAAGAACACAGACCCATGAAGCTCATATTGGTGCTCATTAAATCAAACCTTTCTGTCTCCAGACGGAGGAAAAAGAAGATGAGGAGGAGGAGGCGCTGGTTGGGGAGGTGAAGGCTTCTCCCAACGCTGACACCACCATCCTGTTCGTCAAAGGAGAAGGTGACGGGATAAACTGCACATGGCTGTAAAATAATCCGTCTTATTTCAGATTGTAACAGCAGCATGAACTCTCGTTCCTCTGCAGACTTCCCGGCCAACAACATCGTCAAGTTCCTGCTCGGCTTCACCAACAAGGGCTCCGAGAACTTCGTGGTGGAGTCTCTGGACGCCTCCTTCCGTTACCCGCAGGTACAGAAACACCTGGAACACACACAGATGAATGTTAGATAAACTTCAGTCTGTGTGTAACGTCCGTCCTCTGCTCGGCTCCCCTCAGGATTACCAGTTCTACATCCAGAACTTCACCGCTCTGCAGCTCGGCATCGTGGTTCCCGCCAGCCGGCAGGCCACCTTCGAGTACTCCTTCATCCCCGCCGAGCCCATGGGGGGGCGGCCCTTCGGACTCGTCATCAACCTCAACTACAAGGACAGCAACGTAAGGACGCTCGCCTCGAATAATCCAATAAAACTCCTCATTAGATTCTGACGTGCAAGACAACGTTTTTGCTCTTGTTTTGCAAAGTAAAGTGTGATTATACGTGCAGACTTCTGCAAATATAAGAGTTCAGCATCCAAAACTGTCGAGGAGGAAAACCAAACGACGACGTGTGAATTTAATATCCTGAGATTATAAATGTTTGTGATTGTGATGATTAGAGATGGAAGAGTAAACTATCTGCTCTCTCCTTATCTCACTCACTTCCAACGCTGTCTGCACGACCTGCTTCTCCTCCATTCTTCCCTGTTTTACTTTCTCTTAACTTCTCTTTTCCTTCTCCATTCTTCCCGTCCGGCTTTTCCATTTCCTCCTTTGTTCCCAGCTTCCCTGTTTGACTCTCTCCTAACTGTCCTTCTCCTTCTCTCTCCGTAGGGAAACGTTTTCCAGGATGCCGTGTTCAACCAGACCGTGACCATCACGGAGCGGGAGGATGGATTAGACGGAGAGACGTAAGTTTTCCGCTCTCTTCTGTAGTTCCTGTAGCTGTTCTCCTCCCGTGTTCAGACATGACTCCGGCTGCTCTTCCCTGCAGGATCTTCATGTACGTGTTCCTGTCCGGCCTCGGGCTGCTGGTCGTCGTCGGCCTGCACCAGCTGATGGAGTCCAGAAAGGTCCTTCATCTTCCACCAGCTTCACTTTTTAAAGTTTCCTTTACTGATTTAGAAAAAACAAGGATCTTGCAAAGAGTTCCAGCCTTTTACGTTTATTTCTTTAGATGCATCTGTAATAGAAACAGCTTTAGTGAGTTTGTGCGACATGTGTGTGAAATCCCTGCTGTGTGTTTGTGCAGAGGAGGCGTCCAGCTCCAAAGGTGGAAATGGGAACTTCGAGCCACAACGACGTCGACCTGAGCTGGATCCCTCAGGAAACACTCAACCAGATCAGTGAGTCACACACACACACACACACACACACCTGCTTCTGTTTCCTGCCACGCTTCCGTTCAGTGTTCTTCTGGTGGATCGTTTTGACTCTTTCTCGCTATTTTGAGTGTTAATTGAACTTTAATATTTTTCAGTAACTGCAGATTAATGTTCAGTTATTGAGTATGAATATTTAAATAATTTTTTTCTGAGCTAAAGCTGACTTTGGTTAAATGTGAGTCCCAGTTTAAGTGCATTAATGACAGATCTGTTAACTTGAGTTTCTCTGCAAAGATTCTTTATTATTGTTTATTTATTTTCTCACTAAAGAAATATTTAGTAAGAAGCTGCAACAATAAAAGGAACGTTTTGTTGCCCCCATTTTTATTAAATGTTTAAAACTGTTAAACACTTGTTATGTCTGTTAATGATGAAACGGTTCATTCTAATCAGGCTGTGAATCCCTGAACGGATTAACTTCATCTTTATTTATCAGAAATTAAAAAAATCCTGACTTTTTTATCTTGTGTGCATGAGACTGCAGAAATGTTTTCTGATAAATCTGAACATTGTTACTCAATTTAGAGAGTTTTTATTGTTGATAAATGTTTATTTAGGAACAATTCCACATTAAAAATTGATGCTCTGTGTAGTTTGGTATATTTTAAACGTGCATGAAGCTCCAATTATTTATATATTACTTTCAAAACTCAGACAGCACAAGAGTTTAAATTGTCTGCAGCCAAAGAAGTTAATAACAAGCAAGAAGAATTAAAACTGAGAAATCAAAACAGTGAACAAACATAAAAACCTGCATATTTAAAAGCATTTCATCTCAGATTGAAGTTTTTACACCTGATTAGAAACTGGTAAACGGTGGAAACGCTGAATCTTTCCCTCGCTGCTGTTCGTCCTCACTGAGAGCTGATGTGTCTGTTCTCTTCCTGCTTCACCTGCTCCTGTTGAACTTTGACCTCCACTGTGCTCGAGGGTCACTCACTCTCTTCTTCTTCTCTCTCTGCCTTCCTCGCTGTCATGCTTTCCTGCGTCTTCAGTGCAGAGTCGCAGAGGTGAGGTCTGCTTTATGTCCTGTGTGTGTGTGTGTGTGTGTGTGTGCTGTTTACCGATGCTCTGATCTATTAATCAAAGTGTTTCAACAGTAAAAAAAACCCCCACTATTATTAATATTTATCCTTGTGGGTTTCGAGACATTAAATAACTCTAGAAATTGATGGACAGTTTCAGAATTTTGGCTTCAACAATAAAACATTTTCAGCTTCACTTTGAGGGAAATAAATCTGAGCATCTGTGTCTCTAATGACTAAAAACTAAAGTTTAAAAGCCGTTTTATTATCGACTTTAGAGCCTCTGAACAGCTGCACTCTTTCTAAAAGTTTGGAGTTGGTGGCGCCCTCTGGTGGCCGTAGTCAGCAGTGTTGGTGTCCCTGTGACTCAAACATCTCTTAACTTCCTGCATCACGTATTACTGAACGGTGTCACTTCCTGTCGTCATGGTAACTACTTCACTTCCAGTATTTACATCATTTACTTCCTGTTTAAACAAAGAACCAGGAAGTGTTTGACCCTCAGAGAAGAAGAAGAAACTCAGCCAGGCTGCAGCCTGAGTTTATGTCCTGCAGCAGCTGCTTTAGAAACCTGCTGTGGAGTTTGTCGTGTGCATGTAAAGTCGGTTGTTAGTCCTCAGACTGTGTGTGTCCGCGGGCCGACGCGTGTTAGTTTCATCACTGTTTCTCCTCCTCCAGACAAATCATCTCCCAATAGATCGCCTCGCAAAAGGACCCAGAAACGCTCGGCCGGCTCGGACGAGTGACGGGCGCCTGATACCACGGCGACACAACTACACCCAACCGTCTACGGGAGAGGAGGAGCAGGAGGA